>JABLTG010000001.1:3460-439620 GCA_016618085.1 Neovahlkampfia damariscottae | reverse complement strand
GAGACATTTTTTCAGTTCTTTTTTTCATGTTTGCTTCTAATTTGATTTTTTTGTTTGTTTTCTTTTGTTTTTCTTTCAGCATTTCTGTTGAACTGTGAACATTACAGACATATTGCTGAATAACATAATCTAAGCATCTCGTAGTATTTTTTTCAATTTTCTATTGAACAACCAAGGGTATTTTGAAGATTCTGGATTCTTATCTGCATTTAAAATAATGTTTTTCAATAACATAAAATTTGCATCATATCCAAGATCTTCAACAAAATGATGAGTTAAATTGTAAACGAATCGAGTAATTCTCATCCATTCTTGTATTTTTTTCTTTTGTTCACTTGTTGGTTTTAAAAGAATTTTTCTTGATCGAATAATTTCATCTGTATCAAGTTGTTTCTTTGATAAACCAGTTTTATGTGAAACTTTTTTGTTTTCTTTTGGAACATCTTTTGATGAAAATAAAACACCTTCTGTTAATGAAGATTGTTCTACCAACTTTTTTGTCCAACAAATATTCTTGTCAACTGAAGAACTTGGAGGTATACGTTTCACTTGTAGCATGTCTTCTTTCTTTAGTCCACCAAAAAGGATACGAATTTTTTCCTTGTTTATATGTTGATTTCATATTTCCTGTTTCTTTTGTTTCTTCAAGTTTTCTCTTTTTTATCACTTCTGTTGTTGATGTTGAAGTAACATTTTTTTCTTTCCAAAATGAATCCAATTTGAGCTGTTTGGACATTTTAAATACTTGAGATCTTTTTCAGTATTTTCTAGTTGAACAAAAGGTCTTTTTTGTTCAACTTGAACAACTTCAAATAAAAATTCTAAAAATAACTGGCAAAATTAAATCTAATTGGCCACTTTTATCACAATAACCATCAATTCATTGGCCGTAAGTAGAAATTATTCTCCGATTTAACTTTTTCAGATATTGGGCATTAACTTATATCTATTTACATTACATATTTGCACAAAATTTTCTTTGGATTCAAGAAAATATCAACAAACAATCAATGAACAAGAAGGAGAGTACTGATGATATTGGATCATATAGAACTATTCCAATTTATGTTTTGTTTCTGAAAAGATTGAAATCACCACTTTCACTTGTTATTTCATCTTTAATTATTTATTTAATCCAAGTATTTCTTTACACTATTTTGCTTGCAATTGGAGGATTTAGATGCACTCAAACTGTAAATACATTTGGAACTTATATTCAAGTTTTATGCTTCACTGTCTCTACTTTCGCATATTTTGGATCACAAATTTTTGATGCCATCAAGAATTATACCTATTTTATTAAATGTGGTTGTAGGAGATACTTCTTTGATGATGATCGATATTTTTTTAGAATTGAATCTTTTCCAATGATTATTTTTCTTCCAATTGGTAAATTTTAAATCAAATACTCATATTTCAATGCATAGCTTTTGTTTGGGGACTTGCTCCATTACCTGATTACATAAAGGCAATAATGATTGAACTTTTGATTCTTGTTTTTTTGGCATTGGTTGGAGGAGTTTTCTCATTGCTCGTTACTATCATAAGATATTACAAGCCAAATAAAATACAAACTGAAGATACATCATTTAAATTGTTCGAAATATTCAAAAATCAAGCAACCTTTGAATTGTTTTATGAATATGCAAAAAAAGAGTTCAGCATTGAAAACGTTTTGTATAAGGTGGACAGTGACAAATATAAAACTTTAAAAAGTTCTACAAAAAGATTAAAACATGCTCAACAAATGGTTATCAAATATATTGGTGGAGATTTGTCTCCTTTAGAAATCAATGCAGATGCATGCACAATTGAACCAATTCGTCAAAAAGTAGAGAACAAAGAAGCACCTATAGATTTGTTTAGATCATTGGATGCTGTAGTTATGAGGAATTTAAATGATACATATTCAAGATTTCTTTTTTCTCGTGAATATAAAAGATGGAAGAGATTGAGTCGTGATACCATGGAAGCCATTTCAATGAAAAAATTATCTGGAGTCCAAATTCAAAGTGATGGTAAATTAATGACCTTACAATAATTCGAGATTCTAAAATTTTGTGAAATAAAAATTAATGTTTATTTTTTTTCGCCAATCATTTTAATTCAGGTAAACATGAAGAAGAGGATCAACTGTTATTTGAACGGAAGTGATAAAAACGGAAAAGTTGTTGTATTTGATGAAACAAATACAATGGAAGATGTTAAAATGTTTTGTTCTAAAAAGTTTGGTGTTGATACCGACTTCATTTCATTATACACTACAAAAGGAGGTGAAATTGAAACTACTGATGAAATATTTCATGATGATATATTATTTATTACTTTCAAAGAAGATGAAAAATTCAAAAGTTTAATACCAAAAACTATTCTGTTTGGATATTTCAACAATGAAGTTGAAAATGTTTTTAATAATTTAAATGAAGATGTATTGTGTATAATATTTTCATTTTTCACGTATACCGAAATTGATCAAACGTTGGCTATTATAAATAAAGAATGGAATTCAATTCTAAAAAAAGAAATTTTTTGGAAATATATGTCTATTATTTCTTACGAAAAAAGAAGAAAAATTTGTAAAAATGAAACTGAAAAAATAGATAAAATAATAAATAATATCAAAAAGAAAGAAATTGATTACTCTTGGAAAAAATTTTATTTTCGATTTTGTGAGTGGGGATTGAACCTAAGGTTCGACGAATTTGATCATGGAAAAAGTATTTCGATTTCAAATTTCGGATTGACAATGGAAATGAAAGATCAGAAAGAAATGTATGAAGCTGTAAGAACGAAACTTTCAATAGTAATTCCTCCAATTTCAGACGTTTCTAATGCAAGTTCAAATAAAAACTTAATGAAAAGAGATTGTTTTGAATGGGAGGTTAAAATTGATAGTAGTAATTTGAAACATGAGTGGAGCATTGTGTTAGGTCTCGAAAGAGAATATTTTTCTTTTCGAAAATCGACATTTTCGAATGTGATTGGATATGGAAAAAATAATGGATTTGGAATTGGCTTAAAAAACGGTAATTCTTAAATTTTTTGAATTCAATTTGTGATAGGTGATAGATTACATTTGAAAGCTAATTATTTCAAAAATGAAAATCGTTCAATTTACATCAAAGAGACCAATTGGAACTCACCAAAGTTTAAAGAAGGTGATATTGTCAAAGCTAAAGTTGAATTTCATAAATTAGGAGGTGATGGTGGGACTCTTGAAATCTTTCAAAATGGAATTTCTTGTGGTAAAGCATTTACAAGAATCGCTGGTAAAATATTCCCAACAATTAGTGTTATCGAAGATTGTAGATTAACAATACAAACAATTGATCCATTTGAATAAAAATTTAAAAAATTTTATTTGACGTTGGAAGCGTAAATAAATGATTGGTCAAATTATAAAAACTCCGTTATTGGTTTACTCCGACATTATGAGTGGAAACGACAAACAACTTGCTTTGGAATTTGGAAAAAGAAAATACTTTGTTGGAGAACCTGTAACTGTTCAAGGAACAGGAAAATACTATGGTGGTGTTAACTATGCTGCTGTCATTGTTGACATTCGTGAATCTGACAACACTGTAAAAATTCATTACACAGAAGGTGGTTACAAAAGATTTCCATGTGAAGAATTTAAAAAATTGATTGTAGAGGGCTCTAATGATGAAGACGCAGCGTATAGATTAAAATCATACGAAATGGATGAAGACTACTATGATCCAACAGCAGAGGTAATTTTTTTTTTTTTTTGTGTTAAAATTCTTTATTAAGGCTGTTGAACAAGTTGGTACACTCAAGAATGATTTAGAAAAAGCAATTGAAGAAAAAGATTTTGCAAAGGCTCATGATATTAAGTTAAAAATGAATGACTTAATTACAAAAGCAGAACATTTAAAATCTTTAAGATTAAGTTTAAAAGTTGCTTTACACAACAAAGAATTTTTAGAAGCAGAGTAAGTCAAACACAAAAACATTAATAAAATCATCAGTAAAATCTATAAAGAACTTGAAACGTTACAAAAAGGCGCACCGAAAGAAGTTCAAGCTCAAGCAGTTGACACAAAAAGTATCTTTAAAAAAGCACTTCACAGAGCTGCTGGAGGTGGTGTAGCAGGTGTAAGACTCTTTATATTTTAAATTTTTTCTTCCAAAGGCATTTGCTATGTTTATTCAAGTTAGTAGTTTAATGTGGATGAGAACAGCAATGAATTATCAGTAACCATCAATTTTATTTTGACACCTTTTAAGATATAAATATGGAGGAACCTCAACTCTCAATACAATTAAAACATTATATGCTGAAGGTGGTATTCGTAGATTTTATAGAGGTATTGGACCTGCATTATTTCAAGGACCTTTATCACGTTTTGGAGATACTGCTGCAAACACTGGTGTATTAGCCTTGTTAAATGCAAGTCCTTCAACTGAAAATTTACCTGTTGGAGTCAAAACAATTTTCGCAAGTGCAACTGCGGCTCTTGTAAAAAAAAAAAAAAAAATTTTTTAACTGTTTTCTTAGTGGAGAATTTTCTTAATGCCAATTGATACAATGAAAACCAAATTACAAGTTGATGGAAAAGATGCTTTAAGAGCTCTTATGGCGAAATCCAGAGCACATGGACCTTCAGTTTTTTATCATGGTGCTTTAGCAGCTTCAGGAGCTACTTTTGCTGGTCATTTTCCATGGTTTTTCACTTATAATTATTTAGATGCTACTATTCCAGTTCCTGATACAATGATGGCAAAATTATCAAGAAATGCATTTTTAGGTTTTTCTGCTTCTGTTGTTTCAGATACTGTTTCAAACTCCATTAGAGTTGTCAAAACTTATAAACAAACATCATCTGAATCAATTTCTTATGTTGATACAGTTAAAAATGTCATTAAAGAAGATGGTGTTGCTGGTCTTTTTGGGAGAGGTTTGAAAACAAGAATTCTTGCAAATGGTATGCAAGGTGTTATGTTCTCAGTTTTATGGAAATATTTTGATGATAAAATAAAAAATTCAAAATAAATTATTATTTCAATTTGGATTTTTTCAATAAATTATACCTGTCCATGAATTTCATTCTAATTTCATTTCCGATTTGTTTTGAATAATTCAAAATTGCACTGAGTTGAAAATGTTAAATTTTTTGATTTTTTTGGTTACATTTTAGTTGTTTCTCTCTCTTTTTTTGACCATTTACTTTTTTTATGCCATAGATGAGTAATGAAATTATCAGGAAGAACAAAATATTTGAATCCCATTAAATTCATCCAATGATGATAAAACACTTTGTCATCACCATAATAGATGAATCTTTCATCATAAAATGGCATTTCTTCAATATTTCCAACCACATACTTGCCATTTTAATGAGTATCATTTCACTTACAGGTTCAAATGGAAATTTTGAAAAAATTTGATAAATCTTCTTTGATTTGTACCACTTTTTGTAGTTGACATAAGAATGTGATTGATGCTGATTTTTATCTTTTGATTTTGATAAAACTGGTGACATTTTATTCCTTTTCACTAATTCAATCAGCTCTAAATTTTTGTTAAAAATACAATTAAAGAAACCTGATTTTCTATTTGGTGTTTCTCTGTTCTTAAATTCAAAATCAAAAGCGGGAACAATAAATACCGATTTTTTTAAAAGATCATACAAATTTCCCTTTAATTCTCTTTTGGATGGAATTTTGAAAAATTCATCTCTCAGATTTTTAGGTAATATTTCGACAGTCTTTGCAGAAGTTTTCAACAATTTTTTTAATCTTCCATAAAGATTTCTTTGATGTTAAAATGAATAAAATCTAACTTATCAGGACAAAAATCAGCATCTATTAAAAAAGAGAGTTCTGTTTGCACAATATTCAACACAGAATTTCTCATGATATTGACAGGATAAGATGTACCTATTTTCCCTCCAGAATAAAAGTATTTAACGGAATCTTCTTTCTTTGGTAGATTATCGTTTAAAATACATGTGATTTTCATGGATTCTAAACGTTTTTGATTCTTATGAATGAAATCATCAACTTTTGAACAATCGTCAAATTTATTCACTCCAAAGGCGATTGCAACAGGACCCTATGAATATTAAGTGGATATATTTGTACCTCCCATCTATCAATTGACTTTTGTAATGAATTTATTCTATCAAATGATAAATGAATAGCTAATGTGACTCCTGGTTCACGTGGAAATTTATGATAGAATACAGCCTTTTCCAAAATCATATGAATTTTATAATCTTGTATTTTAGACATTTCATTAATAATTCTTTCTCTAGTAACCAAAGGTCTTGAATAAAGTTCATATTTATATGAATAATATAATTTATCCAATAATAACATCATATCAAATTTGAATCTCTTTGTTTCCAGTAGAAACCAAAAAACTCTTGGTAATTTAATATCAGATTTAGAATCTTTATATATTGGAACATCAATAGATTCTTGATTTGATCTTAAATTTTTCATATTTGGTTCCAAAATTTGAGGTATAATATAGTTTTGTACATTTTCTGAATATAAGTGGTAATTTCTTAAATCTTGAAAATTTCTGATTTTCTTCTGGTGGTACATTTTAATATTTTCTGTGCGAAATTCACCGTTTTTTGGAAATTTTCGATTTTCTTTTGTTGATTCAAATGCTAAGAGCATATAAGAAATATTTTCATCTTTGTCTTCTAATTGATGAGATAACTTTGAATCCATCAAGTATGTGAATAAATCTGATGTAAATGTAAATCCTGGTTCGATAAACATGAATAATTCGGATTCAACTTCCGATAAACCAAGTTTATATAATTTTGAAATATCACAATGAGGATCATGTGAATTTATGAAATATATTCGATCATTTCTCAAATATTCTTCTTTTTTATCTATATTTAACTGACATAGTACACAAATAATGTATGGTTTTTCTTCAATTGACAAATCTTTCAATTGATTTTGGTATTCTTTTGAGTACCATTTTAATTCTGCTTTATTTCGTGCATATGTCACTAATGTCAGTCTATTTTTGTTTCCATTGATATTTAAATCTTTCCATATTTTGATTTTTTTTTCCTCTTGTTTTGTTGATTTTGTTGTCTTGTGTTGTTCATCATTTTGTTGTTTGTGTTTTGAAATTCCTAAAAAAAAAATTAGTGTGATTATGATATTTATGAGCAAAATACAACCCACTATGATGGTTATTTTCCTAAAATTGAACTTCATGAAGCTTACAAAACACTGGCAACAATTCAACCAATAACATACGAACACGTTTTTTCAAGACAATGAGCTGTAGAAGGATAGGAGTAATTTTATTTTTATGTTTTGTACAGTGTTACTTTTCAACTGTCACAATAAATGCAACACCAGAAATTAAAACAGAAATTCAACTTTTACCATCTGAAAATTTCAACAAAACTTTGACTGAACTAAAAGGAAAATTAAAAAAAATATATTATTTAAATTCAGTGATGGCACTTCTTATGTGGGATCAACATGTTGTTATGCCACCTCAAGGATCAAGTATAAGGTCAAAACAAGTTGAAATTTTGGATAAAATCATTCACAAACATCAAACATCAAAAAAATTAAAAACTGTTTTGGAAATTTTGAAAGAAGAGTCAAAAGATATAAAATTAAATATTTTTGATAAAAAATTAATTGAAATGGCTGAAAAAAATTACAAAAAAAAAATGCTTGTTAATGAAGAAATTTCAAAAAAAATTACAATACTAAGGTTCAAAGGATTTGGTTCATGGAGAAAAGCAAAGCAAGAAAATAACTTCAATGCAATAGTACCAATACTAAAAGAATGGGTAGAACTAAAAAAAATCATTGCAAAATCAATTAATCCAAATTTAGATACTTATGATGTTTTGATTGATGAATATGATCCTGGAATGACAATGAAAGATTATGATTCAATATTTGAAGAGATAAAACAATTTATTATTCCTTTCATTAAAAAACATCGCAATAAAGAATCAAAGAATTATTTGAATCAAGGTGAATTTGATATATCAAAACAAAAAGAATTGAATGAAAATGTTATAAAAATGTTAGGATTTTCCTTTGACCATGGAAGATTAGATTCAAGTGCTCATCCAATAACAAAAATTATTTCAAATTGGGATGTCAGAATTACAACTCGATACAAAAAAGAAAATTTTTTACAATCACTGAAATTTTCAATGCATGAATGTAAGAAATATCAGTACTTACGGTTTTGATAGCTGGTCATGGAATTTATGAACAGAATTTGCCAAAACAGTATTTTGGATTGCCTGTAGGTGATGCGCACGGTATGTCTCTTCATGAAAGTCAATCACTTTTATGGGAAAGACATATTGGACTTTCTAAACCTTTCTGGAAGAATATCTTCAAAAATGTTACATCATTGTTTCCACATTT
The DNA here is from genome assembly GCA_016618085.1 of Neovahlkampfia damariscottae. NCBI lineage: Eukaryota > Heterolobosea > Selenaionea > Neovahlkampfiida > Neovahlkampfiidae > Neovahlkampfia > Neovahlkampfia damariscottae. Next base: position 431,220 of record JABLTG010000001.1, on the reverse strand, counting down.
ATCGAAAGATTTGAATTGTGAAATGGCTTATAAAGAGGTGAATGTGATTAATCCAACTTTCATTAGAGTCGAATCTGATGAAGTTACATATCCGATTCATATTATAATTAGATATGAAATTGAAAAAGGATTATTCAATGGGACTTATCAAGTTGAAGATTTGCCAAAAATATTCAATCAAAAAATGAAAGATTATTTGGGAATTGAGCCAGATTCAGATACAAATGGTGTATTACAAGATATTCATTGGAATTTTGGTGCTTATGGTTATTTTCCTTCGTATCTTTATGGTCAAATGGTTCGAGAAATATTTAATTTTTACTTTTAAAGTTGGCAGCTCAAATTTTCAAAACAATCACCAAAGAAATTCCAAATGTCAATGAAAATATTGAAAAAGGTGAATTCTTGGAAATTAGAAATTGGTTAATTTCAAAAATACATCAAAAAGGAAGTGCATTATCATTGGATGATTTAATGATTGATGTGACAGGTGAAAAACTAAATCCAAAACATTTTTTAAATTATTTATCAAACAAATATTCTGATATTTAAAGACATTTCTAATAAAAATATTCAACCAATCAAAACACTTTTCTTTTAGTTGTCAACAACCTCACATGAATAAGTTGCATTTACCAAGTTCAAAAACATCAAAAGATAAAGTCATGATTGAGTTTACCATCGAATATTTAACCAAACTACCAAAAAGTGGTTCTATTTTATACGTAGTTTGGGAGAGAGGTTCGGAAAAAAAATAATCGTTAAATTTTTTCAAAAAAAAAAAGGAAAAAAAAACTCTGGTGAAACCATGAGAAGTTTAGTTAAAGATAAAACAGTGACATGGGGTGCTGACTTCAGTTTCAAAGGAACTTTATTCAGAGAAAAAGATGGACTTTCTTATAAAAAAAAATTCATGTATTTTTACGTTCACGAAGTAAAATTAAAAACAATTAACGTTATTGAAATCATAGGTTAAAAAAGAAAAGTTTAATTTGTTCAATTTAAAAAAAAAAAAATATATTGGTAGTTTAGGTTTAAACTTGGGCGAATATGGACCTTTAAACAAAGACGAACAAACAACGGTTAAGATTTTTAATTTAAAATGTTGGGATGAAGACAATACAGAAATGAAAATAACACTTAAAATAACTCGAAGAGATAAGAATGGAGATTCAATAACAGACTCACAAGCAACAACAGACACAGATGCAAGTTTTAGAGAGGAAGATGATAATTCAGATGGTGAAGATGATTTTGAAGGTGAAGATGATGTTTTTGATGATTCAAAAGTTCTAACAAGTCAAATTAAACCTTTAAAGGTGACTGAACAAAAAACAAGAAGAAATATGTCTTTACAACATGATGCTTTATCAAATTTTGATCCTACTTTAGTGGATAATGAAAAATTAACAAAGAAAATTGTAAAAGGAAGACCAAAAGGACATAAAAGAGTGAATTCAACTTCAACACCAGGAACAGATAAACCTAAAGGTACACATAGAAGACAGGCTTCCATTTCAGGATTGGATTTAAGTGAAAAAGACAAAGGAAATTTAATTTCACCAAAAATTAACATTCTCAATGGTCAAAACAAACAAACAGAACCAATTCCAAAGATTGAATTGACTGCTGAAACACCTGTTGTACAACCTTCTCCAGAACCAAAAAAAACAAAATCACCAATTCCAGAAGAAGATGATGATCAAATTTCTTTCACCGAATTACGTTCAGCAACGACTCCTCTGAAAAAAACACCAATAAGGCAAAGAACGAATTCATTTGCAAAAAAGAAAATTAACATACCAACAACAACTTCAAATTTATTAACTACAGAATCAAATGATGCTCCTGTAAGTACACCTTTACTTCAAGAAGCATTAGGTGAATTATCAAAACAAGAACAAGAATTACTGGCGTTAACTAAAAAATTAGAAGCACAAAAAAGAGAAGGAAAAGAAAGAGTTTTGATTGATCTTTTAATATCAACAATTGAACCAGTTTTTAACAAAGGAATACCTTCAAGTGCTCCACTTTTATACAAGTCTCTAATTGAATTCAATTGTTTTAATGTAAATGAACAAAGTCAATTTCCAAAAAAAATTATTAAAGCAATTAAACAAATGGTTGAAGTAAGTGATTGTTTTTTTTTGACTTTTCAGAAATCAAGTTCAACACCAAAGAATTATTGTTTTTGGTTGTCAAATATTGCTTGTTTGATCAATTTAATCAAATTAGAAAATCCAACTTTATCAGGTGAACAAAAAAAAGATGTTTTTTTGAGAATGAGTTATGATGGAGATTTTAATGAATTAACATTAAAAATAACTGATAAAAACAAAGATGATTCATTTCAAAGTCCAATTGAAGAATTTAAAGAAAATTTAGAAAATCTCTTAAGTCAAACATATTCAAGAATTTTACTTTCCATTTATCAAGTAAATGAAAATAGATTTAACATTTTTTAAAGGAATTGATGCCAATTGTAATACCAAGTTTGTTTGATGATAAAGTTGAATTGAATGGAAAACTTGTTAAAGTGAATCCAAGTCAAATAATCAAAATATTAAAACAATACTTGTATTTATTGAATTCAAATGGTGTTTTTAAAGATTTGATAAAAGAGTTTTATCAACAAGTTTTTTATTTTATCGAGAATCATCTTTTGAATTTTATGTTGAAGAATGATAAATACTGTACGATGGGGGCTTCAATTCAATTGAAAATGGGAGCTACCTCTTTGGAAAATTGGGCTTCTGATGAAAAGTTAACAAATTTGAAATTACAAAAGTTAAAAGATATTTCAAATATATTAATGATGCCAAAAGAAATTTTAGTAGAGAAGGAAGCAAGGGATGATATTTGTCCAACATTAAAAGAATCACAAATTGCTAAAATGGTTTTATTTTATCATAAAGATGATTTAGATCCAATGGGATCTGTTGAAAAAGGAACAGCAGAAAAAATATCAACAGCACAAGTAGAATTTGAAGAAGAATATAATGTTCACAATCCAATTTTTAAATTAGTCGAAATGCCAAGTTGGAGAATTGTTGATGTGCCAAAAGGTCTTCAAGAAAAAGAAGAATTTGAATTCTTAGCAAAAAAAAATTAAAGTTTATTTACAATGAATATTCATTTTCTTCAGTGAATCCTTCAATCAAATAACCGGATTGTGCAATAAGTTTGATTAATTTACAGTAAATTCTCCCCAAAATTGTCTTGGTGATGGAATTGAGCAAGCAACGAGCTTTTTTAAGATAATAGTTCCAGTTTTTTCATCATAATCCACGTTTTCTTTTGGTGTATTCAGATAAATTGACGAAACCAATACTCCACCATAACATCGCACTTTGTCTGTGTTGCCAGTTCACCAAGCACCAATGGAAAATTGACGAAATTCTTGAAAAATCCTATAATGGATCCAGTTTTGTTCTTGGCAACAAAAAAAGAGCAGCAACAAAACAGATGAGAACAATCGGCAGCACCAGAGCACAAGAAAGAAAATTTAAAGTTGTGTTGGACATGGTGAATGATAAATTTGGAGCAGCGTGCATCATGGACAATATGATGACGAACAACAAATCCAACCATAAAAGTGAAAAAAAGATTTTTTTGTCTGAAATTGGAGACCATTTCGTAAATTGTTGCATGATCATTTCGAAAGTGAAATTTGCTGGAACATCGCTTATTTCTATCAGTTTGGTGAGAACTTGTGGATTTTCGATGACTTCATCATCTGAACTTGGTTGAAAATCATATTTGCCCAATGTAGAGCTATCATCGCTTTTTTGTCCATCACTTTTTTTATCTAGATCATGAAACTCAATATATCCAATTTCTTCGTCAGTGTCGTGTCCATAAAGTGTTATTTTTTGTTTATCAATGAATCCCTCATTTCCAATCAAAATTGATGGTATTTGGTCTTTCCCCCAATCCTCTTTCTTTTGAATGTCAACAAGAATGCCATATTTATTTTTTGTTCCTTCAATTTGAATTATGATTCTTTACTGTTGCAAATTTAAAACGAATAAATAAATATTCAGTCCAAGGAAGTTCTTTTCCATTCTTTGATGTTGCTGGCAAAACTATATCTTTTTTATTCAGATCAAATTCTAAAAGTTTAACATTTTGTTCAACATTTTGATGTAATGTTTCACTAATTTCAAGCATACAATCCAATTCATCCAAATTTTTTTTCAAAGAATCTAAGTGTTCCTTTTTTGAATCAAAAACATTGAAAAACTTTTTCTCTATGTTGTGTTCTTTGCCATAATATTTTCCAAAGTTGTACAAAACCCAAGTTTGAATAATTAATTCTTTTTGAAAAATTTCCTTCTTCATCAAGTTTAACAAGCCAATGAAAATCTCGTAATTTTTTTGATTTTTTCCAACTTTAAAGAATTTGATTTTAAAAAATTCCAAGAAAAAAAAAATTGATAAAATTAATTTTCATTTCAAACAGTGATTATTTCAAAATGTTTAAACAACTGTTTAAATAACTTGAATTAAAAAGATTAAAATAGTAACCAATCAAAACAACCCAAATGTTTTGTGTTGATGAGGTGTAATAAGCCAGAACGAAAAGTATAAAAGAATTTAGTTCAATCAGGACAGAGCAAAAGGTCAAGTTGGTGACTTATTTAGAGGTAACAAAGTTAATGATGAAATCTTGACTAATTTTGTAAATTCAATTCTCAAAAAACTTTCTTTTTTAAACGATGAAATGAAGGAAACCATCGTGATATATAGAATTAGAGTTGAATAAAATAGAAATCCCAGATGAAGATTCAAAAAAAAAGAAGAACGAGAAAAAGAATTTCAATATTTTGAAAAATTATATGGTATGAAATTCCAAAGATCTACTTCTCAAAAAGCAAACTTGAGAACAACTGTGAAGAGATAATATTCAGAATTCAAAATTGAATTAATATCAAAGGTAGTGTTGAATATCATGTGCCCTCCAAGAACCCATTTTGGGAATTGATCATATTTCTCTTTTCCCGTTCGTATAATAATCAATACTATCAGCAAATAGAAGCGGAATTTCTTTAAAACAATGATGAATGATATAGAAAATGTTGATCTAATAATTACTAATAAAATGATTACGCATTCATTCAAATCGAATTCCTTTTGAGTGTACTCAACAAATTTGAGGTGGCTGTACATTAATATCACTAATTTTTGATGATTTGAGTGTTTTGAAGAAATCATTTGCTCTGCTTTTTTCCTTTAAAGAAATGAAATTAATCCTATCTGATTGGATAAGAAATTTCATTGAACATAAACCCATCTACATTGAGGACTCAAATTTCGCAGACAATGTTTTCACTTGATTTGTTGGTAAGTTGATCATTATTGAAGTCATGGATCCTGTTTCAATCATATTTCCACCTTCACTTGATTTTTGCACATTCTTTACAAACAAAACATCTCCAGGCACTATCTTTGAATATTTAGCATGTTCTTTTGAAAGTATCAAAATACTTTCATTTTTCCATTCATCTTCGATCAACAAATATAGTACTTCCAAATTGTCTTTTCTCTTTTGACGAATGTTCTTTACTAGCACCAAAACATCAAAAGAGAATTCCAAAGAAGGAAAAAGGGAAATATCCAATGATTTTCCTTCCAAGAATCCATCATCCTAAAACCAAAAATGAATAAAATAACAACATACTTCATTTGACTTTAGTTGATGGACCGTTGAGTTCTCATTCAAAACTATTTCATAATCATTTGTCAAAGTTGAAAATTTCCTGTTGCTGGGTTTTACTTGTCCATTTGTGATGATGAAATCTTTACCTTTTTCAAAAAGATGATGGAATTTTTTACAATAATCATTAAACATCAAACAACGAATAATTAATGAAGAATCAAAAATATCACAATAAGCTACTGTTCCTGTACGTGTTCCTTGAGTCCATTCTGTGATGTCAGATATAAAATTGACTGTTCCTTTGAAAATTGTATTTTTTTGATATGGATTCAAAGTGGAAATTTCTTGAACTTTTAGTGTATCTATCCAATTTGGTTCTTTTTTTTCAAATGTTTTTTCTTTGGCCATTGTGTTGTTTACTAAAAAAAAAAATGAAAAAAATAAAAATAGTTTTACAGATTCCTGGGTTTCCAATGACACCTTCTCTCCTTTCAATTACTTCAAAAGAAAAAATAACAACAAAAAAAATGTTGTCAGTGTGTTGTAAAACATATTCAGTGAGTTTGAGGACTGTGTAGAATAGTTCATCAATATTTTTGAATTTTTCTTTTATACCAGGACCTAAAAAATACCCCAAAATTGAATTTTCACCATCAGAGAGAAATACTCTTCCAAAAAATTAACATCAAAAAAAAAAAACTTGATTCTGTTTCTTCCATCACTAACGATTACAGTTGATGCATCCATTATTTGTACAATAGGGTTTTCAACAACTATACCTTTGTGAATATTCGAAAGTGAATCTTTTGTTAGGTCAACCATTTTAACCAATGAATGTTTTTTTATTTTTCAAACCACAATTGTTTTTTTTAAGTTTGGAGTTTCTTTCAAAATTATTGAACTGCCTTTTCAATACCTCAGTAATACAGCAAAGCGACAATATTCAACAGTAACTAACTTGTCTTCAGTTGTAGTTTTCTTTATAATTGCAATGTCAAAAAAACAACTTTATCAATGAGTAACACTTTGATTGGAAATAAGTATGATCATACAATTTTTTCAACATCATGGTATAAAAAATTGAAGCACTGGAATTGAAAATAACTGAATGGAAATCATAGAACTGAGGTAAAATGTGAATAAAGTTTATCCAATCATTTTCCAACCCATCATTTTTTGACATGCAGCAGATTGATTCCATTGAAAACACTGATTTTGAGTTACCAGAAATACAACTAGAATCAACATATTCTGATAATAAAACAACTGAAAATGAACAAGAAGAAAAAGTAAAAGAATCAAACGAACCAGAATACTGGAATATTTTTTCTGTATTTTTCAGTTTCTTAATGGAATATATTAACAACTCAAAAATGAAAGAAAGAATAATTGAATCATTTTCTGAAATTTCAAACAATGAAATGGTCAAGAAGATTATTCAATGGAAAATACCCTCAAATTTGAAATTTATCATCCAAAACGTTTTGACAGTGCTGATATTTTTATTCACTTTCATCTACATTCTCGTTCTTTGTTTCTTAAAATTTGAAAATTTCTTAAATTTAGCAGGAATTTGTTTTTTCCTATTATTTATGTTTTTATGTTCAACGAATCAAAAAAAAATCAATTGGAGAACAATAATTTGGGGCCTTTTTCTTCAATTTTTCGTAGGTTTGCTTGTCATAAGAACAACAGTAAATTAAGTTTCTTTGGTTAAAAAAAATAGTTTGGATTTAAAACATTTGAATTTTTTGGAACAACTGCTCAGAAATTTTTAAATTTAGCAGATTTAGGATCTCAATTTGTTTGGGGCCAAAAGTTTACAGATCATCCTTTCGCTTTCCAAGTGTACAACAATTGGTTGTTTTTTTTTAACATTCTTATAGATTGTCTATTGTGATATTTTTTAGTTCATTCATGTCAATGCTGTATTATTTAAAAATAATACCTATTGTTGTTGGATTTTTTGGTTGGATAATGTTCAAAACAATGGAGATATCAGGTTCAGAAGCATTATCTGTTTCTTGTAATGTTTTTGTTGGAATGACTGAATCTCCGTTGATCATCAAACCATTTTTAGAAACATTAACAATGTCTGAATTACATTTAGTTATGGCTGGAGGTTTTGCAACAGTATCTGGAAGTGTATGATATCAATCATTTTTTTAACAAAATTAACCAGACATTAGGAGCATATATTTCATTTGGGATTGAAGCAAGCCATTTATTAATTGCTTCGGTCATGTCTGCCCCAGCTGCTATTGCTTGCTCAAAATTAATGTTTCCAGAAACACAAGAATCAATGACGAAAGGATCGATAAAATTAAAAGTTGAAAATAATGCTATCAATTTATTTGATTCGATTTCGAACGGTGCTTTACTTGGAGGACAGTCTGCCATTAATATTGCAATTGTACTCATTGCCTTTATATCTCTCATTGGGTTATGTGATTGGATGATTCAATTATTTTTTTCTATCTTTGGAATTACAGTCACTTTTGACTTATTCTTATCGTATTGCTTCAGACCATTGTCACTTTTCTTGGGGATTTCCGATTGGAGTGAAACTTTGAAAATGGGAGAATTATTGGGAAAGAAAACAGTGATCAACGAATTTGTTGCTTATGAAGCACTTGGAAAAATGATTGCAAGTGGAAATGTTTCAAAAAGATTCGAAATTGCAGCAACATATGCGTAAATAATCCATTAATTAACCATTTTTTCAGTTTATGTGGGTTTTCGAACTTGACTGCCATTGGAATCATCATTGCATCTATTGGAAATTTGGCACCCAGTCGAAAACAAGATTTGGCAAGAATTGGATTTAGAGCATTAGTAACAGGTTCAATTGCATGTTTTCTAACTGCTAATGTTGCATCGATTCTAATTGATTAAAAAATCTCATGAAATAAATTTTTATTCCAAGAAATATAACATTACATTTTTGATGGATGGACCAATAACGTTATGGTCTGATTCTAAACTATAAGAAATTAAACCAAGTCCTAAACTAAATAAAGTGGTACCAAGTTGCACTCTTCTTCTCAATCTATCTTTGGACTCTTTACATTTGTAATAATCTAATATCTTTTCAAAAACAGAATTCAAAGCTCTTGGAATACAATAAAGAGCTAATTCCATTCTTCTTGATTTCTTTTCAATAAAAATACTAAGTCCACAAAGAGCACATCCAATCAATGGACCAATCAAACGATCTAAAAATACAGATGAATAAACAAATGAAATTGCTAACCTGCTTGTAAGGCATTTCTCCAAAAACAAACAGAACCCCAAATCAAAACAATAAATGTTGACAAAAAGGCACTTGATTGAACTGTATTCTGTAAGGTTATCTTCAAAAATTCTATTGGATTATCTAAAGCTTTTTGAACTCTAAAAATCAATGTAGGTAATAAATGAACTGGAAAATACATCAAAAAACATAATTTAAATGAAGACACCAATCTATCCAAAGTATGTTGTGGACAACTAATCCCAGGATGAATAACCTTGTTACAAGCAACAGGACCAAAAATTGGATTCGCTAATTTTGGGTCTATACCTTTACTAAGACAATATTCTTTTGCTACATCCGTTGAATCTTTCCAAATATTCCATCCTCCATCTTTTTGTAATCGAACAATTTTCAAAAAAACAGGTTCTATTTCAGCCATTGAAGTTATCCATTTATTGTATGATTTTGGTAATGCTTTTGGATAATAAACCCAACTTGTACAATGGTTATAACTTTTTTTTTAATCACTTACCTTGACATAATTTCATAACATGAAACTATGAATAGTATTGCGTCAAGATTTTCAATTTTTCTGACAATGTTTTTTTTTACTCCAATTTCATACATTGTTTCTAAACCTCTTGTTAATAAATATAAAGATAAAATGAATCTTCTTTCTTTTCCGTGATGAGTTGAATCAAAATTAATAGCTAAACCGGATAAAGCACCTGCCAAAAATGTACTAATGGATTTATTGTTTGTAAATTGTGAAAAAATATGTCTTAGAGTTGGATAAGCAGCTGAAATTGTACCTAAGAAAAAAAATGAATTTTGTTAACTATTTTGTTACCTAGTGATAATCCAAATTTGGCTGAATCAACAGATATTATTATATTTCCAAATTTTTTGATAAAACTATCTTTCACTTTTTTGTTGGTGAATAAAGTTCCGATTCTTCTGATGAAAAAACCAATGAGTGAAGGAATCAAAGGAAGAATATAACCAGCTCCAAATCCTTTGAAGAATTTTTTGATAATTTTATTAACATCTAATTTCTCTTTTGGTTTTTCTTCAATAATGTCCATTCAATTGTTATTAGTTTGTTTGCGATTTTCTGTTGTGATTTGAATGTCCAATCAAAATCAAGAAAAAAAACTACAAAGAAAAAAATAAATTTTGTTGATATTTTTTTACAAAAATCATTTGAACATGAATATTAGAAATTGTCCAATGAAATCATCCGTTTTGTCAATTTTTTCATGTTTACAAACAAGAAAACCAAAGAAGAAGTACTTCAAAGGCCAAGCCAAGCTGAAAATGATGAATTTGAAAAAATTGGAGTTTTGGAATTCACAGAAGAAGGATTAAATCATCGTAAAATGTCCCATGACTTATGGACCTATTATCGAAGATTAGAGAGGTTAATTGAAAAAGATAAATTCCAAACACCAGAAGGTAAAAATTATTCAACCTATTCAATATTTAGAAATTATTAATTTTACTGAATCTGTTTTCACATCTTTAATTTCTTCTTTACCAAATCGAGTGAATGAATTTATTCAACAATTGAATGATGTACAATCATCAAAAGTATTAGAAAGAATAATAACCAAACTTTCAACTGAAAAACAAATCAGAATGTTATACTCTGAAATTAATCAATTTTTACCACAACTTTGTTTTGGTAAATATTCAAGTTTTGTTTTACAAAAATTATTACAAAGTTCAATTTTAATCATTAAACAAGAAAATGAACAAAATGAAAAAAAATCACAACAAGAAGGTGAAAAAACAGATGATGGATATCCAATGATGAAACTTATGATTAGAGATACTTTAGATATTTTAAAAAACTCATGGACTGATTTATTATTTCAAAAAAATGGTTCATTTGTTTTAAGAAGTATAATTGAATTGATTTTTGAATTTGAAGAATTTCATAGTTATATTGATCAAATGTTGAATCAATTTTTTGAAAATATAAAACCAACACAATGGATGTATGACCCTATTGCATGTCCTGTTTTGATTTCATTTTTAAATACATATCCAAATGATGATGAACATTATAAAAAAATTATTGATTTTTTATTTAAAAATTTAAAATCAACATTGATTACAAATGCAATGGATCATACAATTGCTTCAAGAGTTATAGATGCTTTAATTTTGGTTTGAATATCTCTTTTTTTTATTGAATTTTTTCATAGACATGCTCCGATGATACAATTTTAGAACTTTATAAATCAATCAAAAAAACTTTTAGAAAGTTATGTGTTTCATACACTGGTCAATTTGGTGTTAGAAACTTGATAAAAAGATTACCAAAAGACTTATTTGAAGCTAGTTTTGATAAAATAAAAGAAGACTTTCGAAAAATCTTTTGTAAGAAAAATGGAAAAATTATTTAACACACATTTCTTTATTAGCTTCATTTAAAGGTATTTTGATTGAAATAGCAAGTATATGTGTTAAATATGAAACAAGACAATCAGAATTTATGGAAGCCTTCAAAAGTTTATACACAACCAATTCCATCAAAGAAATTTTATTTTCAACCAATGATCAATTTGATAGATTTGGATGTCAATTATTGATGAATGTTTTTGATTTTGGCAATATTACAAGTCTAATGAAAGAGTAATTCAATCAAAAATGAACTAATTTTATTTTCAGTTTTTCAGATTTAGATTCCGAATACGTTTCAATTTTATGCACACACAAAAATGGAAGTTTATTGATTGAAAAAATCATTGAAAGAAGACCAAAAATGCTTTTTAAAAAAATGTTAAATCCTGAGAAAATTAGTTGTAACATTTATGGTTGCAGAGTTATTCAAAAATTATTTAAAACTGATGAATTAAATTTGAAATTGAAATTAGGTGTTGAATTGATTAAATTTGAAAGAGGTTTTTTTTTTATCATTTCTCAATATATCAATTAGATTTATTACAAGATTTCAATGGAAAAATTGTTTACACAAATTGTGCTTTAAGAAACTTCAAAAATGTGAATTCACAAAAAGAATGGAAAAAGAATGAAGAAAGAAATTTAAAAAGAAAAGAAACATTTAGTTCAATTATTGATGAAGAACCTTCAAAAAAGAAATTTAAAAATGAACAAGATGAACAAGATAGTGTTGAAAAAAAGAAAGAGTCAAAGAAAGAATCAAAAGCAACCAAAAAAGAATCAAAGAAAGATGAAACCAAAAATGAAGATGCAAAGAATGAAATTAAAAAAGAAACAAAAAAAGAAAAGAAAGAAAGATTCAAAAAACAAGAAACAAAACCATTAACACAAAGTACAGGAGAAGATTTATCATTTGTTTTGGATGCAATTCAAAAAGTAGGAGAAGAAAAACCAAAGACAACAAAGAAAAAACGAAAGTAAAAATTTTTATATAAATTGTGAAGTTATAATCTTCTACCTCTTCTACCGGATTTTCTTCTTGTTCCATCATGTGGAATTGGTGTTGTGTCTTCAATTCTTCCAATTTTCAATCCACTTCTCGCAAGTGCTCTTAAAGCAGCTTGAGCTCCTGGACCTGGATTTTTATTCATTGAACCACCTGTAGCTCTTAATTTAATGTGAAGACAAGTAATTCCTAATTCTTTACATCTTTCAGCAACATCTTTAGCAGCGTTCATCGCAGCATATGGTGAAGATTCATCACGATCACTTTTAACTTTCATACCACCTAAAAGTTGAATAAATAAAATTAAAATTAATTACCAGTGACTTTGACAATAGTTTCTTCTCCTGAGAGATCTGTAACGTGAACAAAAGTATTGTTGAATGAAGCATAGATGTGACAAACAGCAAAAACGTATTCATCAGGACCAACTCCTGGAGGACCATAATATTCGATTTTTTTTACTTTTTCAACATTCTTTTTACCTCCTTTTGAAACAACTTTTTTTTCGACTTCGGTCATTGCTTTTAGTTTTTTTGTTTATGTAGCTCAACGATTGGTCAATGAGAAAGAGATTTTTTTGTATCTTTATAATTGGTTCAGAAATTTTCCACCAATCAACAACTTTCCATGTTTCAAAAAACTCAAACTTTGCTCAGTAACTAATTTTGGAAATTTAATTTTTTAATAGGTGGTTTATTGTGGAAAAAATTACCATGGAGTGGTACAAGAAAAAAAAATTCCAAAAAAAAAAGAAATGTTTTACAGTATGTTGAAAAATCATTGAGATTACCTTTTGTTTCTTTTAAAGTACCAAAAGCAGAAAAAAATTGTGAAAATTATGATGAAGTCATGAGAAGAATAAAAAAAAAATCATTATCAAGAATGGAAATTGTAAATGAACACTTCAAAAATTTGGAATAAATGAGCGAACAGAAATTTTTTTTAAAAACTTGAAATGTATTCTTTTATTGCTTGAATTTTTTTACCTTGTTTCCAGTATGCCATTGATAAATATTTTTTTAATTTTTTATTAGACCAATCATTTGAAATTGCTCTTTCAAATTCTTCTCCACTTTTTTCAAATTTTTCTAATTGAAAATAAGCAATACCTTTGGTTATCGTTATATCTTGATGATTCATTAAGTTTAAATATTCAAATGTTTTTTCATATTCCATGTTTTTCATTAAAATTGATGAAGCCAATAAGATAGAATCCAAATCTAATTCAATTTTCAGTAATTCAGAAATATTCTTTAGACAAAGTTCTTCATTAGAAATTTCGAAATATAAAATTGAAAGTTGTTTCAATATGTTAAAACTTGACTTTGAATTTTCACTCACAAAATTTTTAGCCATCTTTTAAGTGTCAAAAAAAAATGTTTTTTTTACAATCAAATCATTAATGGAATGTTGAATCTTGTTAATTGATTTATAACATTTTGCTCTGATAATATATGCATCAATTGTAGGTGATGCATGTACAACTAATGAAAGTTCATCAATTCCTTTTTCAAATTGTCTTAGTTCATAATAACAATTCGCTTTTTTTTCCAAAATTTTAAAATCTCTTCTATCAAATGAATATGCTTCCGTGTAATCTTCAATTGATTTTTCATAATTTTTCAAATGAAAATATTCATCTCCTCTTGCATTAAATAAAACATTCAAATGTTTTCTTCTTTCCTTTTCCGACATTCTATCATCTTTATGAAATTCTTTTTTCAAAATTATTTCAATACATGAAGTGAGTATTTCAATTGATTTCTCATGATGATTCAATTGTGAATAACATTGAGATAAAAAAGATTGTGCTGTAATATTCTTTTCATTTTCTTTCAAAAATTTTGAGTAATCTTCAATTGCTTCTTTGAGATTATTCAATAAATGATGACATCTTGCTCTATTATAAAATTCTTTTGTTATTTTCAAATTATGTTCTTTTGACAATTTTATTGCTTTATTTGAAAACATTAATGCATTTTCTAATAGTTTTTCTTTCATTAATGAGCTTGAAATATTGTTATAACATTTTAACAATAATTCATTTTTAAAAATTGTTTTTTCTTTTAAATTTTCCAAGATTTTGATTGATTTTTTATAATTTTCAATTCCTTTTAAATTTTCATTTGAAATTACTGCTAAATTATAATAAACTGTTGGATCTATTTTTGATGAATTTTCAATGATAAAATTTAAGTCTTTTCTGGCTAATTCTATTTCTCCTTTCGCTAAATAAGCTTTAGATCTTTGTATATATGGTTCTATTTCATTTGGTTTCAATAAAATACATTCGGAAAATTTCTCTGAAGCCAAAGAAAAATTATTTTTTTCAATTTCTTCATTTCCTTGTTTAAATAGTATTTTATAAATTTCTTCATGGTTTAAATTCTGAAATTTTTCTAAAATTAATTTCTTTTTGTCAATTTTTGGTTTTATTTTTTCAGGAACTTTTTGAGGTTGATAATCTGGAGAGAGATAATCTATTTCTCTTTCTTCTTTGTCTTCAATAGTTTCAAATGTTTTAATTTTAATGTTAGCGAATGGATCTTTTGTTGAATAAAAGATTTTTAATTGACTTTGAACATTAGAAATATTTCGACGTTGTTTTAATAGTAGCATTTTTATCCAATCAAATTCATCTAATTTGATGACTCGTTTTTCATTTTCTTAAAAAATAATAGAATAAAAAAAAGAATCTGAATAGATGATTAAAAAATTTTGACTGTTAATATTTTTCAACCAATCAAAACATCAGATTTTTGAACGATAAGTGATGATTGAGGAAGGAGAAGAACCAAAACCTTTTCCAAAATCACGTAAAGAACTAACAAAGAAAAAATATATCCGAGTAATAGAACAAGAAGGTAACTAATTCAAAATTCCATTTTTAAAAAAGAAAAGACGAACCTGCTCCACCAAAATATGATGTACTTGGAGAATCAACTGTTTTTGAATCCAAATTACAACCTGTAGATTTAGATTTGATGGTGTATCAAATACAAAAAAAAGCCAAAAATTTAGCAACAATTCGTCGTTTGATTTTATATGTTCCTTTTGTAATTTTTATAACAATGTGGATGTTTTTTGGTTTCGAAATTGAAACTGGATATTGGATGCAACATGGAATTCGTGTAAGAGAAACATATTTTTATTCATTTTTTTTTAAAAAGCAACAAATTTTATGGAAACCATTTCCTTATGGAGGAGCAAATTCTTTGGAAACTGAAAAACCACCTGGAGCTCCTGATTTAACAACATTTCATACTTTTCAAAAACAAGACGTCAATTCACCTCTTGATTATTATAGGTGGCTCAAAGGTGTTGTTATACCTGCTTTATTTGTTGAAAAAAGTTTAAATGGTACACAACTTCCAAGAAATCAATTAGGATATTCTATTTCACAGATTAAAAATATTGGTGCTTTACGTATACGTCAACATCGTATAAAAAAGAAAAGAACACTTTCTTCAGACAGCATTTGCTCTCCTCTACGTCGTTTTGTACCTTTATTACCTCAATTTGATCATGACTGTTATGAAGATATTAGTACAGGTACCATTGATACAGCACCTTTTGGACCAAACAATACGTAAAAAAAAAAAAAAAAATTAACAAAAAAGTTATACTTATAAAACTTGTGATCAAAATGGTGGTGGGTATACATATAGAGGTCGTAAATTATCATTCGATTGTGGTGCTCATACTTTGTTTTTACCTTTTAATACGTCCAGAGCAGATGCTTTAAAATTTGTTGATGATTTAATTGCCAACAAATGGATTGATAAACAAACAAAATCACAAGTTGTTGAATGGTTTGGTTACAATAACAATATTAACTTTTTCACTTCTTCAAAATTTGCAGTAGAATTCACAAGTAAAGAAAAAATCATTTTTTTAACACAAAATTTTTTAGGAGGAGGTGGTTTAATATCAACTTGGGAAATTGATGCATTTCGTATTCAACCTTTTAGAGAAGCTTTAAATATTGTTTATTTTGCTGTTTGCATGTTGGCTCCACTATTTTTATTAATTTCAATTTTTGTTTGGATTCTTGATGTTTGACAAAAAAACAATTTAACCAATTTTAAAGTTATTTAATGAATTTAAATATGGAACAGGGTGGCACTTTTTCCTTGACTCAGAATTAAAGTTTCCATGGGTGAATTTGATGAATTTAGCAGAAGTTATCAATTTAGGAGTAAAATGAAAAAATATTTTTACATTTTAGTTAATTATTGTTTCATTTGGTATTAGATTTTATTTATTCTTTCGTGAATTTGCTCCATTTGATATGATAAATGTATTCAATTCAACAATACCATGGCCAACTAGATTAGAAGAAGCAAGAAAGTAAGAATAATATTTTTTTGAAAAAAAACATTTTTTAGTTTAACTATTTATGACAATGCTATTGTTGGAACAGGTGTTATTTTAAGTTATTTTAGAATTTTCAAATTTTTCTCTTTAAATGATCGTTTAAATTTAATTTCTGAAACTGTTCAAAGAGCTGCTTCAAATTTAGGTTCAGTTGTACTTACACAAATTTTAAGTTTATTTGCTTTTGCTGTTTGTGGTTGGATCATTTTTGGAAATGATATTGATGATTATAAAGATCTTTTATCAGCTCTATCTGCTTTATTACGTTCTTTAATCGGTGAAAATCAAAGTTTTGATGATTATTTTGCAGAAAGTAGAATTTTAATGCCAATTGTAAATTTTAGTTTTTTTTTAACACAAAAATTAGTTTTATATTTCTTTCATTTTTTTGAATTTTTTGATTGTAATCAACATGATTTTTGGTGTTATTGAAACTGGTTTTAATGATTCAGTTGTTAATGTTCTTGACAAAAGTATGCTTTTTGATGTGAAAAGAGTAAGAGAGTGAAAAAAAAAAAAATTTTTTAACACAAAATTTTTAAAGACAGCAAGAACTTTCTTGGATTATGGAAAGAAACTTTTATTTCTTGAAAGAGGATTGAATCACAAAAAAGATGTTAAATATAAAATTAATCAAGGAGATGATGAACTTGTTAAAAAATTAAAAAAATATCAACAACAACATGGTACAACAACTATTAATGCAGAAGATATTAGAAATGCTTTAAAAGGTGGTGGTGAAGATACAATTAATAGAATTATGTATCGTTATGATATTGATGGAGATGGTACAATTGATATTAGAGAACTTGAAATGGCATCAACACATAGAGACGAAGAAGAAGCTAAAAAGAGACAAGAAGCAGCTGCTTTAAAAAATGTTGGTAAAATTCAATCAATGTTGAGTAAAAAACAAAAAAAGAATATTGATGATTTACCTGTTGAAAAGAATGTTGATGATTATGTAAAATCTGTTGACGGAGCAGTAGATGAATTATTGTATTTACTTGCTGAAGAAGTTGGTGAAGAAGAATTTGTAAAAGCACAATATGATTCTGATGAAGAATACGAAGAAATAAATATGGATGAAGAAATAAAAGTAGAAGAAATTACATCTGCTTCAGATGAAGGTTCTCCAAAAAGAACATCACCAAAAAGAAACTCACCTGTAAAAGTTGAAGAAGAGAAAAAAGAGACTGGTGATGGAATTGCAGAAATAGAACAAACACCAACAAATGAAGAAGTTATTGATTTAAATAATTAAAGAAATACATTTTTACTATTTATTTTTCAAACCAGAAAAAATGTTAAAAAAAATAATTTAATTTTCTTCTCCTTTCATTGGTAATGTTCTGAAACTTTCAACTTGTGGTAAATCACTAAAACTATCTGATCCTTCTGGATCTAATCTAAGAAGCACTTTTAATCCTTCAGGTAAAATTTTAGGTTTTGAAAATTCATCTTTGGAAACTTTTTGATCCACGTAGATACTATCATCACTATTTTTTTGATTTGTTTCTTCTAAAGCTGAAGGTGGAAGTGGTAATGAAAAACCATCTTCTGAATCCAAGTCTAATTCTTCTGGAGGAGGTGGAATAGACAAAATTGATGTATCTCTATCTCTTATGTCCTTTTTCATAAATTCTATTTTTTCTTCAACTAAATCTATTGCTAAATCTTCATCAATATCAACATGTTCATGTTCTACTTCAATAACTTGATTTAAACCTTCGTCATCTTGTTGAACTATAGTTTCATGTTTTTTTACTGTTGATACTTTCTTTTGGATTGTTTTCTTTTTTTTGTTGACAACTTCAGGTACTTCTAATGTCACACTGATTGGTTGTTGTTCATATTTTTTTATTCTTTCTTCTGAACCTAAAAGTTCAATTATAGATCTTGATAATGCTGTTTTCTCTTTTGCATCATTTTTTAAAACAGAATTTAATTGATTTTTATGATCTTGAGTTTTTGATTGAATTGTTTGATCTTGTTTTCGAATATCAAGATTCTTTAATAATAATTCACAAGCATCTTTTTCATCTAAATCATCTAAATCAATATCATTGAATGAAATTATTGTATCCATGTTTTTTGCTATTTTTTCTGCTCTTGTTGTTGCAAATTTTTTAACCAAATTGTCAGAAAGCATATTTCCCTATAAAAAAAAGGTTAGAAATATTTTTCTTGTTATTTACTTACCCAACTATTCAAAAATGAACTTTATTTTTTTTTTACCCGTTCATGTTAAATACTTTTTTTTTTAACATTTAATTTTTTTTTCTTACTTGTAAGTTCACTTATAAGTGTATGATCACCCACTTTTTGATATGCAGTTAAACCAAAATTTGAAAATAAAAAACAACTCTTCACTTCTTCTTTTCCATTTTGATGAAAAATACATTTCACTTTTTCATCAAAGTTTAAACCTTTTACATCATTATGTATGAATGGTTTTGTAAATTTATATAATGTTTTAGTTTTTGAATCATATTCTAATGATAAAGAATGATAATATTTTCTTGGATGAGAAACAGGAAATGAAAATTCTAATTCTGATTCTAATTCACATTGACCTCTATTTTCACTAACTAAAAACCCTTTTTCTCTTAATTCTTTGGTATTTGATGTTTTTAAAACTTCAATATATTGATAATTTGAATCAACTTTTTGTATTTTATTTACACCAATAATATTAGTAACTGTTCTTTCAAAATTAAAAGGTAAAACATAATTAATTTTAACACAAACAGGATTTGAAAATAAAGAAACTATTTTTTGTTTTCAGATTTTTTTTTTTTTACCTAGTGGAAAAAAATTTTGTAAAGAATAAAAGTAATGAGTATCGTATCTATTTTGTAAAATTTGACATGTTTTCCATTGATTTGACTTTTCAAAAATAGATTTTAAGTATTGTATGTCTAATTCTGAAATAATTGAATCTTCAAAATTTTCATCTTTGAAAGGGAATTCTTTTACTTCATTTGGTAAGAATATTCTTGGATCTTGAGAATGTGTTTTTAAGACATCTATACAATATTTTGATTCTAAAAAATATGGAAATTGTTCTTTTTCTAATTGTTCATGCACTAAATCTCTTGCTGGTTTAAAAATTTGAAATGCTGAATCGTCTAAAATCCAAATTGAACTTAATTTTGGGTCTTCAATTTGTTCTAATATCTTTTTTTCAATTTTTTTTATCATTTCATTCGATATGTTTACAGATTTTTTTAAAACGTATGAGTAATATATATGTTGTACTTTTTTGATTAAAAGTTTTGATTTTAAATTCTCCAAACAATCTATTTCATCTATAAATTTTAAAGAATCATCTCGTTGATCGTGTAAAAATTGATAAAACGCTTTTTTCATTTTTGGTACAGTTTGAGTACATTTATAAGGTATAAAACAGTCTAAATCTGGGATCTGATATGAATCATTGTCTTCAGGTGATGCAAAGATCCTTGTAAATTGTTGTGACAATCGCTTCATCCTTGACGTTATTTACAAAATTGTTCTTGTTGTTTCGTTGGTCAGTTGAATAAACCAATGAAATATCGTAATTTTTATTTTACAAAAAAAATATTATTTTTTTGACATGTTCCAGAAAATAAAAAAATAAAAATAAAATTTTAAATTATTTTTTATTTTTCTATCGACACAATAAAGTTGTTCTATTAAAACGACCACATCTGATAAAATTACCTTTATCATCCCATGAAGCACATGAATCTTTGAATCCAATGCAAGAAATATCTTCATAACACTTGTTGTCAGCGGTTCTGTAAAGGTATTGATCGAGTCTTCTTCCGTCTCTTGGTGAATAACAAACATCTCCTGGATATCTTAAACCCCAAACATACATTAAAGCAACAGCACATGAAAATATTACAATTATTGATAAGAGTAAAGTGACGTATTTTAATTTTGGATCCACGTAAGCCATACGTGTCCAGATTAGTAATCCAATAATTGGAATTAAATTCACAACGATAAGACCTGCTGTAAAAGCATGTTGCCAATGCTCAAGAAATGTGTAAATCACTAAAATAACAACTGTTGCCTGGAAAAAAAAATTAATTTTTTTGTTTTCATTTATACAAAAATTGTCAATGAAAAGAAACCAGTGTATGCCCAAAATGCTATTGTAAAATATTTAGAATATTCGTCTCCATAAATTGGTTGATCCATTTTTTATGTAGTTGATTCTAAAACTTGTCTATTTGGAAGCAATAAATGAAGGTGATTGGTTGAAAAAAGTATATATTTTTTATTTCCAATGGCTTCAACTCAGACCAAAAGATTCATTATTTCAGTCATAAACTTTATAAAACCTTCAAATTATGCCTAAACTATTTTTCCGAGATGGAAAAGAATTAAAAAAATAATTTAACAGGTTGAAAAAAGAAGTTTAAAAACAAAAAACAGAACATTATTTTGTACAAAATGGAAGTTTTGTTATTTATTTTTTAAATATTAACTCCAATAATGGCTTATTTGCTTGATTCAGTTGGATCACTAACTTTCCAAACCCAAGTCCAAGCTGATTTTTCTGTAAGAATTGGTAATCTCTCTTTTATGATGATACAATAACAATTGCTGGATTCAACAAATTCAATTTTTTCAAAGTCAACATCAAAATCAAAGTGAATTGCACTTCTTGATACAATTGGTTTTGAAAAACATTCCAAGTTAATTTCACTTTCAATTGTCCCTGAAATTGTTAAGATCTCTTGAACTAAAGTATGTGATACTGGGTATTGGATTGATTGAATTATCATGCTGTTTTCGTCAGGAAAATCAAATTCGAGTGTTAGTCCTGGATATTTCATAAAAGTGATCACATAACTCCCATCTGATCTTTGGTGGACATAAGGGGCTTGGTTAATCCCAAAAGTTGAATTTCTTGCGATGAATTTTCTTGAAATCATTTCGTTTGAAGTTAGTTTTAAATTGATGCAGATCTGATTCTATTGGTCATTTTAGATTTATTTGTCCAATAGATCTTATTTCTCCAAAAAAAGTATAATATTGAATTATCAATTTTTTGGTTGATTTTAACAATAATATGTGATTTTAAAGATCACAGATTATTAACAAATTTACCAATCATTGTATTTTATTTGATTTTCAACGATGGGATCGAATTGGAGTGTTTGCCATCCTTGGGTTTGCTGCCATCTTGAAGAAAAGGATGATATTGGATCAATCGATATGAAATTGAGATTGATGTATTCAAAACATGATACAGAAAAGAACGGAATCTTGTCTAGATTTCAATGTGAAATGTTAATATTAGGTAACAAAAGAAATATCAGGATTAAATAAAAATAAGATGTATTTCAGTATTTAAAGCGGAAAGATTGGTAATTCAATTTAATTTCATTGATTTTTTTAGCGAAGTTGATTTGCGAAAATTTTTCTCAGAAATCAAGAATAAAGAAACAGTCTCTTATGATGAATTCATGTTGTATCTCTCTAGGAGTATCCGTAGAAATCTGGAGATACCATAAATTTTTATTATTGAAATAAAGATCTTCCTTCAAATGTTGATTCGCCACTTGACCACGTAACGTGATACAGATATTTAGATAGTTTATCAATTGCATCATAACCAAATTCAATTCTAAAATATTAATCAAAAATTTTGTTTTTCTTTTACTCGGATTCATCAAACAATAATAATTCATTTTTTTTCACATTTAAAAATGCTACTTTATCACCAACAGCTCCCAATAGAACACCTTTTTGATCTAAATGAATTGAAAATAAACTTTAATTTTTTTACCTTCATGATCAGCAAGAGACACTTTTCTTGGTTCTAAATTTTCCCATTTTTCTTTGGCTCTTTTTACATCATTTGCGTATTGTAATTCGAATTCAGTTGGCTCATTACTTGGTTCATAATCTAATATTTTTATGATATCCTTCAACATTTTGATGTACAATGGTATTTTGGCGTAAATGTTGTGGAACTCTTGTCCAATCTCCTTTTTCTGTTAAATCAAATCCACATTTTGAAAGAACAACAGACAATAATTCTTCAGATTCAAAATATACTTTTTACCATTTTCTTTTGGTGAAGAAAAAAATCGAGCAAATGACCCATTGACAGATTTTTTCAAAAGGTTCAACTGAAAATAACACAACAAGTAGTTCAATAAATTCTTTAAACTCTGAATATTTTTGTAATTCAATTATTACTTGACATAACAATTCACCATTTTCCCAATTAAAAGAGTCCCATCCAGTTGTAGCAGAATCTGATGTTGTTTCTTCAGTTTTTTTTTTCTTTTTTGGTTTTGAATTCTGAATTTCTATTTCTCTTTTTCTTTTAGCTTTTCCGATTGCAATTGTTTTATAATTTTGTTTTCTTGGCAAATCTGATACATTTACCTCAATAAATATTGAACTTCATCATCAGACTCTTCATCAGTTTCGTATTCAGATTCTTCCTCGCTAATTTCTATTATTTCAGCAGTGTTCTCAGATTCCACCATGTTGTTTGTTTTTCACTCGATTTTTTGGATGAATGTTGTGATTGGACAAAATCATACAACGAAAATCAATTGTAGATTAAATTTTCTTGGGATTACAAACAAAAAAAAAAAAAAGAAATTTTTTTCGCGCAATTTTTGTTGATCCCAATTGGCCGAAGATAACCAATTAGAAAAAATGCAGGTGATTTCGGAAAACTTGAAGGACTTGAACTTCATTCTGAAGAACCAAAAGTCAGTTGCTCTATATAACCCCATTTCTATCATTTCAGATATTAATGATTACTGCTTAAAAATCAGTCCAGAAGACTTTGGTTAGTTTTTCTTTGAATTAATTTTCAAGGGTTGTGCTCTTCTTTACTCTTTGACAAAGAAACTGGTATACTTCAATTTTCAGATAAATCATTAATTCAAGGACGACAAAATTCTCTTTTAGTATTGTTTTTTAAATTAAATTTAACATTTTCTGAAAAGACAGATGCAAGGAAAGGTATTTTTGATTTTATCAAAAACTACATGGAATATATAGGAGAAGAAATTGAACCATACATTTTGGAAATTAAAGTGAGACATTCTTTGTTTTTAAAACAACCATAGAAATCCGCTTTTATGATGTTCAGAAAAGATGAGTCAACAAAAGTTAGAACTAGTGTAATTTTAACTTTAAAAAAAATTATAAAATTAAGATTGATTACAGACACTGCTACATTTGAAGCAAAAGAAATGTTGGATGTTTTAATAAGAGAAACAAACAAATCAAAAAATTCAGCATCCGTAAAAGGAGGTGTTCTTTTATTGATTGGAATCATTTGTAATTCCTTTCCAGATGCAATATCAATCCAAGAAAGCAAAAGAATTTTAAAAATATACATGGATAGTTTGAAAACTCAAAGTACTTCATTAAAACCTGAAATGGCTATCATTTCGAACTCACTAAAAGGTGTTGCTTACTATTTAAATAATTTTGCAAAAGAAGTTGATGATGAAGGAAGTGAATATGTTCAAGTACTTTACGGTTATTTAGTGAAAGCACTTGAAATGAATGAAGGTACTCGTTATGATGTTTGTAAAGGTAAATTAATTTCTCATTAATGTTTGATACAGCTGGGTTAAAGTTATTAAAAATGCATGCTTATCAATTTAAAGAATATTTAACAGTTGATGCTGAAAAAATGATTCTCAGATTAATTGATTTATGTGACCATAAAAATGCTAATGTTAAGAAAAAAGGATTTCCTGCTTTAGAAGCTTTTGTAGGTCAAGTTGCTAATGAATTAGCTCAAAAAGTTCGTGATATTGAATCGGATACAAGAACATTCAAATTTTTACTCTCAAAGTTTAAGGATGTCTTAGATACAGGAATTAACAATAAGAATAGATTAAGTATTGCCATTAGATCTTTTGGTCAATTCGCTGCACCAATGAATATATTCTTGGGACAAAAAGAATTGAAGAATTTTTTGATATCCTTGTTCAAATTGTCGGATAATTTATTTGCCAAGTTTTTTTATTTTTTTTATTAATCTTTTTTTTCAGGAATGAAGAAATAATGTCAGAATCAATAACTCATTTACCAAGTTTCATTAATGCATTTGCAAACATCATTGTTGAACTGAATGAAGTTGATAGCGTTATCATTGATTATTTAGAAAGAATCATTGGAGTTCTATTTTTAGTTTTCCCAAAAAATCTTCTATTTCCAAAGTATAGAATGAGCATCTATTACTCAATGAAGAAACTCTTTGTTGCATTGTTTATGAAGAATGATTCTCTAAGTGTTATTTTATCAAAAACTGGTAACTAGTTACTCAATATTTTTCATATTTTTAGTCTTTCAAGGAATACTTTTGACAATTTCAAACAAAGAAGTTTTAGGAGACGTTGATTTGGAAAAACCTTTATATGCAAACTATGAAGAATTATGGTCAAATTTTTTGGATCCAAAATATCTTAAACTTACAAGTTGGGGATATCCTTGGAGCGAGTTCTCGTTTGGAAAAGATATTTCTGAAAAATTTCATGGTGTAATTTTTGATAAAATTATGGAATCAATCACTCAAATGATTGACAAACTTGATCTTAGATGTACACTTATCGGCACTGATGAATTTGAGGATTCAGAATTTACACCTTCTGATGTTACTTCTCATATTAAACCAAAAAATCCAAAAGATTTTGAGTTATATTTGAATTTAATCGATTTTTGTCAGTTATTTTTATCAAAATCAAAATCTAATCATTTTATGAGATGGATTTATGTTTTTTGCAAACAAATCTGTGAAAAATCACTCAAATTTCCATTTGCAAGTGGATTTTATAAATTATTAACTCTCGCCATGAATACTTGCAAAGATTTGAATTATTTTCAAGGAGTGAAAGAAGATCATATGGTTTTGGAAGAGTCAATGGACAGTTTAGGAATTTCATCAATCACAAAATATTCTTGTTTTGTTTTAGTATCAAAATTTTTAAAAGAAACAATTGAAAAATTAGGAGAACAAAAAAATGAATTATTAATTTCATGTGTTGGATTTATTCTTTCAGTTCCAAAAGAATTTATTGAAATGAAACACAGTTCACTTGCTTTGAAAAAATGTTTTGAATCTGGAATGTCATATCTTCCTCTTGCAGATTTAGCTTTGAATACTTTAAATTATTGGTTCACCGAAATAGACTCAAAAGAAGTGAAAAAATGCTTGCCAATCTTTGCAAGTTCAATGAGTGATTATTTGAAAGTTAAAGGAAATGAAAAAAATGAAGAAAATGTTAGAACATCAACAGCCAGAAAAAGAACTATTATTACATTTCAAAATGATCAAAATTCTTCCAATTCAGAAGAAATTACACTTAAATCAATTCAAAGAAGAATTGTTCAATTTTTTGGTAAAATTGGTGGGGATTCTATGATTTTACTTGATAGCTCTACAAATAATGATAAATATATGTCTTGGGACACAACAAAACATGTAAAGTTTCCATTACCATTCAGAGATGTTAAACCTGATGTATTTTTTGATTCAATTCTCCCACGTTTAATTGAATTGGCAGAAAAATCAAGTGACAGAAAAACAAAAGTTGCAGCTTGTGAATTTTTACATTCAATTGTAAATTATATGATTGGAAGAAATGCATTTTCACCAAAAAGTGCTGATAAACCAGTAAGATTTACATTGAATTTAGTTTAATATAGACTCAATTTTACAAAATTTATCAGAAGTTATTTCCAACAATTATTGCTCTCGCTGCTGATCCTGAAAAAATCGCTTCTCAACTTTTTGAACCTTTAGTTTATCAATTGACTCATTGGTTAACTCAGAGTATTCAATATGAAAGTAAAGAAACAATGGCACTATTGGATGCAATTGTTGACGGTTTAAACAATTCACAAAATGGTGCTGTGAGAGATGTTTGTGCAAATTTAACAAATGAATTTTTAAAATGGGCAATCAAACATAACAAATTAAACAATGTAAATGCATTAATTCAAAGATTATGCTCTAATTTGGTTCATCCAAGTGCTCATCAAAGACTTGGCGCTGCTTTGGCATTCAATAGAATGTATAGAACATTTAGAGAATGTGATGAGATTGTAGATAAACATACTTTCTCACTTTTACATCATTCAATTCTTTGTTTGAAATTATCACAAGAAGATAAAGAACTTTCAGGTGTAAATGATCGAATTTTTGAATTGGTTTCACATCTTGAAAAAATTATCAACAAAAGAAGTGATTTACTTTCAAAAGAAGGTGTTGAAAGAGAAGTACATCCAAATTTATCAGATTTAATTTCTTGGTTATTTTCTCAATGCTCTTCGTATGAAAAAAATTCAAGAAATTTGAGTATGAAACTTTTTACATCATTATGTCGAATGTTACCAGATTTTAATACAGAAGATGGTCCAAAAAGATGGATTCAAAGTAAATTAATGAAAGAAGGAAGTCATTCTTTAATTATTTTCATTGAAAGATATTCAGTGGACGAAAATGTATTTGAACAAGAAGAAATTGATTTCAAAAGATTATCGCAATGGATTTCAGAAGTTGAAATGTCAATACATGTGTATCAATGGTTATTTTCAACTAAATTTTTGGCTCCTCATCAATTATTTCTCAGCAATTCAAAGAAGAGAAAAAATACAGATGAAGAAACAAATACATCATCTTCAACTCAAATATTCCATAAAATTCAAATGTTATTGAAAAATTTTGAAAAGAATCTTGGGAAAATGAAAACAAAGAAATGCTCTTTGATTATGAAAATTGTAGATTTCTTATTTTTGATGATTGACAAGTACAATGAAACTATGAAACAATTTGAAGAAATCATTTCAATTGAATTGATTCAATTAATTGTCGAAATTGTTCTCATTCCATCAAGGATTGGATTCAATACAAGTGATTTAAATGTTCAAGAAAATTTGTTGAAGTTTGCAAAGAATTTAATTTCAACTCTTTTGAAAGACAAAAATCAAAAAACAAAGATTATTGAAACTTTGAAGAATTTCATTCAAAGTGATGTCTCTTTAGACATTTTTAATTTCAATCTTTCAAATCCGTCTTTCAATTTAGATGACAGTACGTTTCTTTTTAGAGGCTACAGGATACTCAATATACTTGAAATATTACAACCTGCTCTTGAAATTAATGTCAAAGATTTATCTATTAAATTAGGGAATAGAATTTTTGATTATGATAAATCAATAACACCAATTCAACAATTAATATTTCGTGAACTATTTGAATTGTGTATCGATTTTCAATATCCAGCAGATTTGTTGATCAAAAATATAACAGATTTTACTCAATGGGGGAAATCTGATTTTTTAGCTCAAAAATTATCTTTAATGGAATCTAATGACGCAATGAATGAAGATGATGAACAACAACATTTTGAAAGAGTTAAACTGACTACAAAGGGTGAACATTTTTACAAAATTTGTCAAGCAGAAATTGACAATTTTATTAGTAAAGATTATGAATCATTTGCTCTTTTAGTTGAAAAATCAAAAACAAATTCATTTGCTTTTTCAGTTTTATTGAATGTTGTAACTGTTTTTTTAAGAAAGAAAAAATCAACTACAATTGATTTCGTTGAAAAAGCAATCCACAACAATTTAGAAAAGCTTATTGGATCCACAAATGTTAATGAATGGGAATTTGAATTTTCTGTGAATGTTTCAAAATTATTCACACTTGTTCTTCAATTGGATGCAACAACATTTTTGAATCCAAAATATGGGAACTCTGAAATCATTCATAAAGTTTGGATTCATTTTTTGAAATCAAAAAGAAATTCAAAAATCCCTTCTTTATTTCTAAAATTACAAGCACTTCGTTCATTAGAACATTTCATCAAAACTGAAAAGAAACTCGAAATTTTAAAAGAAATTAGGAGTATTTTGAACAATGAATTCCCAATTTCTCATAAAGAATTGATAAAGGATTCAGTAGAATACAAAGATCATTTTGATTTAGTTGAACATTTCCTTGAATTACTTCCAAAATTAAAAAGTCCTGAATTTTTTGAAAAATTATTTCCATTATTCAGAAGTTTGGACCACCCATTGATTATGAACATGTCCAATGCAATTTCCAGATTTTATAAGGTTTTGGATAAAGAGACCATATTAAAAACAGCCAATTTATGTTTAAAAGCATCATTAAAAGAAACACTTCCACTTGATGTTAGAGAATCAATTTTAAAATTATCACTGAAAATTTGTATTGAAAACATGACAGAAAATGTTGTCATCAATTTTTATGAACAAAATATTATTGAATTAGTGAAAATCATTCAAACAAAAATTTCAATCTCAATGTCAAATGATGATACAAAATCAATGATAATGAGTCAAATTTGTAGTTACAACATGCTAAGTTCAATGTTTGATAATTTGGAAGCACCTCAAATTAAAGATTCAATTAATACTGCGTTCATGCAAAAATCAATCGGTCTCACTGGAAAAGAAGTTACAGAAAAAATATTAAGAGCTGGAATTGATGCAAGAAAGCAAAATATGATAGACAGAATTGGAAACCAACTTCAAGTTGATTATCATCAATCAGCATTTAATGCTTTGGGTTCTGCAATTACTTGCACACAAACCCAAGAAAAACCTTACCTTAATTTCTTATTTAAAGATAAATCAAATGATTTATGGGAAAAGATTGTTGACACAAGTACTCAATACAATTTCGAAATTGAAACAAATTTCAGTGGATTCCAAAAAACATTGAATCAATTTAAAGAACAAAATACATCAAAAAAAGGAACAAATAACAACTCTATTTCGTATTTATCATCTCAATATTTGGCGGATTCAAGTTTAAGTGCAGATATTCCTTATATTGGTTCTCTATTTTATACAACAGGAAGTAAATATGGTGAAGAAGAAGAACAAAAAAAACGTACCAAACATGGAGACACAGAATTAGAATTGGATGAAATTAATCAAAATCCTTGTATCCAAACATTCCTTCATGTCATTGATCGTTTAGTTGCTCTCTTTCCACTTGATAAATCAACACTTCCAACTTGGATGAATGAATTACATCACATTTATGTAAATGAAGATACATCATTAAATGTCAAACTTTTTATCACCAAATTAATATTAAATAGACCGAATATCTTTGAAGTTTATTCGTCTTATTGGTTTGAACCATTAGTTTCACTTGCATCATCAAAAAATAATGGAGGAACTGGAATTCATTACTTTGTGAGGGATATCAGTATTATGTTAATCATGTCATCTGAATACAATTTAAATGAAATTAAGAATTCAAAGAAATTGGCATCTCAATTAGTTTCATATTTAATGAAACATTGTTCACATCAAAGAAAAGCAATATTAAAATCAAATTTGGAAATAATTAAATTATTAATTGAAAAATGGAAAGATTTTATCACTATTGATAAGTCAATCATTTTGGGATGGATTTGCTACAATGAAAAAGAATTCACTTCCAAACTTGCTAGACTAACAGGACTTCAGATTCTAGGTGTGCTTTTAGCAAATGATATATTGGTCTATAATCCAGCGATTGATCATAATCTCATCAAAGAAGATAAATATTATGAAAAGATTATTGGAAATTTAACATTTAACTCTAAAGAAGTTTTTGAGTCAACATCTGAAATATGTGGAATGATTTTAAAACAACTTTCTAAATTATCAAATAACGAAACATTTGAAAGATTTACAAAAATTTTAATTGCAAATTTATCAATGTTTTTTACCAAAGGAGAGAATGATAAATTCTTAAGTACATTACACAAAGTTTCTTTACATTTTTCACCATTGGTAGATCACTTTTTACCATCCAAAATAGTTGGAATATTATCAAATCTTTTTGGTAAGTATAAAAGAATGGCACTTCAATTAATTAGTTGGAGAGCTGAATTTATTGATGACATGTTTCAAAATATTCAAATTTATATGAAACAATTCTTATCATTCAGAGAAGAAGATACACAACTTCTTATGCTTAAAATTGTTTACAAGTTGTTGAGAAAAATGTCAAAAAACCAAATTTTTATGTTTTTAGAAATCATGAATCAAATTTATGTTAATTCTGAAATGTTTCATACTACATTTAGTGAACCATGTCGAAACTTATATTATGATATTTTAATTTGGTTATATGACAATAATGAAGAGGTTAACAAAGAATCAGAGATAACAAAATCAATTTTAAGAGGAATGTCAGATGAATCAGAAGTAATTCGACAAAAATTACTTGACTTTTGGAATCATGAATCCAGATTATCATCAGATTCATTGGATAGATTGACTCAATTATTTAACAAAATGTATTCTGAAAATATTAAAGAAAATTGGTTAAAATACTCTTCCTATTTAATGTTAAATTTAATTCATAATAGTCCAGATTTCAGAGATACAAAATCTATTTTCAATAATGAATTGGCAAATTGTGAATTTAAGGAATATGAAATTGATGTTTCATGGAATTCAAAAAATCAACTTTCTACTCCATTGTTCTCAAGTCAATCTCAGGATGGTGATGATAAAGGTATTGGTGTTGTTCGAATGACTCAAGAAGCTCAATTTTCTTTGACTCAAACTGCAGGAACTTTCAAAGAAAATTTATTTGATCCATCATTGACGCAAACAAGTTTATTATTTGTTCCCTTCAAAAAATTAAACCAAAAGGAAGGAACTTCATCTTCTTCAAGAAAAAAAGAAACTTTTGACAAGTCCACATTAAGAAGTAGATTCAACAAAGCGGATGAAAATGAAATTACTTCAATGTCAATCATGAAAGCTACAAAATTAAAAAGAGAAAAAAATGCATTCGAAGAAAGATTGAAAAATGAAAAGAAAAACAAAATTAATTTGTATCGAAAATACAGAACAGGAGAATTACCTGATATCAACATTCCTTATTCTGAGTATATCATTCCACTTCAAGCATTATGCTTATTAGATACAAAAATTGCCAAAGAATTACTTTTGAATTTATTTGATTCATTGTTTCCTCAAATTCAATCAAAGATGGATTCAACAGATATTTCAAAGTCTTTGATAAAATCGATTGATTCAATGTCAAGTTTATCAAAAGATTGTCCACCATTGATTTCATTCCTTTTAGATATTTGCTTGTCACATAAAGAATTATCACTTTCATTAACTCCAGATTTAATCAAAGAGATTGGTATTAAAAGTATGAATGCATCCCAATCTGCAATGCTTATTGAAGAACAAATTACAAGACTCAAGAGAAAATTAATTCAACAAAAATCTTATATTCCATCTCTACTTCATCCTCATTGGATTGAATTAGCAAAAATTTACAAGGATATTGGTGAAGAAGATATTGTAAAATCACTTTTCAAAAATAAAATTGCAGATTCAAGTGTAACCAAAACTGCAATAGATGATGAATTTAATTTTGAATTCAAAGAAGCACTTTCAAAATTTCAAAAAGGAATTCAACTTTATAAACAAAATTGGAATTCTGAAAGAACAAAACCAAATGATTGTGAAGTTCAATTTTGGGAAGAGGAGCAATATCAGTGTTTGAAACAATTAAAAAATTGGGACACCATTTCTGATTCTCTCATCAAAGATTTTACAACTGATGACAAATCTTTGAGTGATTTGTGGAAATTTTCAAATGAAGATATCTTTCCATTATTTATTGAAAGTTCATTGAAGACTAAAAAAGTTCAATTGAAAAATTTTGTGAAAAATTCATTTGATTTCCCAGAACAAAAAGAATTTTTGGAGAAGAATCATTCTATTGATCTGGCAATGTTGTCATTAAGAGATGATAAAATTGATCAAGTGAAATATTATTTGAATCGTTCATATGATGAATTTATTGAAAAATGGTCATCTCTTTCTGACTTAGCGAAGAATGAAAGACATTTTTATTTACAAAAACTTCAATATTTAGTTGAATTTGAAGATGCTATTTCAATGAAAAATGGTAATGAACATAAAATCCATAAGGTATTGTCACATTGGAATTTGAAATATCCAAATTTACAACTTGACGACTTGAATCTTTGGGAAAATATTTTAATGCTAAGAAACGAATCTTTTGAATCTACTGTTTCAAATTTAGATCAAAAATTTGCAAATCATGTGAATAAAACGGACATTATTCAAAGTATCAAATCAAAAATTGAATCTGAACAAGTTCGTATGTTTTTGAATGGAACAAAAGCGGCAAGAAAACAAAATAACCTTTTTGTTGCTCAAACATTTATTAAAAAAGTTCAAAGTCTCAGAAACAAAAACAGTGTTCAAGACAGTGAATTTGATTTCTTCAAAAATATGGTAAAACTCTATTTAATCAAATCAAATAAGAGTCAAAAAGATTGGGTTGATAATTTTGAAAAACTTGAAAATTACATTCAAAATAAAGCTGGTGAACTTGATTTGAATAAACATGCGGCAGAATTTCATTTTCTCAAAGCACAAGTTTACACATCTCTTGATGAAAGAATGACTCAAGTAAAAATGGATTCCAATTCATTTGGAACACAAAAAGAACTAAATCAAAAAACAATGACTGAGTTTAGAAAAAGTATTGACATTCTTGAAAAAGAAAATTCAAACAAATTATCATCTTCTTTAATGAAATTTGGTGTTTTTTGTAATCAATTGTACAAGAGAAATCCAACAGAAGAAATTGGACTGGAAATATCTAAAAGTTATTTGAAATCTATGAGTTTAGGAAATAGACAAGCAGCTCAAAGATTTACAGTTGTTTTAGAAATCTTGGAAAAATATTCAAAAATTGGAAATGTGTTCAAGGAATATATTGATCAAATTCCGAGTTGGATGTTCATTGATTGGGTTTCTCAAATCATTCCATATCTAAATGGAAATCAAGCAATTTATTTGGTTGATATTTTGATCAATATTGCTGAAAAATATCCACAATCAATTTATTTTCCTATTAATGTCAGTAAAGATGATTTAAAACCTCCAAAGAGTGTAAAATCGAAATTGGATTTATTGTATTCAAAATTGAAGTCACCATTATTAGAAAAATTTATTTTCCATTTGGGCAAACTTACACATCCAGAATTAAGATTGAAAGATTGGAAAGATAAATTAAACACAGCAGTGAAATCAAAGAATGATGAAATTATTATTGCAATGTTCAATGAAATGTATGAAGATCTTTTTGATCCAACAATCTCGGAAATTGGGTCTTACAATGAAAAATTTGCTAAAGAATATGCTCCAAAAGTAAAAGCTAAATTTGGAAAAAATGGTGAAAAATTAGTTAAAATGACTCACACAGAATTCGCACAAACAGTCAGTAAAGTATTTGATACATCAAATAGGGATACAAAAGATCCAAAACTATCATATTTGAGAGAATTTTCAAAATGGTTGGCAGACTATCAAGGATCTGATAATGAATTAGATTTCATTGAAGTTCCAGGTCAATATGGAAATATGACAATGACTCCACCTTCAGATTCAATTGTAAAAGTTGGAAGTATCGACTCAAAATTATTATTGTTACATTCAATTAGACTTCCAAAAAGAATTAAAATCAATGGTGATGATGAAAAAGAACACTTCTTCTTGGTGAAAGGAGGTGAAGATATGAGACAAGATCAAAGAATTGAACAATTATTTTCGATTATGAATAACATTTTGAAAACAGATCACACCTGTCATCAAAGAAATTTAACCTTGAATACCTATTCTGTGATTCCTTTGTCTAAGAATGTTGGTATGGTTGAATGGGTACAAAATACAGCTCCAATGAAAGAAATTTTAGATAAACAATATTCTATTGCAACTGGAACAAACAGAGGTTGTAATATTCATGGTGGAGCTGTCATTGATTGGTTTTCAAAATCATTTGCAAAAAGATCAGCGTCAACTTCTCAAATTTACATCAAAATGTATGAAAAAGCAACCAAAGATGTAATCAATAACAAAATGAAAGAACTTTGGTCTGAGGTTCCAAAAGATTTGTTAATTAATGGCCTCAAATCTTTATGTGCATCGAATGAAGCATATTTCACCATCAGAAATAGATTTACTCGTTCAGTTTCCACAGTGAACATTTGTTCATATATTTTAGGTATTGGTGACAGACATTTGGAAAATGTATTAATTGACAAAACTGATGGATCTATTGTTGCAATTGATTTTGGACATGCATTTGGTTCTGGTGTTGAAAATTTAGGAGTTCCTGAAATTGTACCATTTCGTTTAACAAGACAAATCACTAGTTTGATGGGTCCTCTTTTTTCAAGAGAAGAAGAAAATATATTTTCACAATCTATGACACATTGTTTAATTGCATTGAGAGAACAAAAAGAATTATTATTAAATGTGATGGAAGTGTTCATTAAAGAACCTTTGACTGACTGGTTGAAGTTTGCAGAAAGACAATCAGCTCAACAAAGAAAAAATATTGTTCTTTCAATTAATAGTGAACCATCAATTGAATCAATAAAAGATTCTGATGATGAAGAATCACAAGTAGAGTATGAACATATTTGGTATCCAAAAAATAAAATCAACATTGCAAAAAGAAAATTGGAATTGGAAAATCCAGTTGACATAATGTGTGAAGAAGTTAAAAATAATAGACAAATTGCACAAGTTTATAAACAAATTAAAAAAGTTGTTCGAGGTGATGCAAGTTCTGACTACAGAGCAAAAGTTGGTGAAATTTGTGCTTCAGAAAAACAACAAGTTATGTGCTTAATTGATTTGGCAACTGATCCAAATGTTCTTGGAAGAATGTGGGTTGGATGGAGTTCATGGATTTAAAAATAAAAATTTTCAAATAACCTCCAATTTAAATTCTCCGGAAAAATTAAAAAAAATTGTCCAATCATTTCATTCCAATTCTTCATTCCACTTTGTGATGCTAAGAAAAAGTTCTTCTTTGATTAACAAGAGCAAAAGATTATACTCAAATAAAGTTCAGATTAGTCCTTTGGATGAAGGAAAATATTTCAGTTATGATAAATTATTGGAAAATTTAAAAGTTGTTCGTCAAAACCTCGATAGACCTTTGACACTCTCAGAAAAAGTACTCTACAGTCATTTAGATGATCCTAAACAAAATATTTCTAGAGGAAATACTTATTTGAATTTAAGACCTGATAGAGTAGCTATGCAAGTAACTTTTCTTCTTTTTTAACATTTTTTTTGAGGATGCCACAGCACCTGTAATATAAAAATTATATTAATTTTTAGATGGCTTTACTTCAATTCATGTCAACTGGAAAAGAAAATGTCGCTGTTCCTTCTTCAATTCATTGTGATCATTTGATTGTTGCCGAAAATGGAGGTGAAGCTGATGCCAAAGTTGCTATAGAAGCAAATCAAGAACTTTTTGATTTTTTACAATCAGCTGGAGCCAAATATGATGTAGGTTTTTGGAAACCAAATTCAGGAATTATTCATCAAATTGTTTTGGAAAATTATGCTTTTCCAGGTGGTTTAATGATTGGTTCTGATAGTCATACTGTTAATGCTGGTGGTTTAGGTATGTGTGCAATTGGAGTTGGTGGTGCAGATGTTGTTGATGTGATGGCTGGATTTCCATGGGAATTAAAAGCGCCAAAAGGTAAACTTTTCAATTTTTTTTAAACAACTGCATTTCAAAATAGTATTTGGTGTAAAATTAACAGGAAAATTAAATGAGTGGTGCTCACCAAAAGATATAATATTA
Source organism: Neovahlkampfia damariscottae (assembly GCA_016618085.1). Classification (NCBI taxonomy): domain Eukaryota; phylum Heterolobosea; class Selenaionea; order Neovahlkampfiida; family Neovahlkampfiidae; genus Neovahlkampfia; species Neovahlkampfia damariscottae. The sequence goes on along the minus strand of JABLTG010000001.1, from coordinate 394,847 downwards.
AAAATTGCTGATATGTTGTCTGCTAAAGGAGGTACAGGTGCAATCGTTGAATATTATGGTGAAGGTTTAGAATCTATTTCATGCACTGGAATGGCAACCATTACAAATATGGGAGCTGAAATTGGTGCTACTACATCAATTTTCCCATATTCAGAAAGAATGAGTGATTACTTAAATTCAACAGGAAGAAGTGAATTGGCTAATCTTGCAAGAGAAAACAGATCATTTTTGACAGCTGATAAAAATTGTGTTTATGATAAAGAAATTGAAATTGATTTATCAAAATTAGAACCACAATTAAATGGTCCATTTACTCCAGATCTCGGTAATAAACTTTCAGACCTCAAAGAAAACATCAAGAAAAATGATTGGCCTGCAGAATTAAAATATGCTTTAATAGGAAGTTGTACAAATTCATCATATGAAGACATGTCAAGAGTTGCATCAATTTGTAAACAAGCTTTGTCACATGGAATAAAAGTCAAATCTGGCTTCACAATTACACCAGGAAGTGAAAAAATTAGAGCAACTATTGAAAGAGATGGAATTCTTGATACTCTCAAAGAAGCAGGTGGTTTAGTATTAGCTAATGCTTGTGGACCTTGCATTGGACAATGGAACAGAAAAGATGTTGAAAAAGGTGAAAAAAATTCAATTGTAACTTCATATAATCGTAATTTTGCTTTAAGAAATGATGGAAATATTGGAACTCATGCATTTGTTGCATCACCAGAAGTTACAACTGCAATGGCATTTGCTGGAAGAATTGACTTCAATCCAATTCATGACTCATTAATTGGTAGTGATGGAAAACCATTTAAATTATCACCACCAAAAGGTGATGAATTACCAACTATTGGATTTGATAATGGTGTTGATACATTTATTGCACCACCAAAAGATAGAAAAAATGTTCAAGTTAAAATTGATCCAAAAAGTGAAAAAATTCAATTATTAAAACCATTTTCTGAATGGGATGGAAAAAATATTGAAGATGCGTATGTTTTGATTAAAATATCAGGAAAATGCACAACAGATCATATTTCAATGGCAGGTCCATGGTTAAAATTAAGAGGTCATTTGGATAATCTTTCAAATAATATGTTGATTGGTGCAATTAATCATGATAATAAAAAACCAAATTTAGTTAAAAATCAAATTAGTGGTGAATTTGAAAAAGTACCAGATACTGCAAGACATTATCAAAATGAAAATACACCATGGATTGTGATTGGTGAAGAAAATTATGGAGAAGGTAAGATTCAATAATTATTAAATTTTTTTAAAAGGAAGTGCTAGAGAACAAGCAGCTCTCTCACCACGTTATTTAGGAGGTAGAGCAGTTATTGTTAAATCATTTGCAAGAATTCATGAAACTAATTTAAAAAGACAAGGAATGCTTCCATTGACATTTTCAGATCCAAAAGATTATGATAAAATTGATTCAAGTGATAGAATTACATTGTATGTTACTGAGTTACAACCTGAAAAACAACTTAAAATGAAAGTTAAAAAATCAAATGGAAATGAAATTGAAATCTTATTGAATCATACGATGAATAATCAACAAATTTCATGGTTTAAAGCGGGAAGTGCTTTAAATTTAGCGAAATCAAATTAAAAATCTTCAATTTTTATTTTTGGTTGTTGATCCAATTCTCTAATCCTCCACATACAATCATGTCTTGTGCAATTTTTCCGACAGGTGAAAATGAAAATTCTAATTCTTCATTTTTATCAGTAATAACAATCACATTTGATTTTTCAAAATTAATTTTTGCTTTGAATTTTGTTTGAACTGTTAATTTTGATTGGCCAAATTTTTCTTTAAAATAATTGACTAATTCAGGTACTTCTATCACTAAAAATCCATTATTAATAGCATTTCTTTTATAAGTTTCACTAAATGATCCTGCAAATAAACATTGAATTCCTTTTGCTTTTAATGATGTAGCAGCTTGTTCACGTGATGATCCAGTACCAAAATTATATCCACTAACTAAAATATCACCTTCTTTTGTAAGATTAACAAATTCTGTATCATAATTTTCCATACAAACTTTAGCTTGTTCTTCCAATGTAATATTTTCATTATAAGTATATTTTCCTGGATAAATACCATCAGTATTTAAATTATCTTGATAACAAAAAATGAAATCTCCTTCAATTTCTTTTGGAAATCCTTCTGTCAATTCAACACTTGAAATATTTTTTTGTTGTTTATTCTCTTTGATTTGTTTTTTTAAAAGAGAATCTTCAACTGAATAAGGTGACTAAAATGATAAAGTATTAATTGAATATTTGATGAATTACTTTAATGTATCCATTCAATGCACTTTCTGCTACAACACCAGGTGATGATAAATAAACTTCAGCATTTCTTGAACCCATTCTTCCTTTAAAATTTCTATTGGTGGCAGAAATACCAACTTCACCATCTTCCAATAAACCTGTTCCTAAACCAATACAAGGACCACAACCTGGTGTTAAAGGTGTTGCACCTGAATCTAATAAATCTTTCCAAACACCTGAATCTTCACATTCTTTTAAGACATTTGAAGATGCTGCACTGATGTATAACTCAACATTCTTTGAAATTTTCTTTCCTTTTAAAATTTTTGACGCTTCTTCTAAATCTGATGTTCTACTATTGACACAAGAGACAATATATGCTTTTTGAATTTCAATTTTTTTTTTTTGAATTTCATTCGCGCTCTGCATTATTTTGACATGATTTGGTCCTGAAATATAAGGTGAAACAAGACTTAAATCTAGTGTTATATGTTTTGAATAAAATGATCCTTCATCACTTTTAAAATTATTCTTTTCTAAATTTAGAATTGACTCAATAGTAATATTTTTTGATTTTTGATATTCTAACCAATTTAATGTATTTGAATCACATGGAAATAATCCAACTAAAGCACCCTTCAAAATAAATTTAATCATTTAAAAATTAATACCCATTCAGTTGTCATATTTGCAATGGTTAAACGATCATCAATGGATAATGTATTAACACCTTCACCAGTAAATTCAATTGCATGGTTTAAAACTTCATCTGAATTGTATAATCCACAAAGGGTTATGATTACATCTTTGCCTGTAACTCCTGGTTGAAGTTTTCCAACAAATTCAACTTTTGCTATTTTAGGAATTTGCCACCATGTTTCTCCTGTTGCCCAAATACTTGCTGCATCTGTTCTAACAATAGGTGTTCCTAAACAACCAATTCCTCCATACTTTTTTTGTGTTAAATTTAATTTTTATAAAACCATATTTGAATGTGAATCAGATGCCACAACTACTGATAAAGGCCAAGCGTACCCTTCTTCACACATTACTTGATGACCAATTCCTCTTCCTATACTATTTTTTAAAAAATCTTATTCAAACCAGCGTTATAAAAATTAACTGAATGTTCTTTTGCAAAATTTTCAATGTTTTTGTATTTTTTTAAGTTCATTTCTGATTTATCTTGTACATTATGGTCAAGTACAAAAACTGGTTGTTTTGGATTTTTAACTTTTGTAACAGATAAAGTTTTAAATTTATTAATAACTGCAGCTGTGTTGTCATGAGTGAGACAATGTTTTGGTTGAATGGTAACATAATCACCTGAGAAAACTGGTTTTGATTCTTTTACAAACTTTTGAACAATTTTTTCAACTAAAGTCTGTTTTGAAGACATGTTTCGTTTGAGAAGAATGATTGGTCAATTGTTTTTCCGTTCTTTTAGTGGTTGATGTTCACAAAAAAATTTGGAGGTGTTTTTAAATTAAAAAAAGCTTTTTATTCAAAAAAAATTGCTTTATTACCTGCTGATGGTATCGGAAAGGATGTTGTTGCTAGCGCTGAACAAATTTTACGCAAATTTACAGATTTCTCTTTTGTTACTTTAGATATTGGTTTTGAGTGTTTCCAAAAACAAGGAAATGCTCTTCCAGATGTAACCATTGAAGGTTTAAAAAAATGTGATGGAGCAATTTTTGGAGTAAAGAAATTCAAAAAACCTTTAACTTTCAAATAGGCAGTTTCATCACCATCTCACAAAGTTGAAGGATATTCCAGTCCTATCGTTAAAATGAGAAAGGTTTTTGACCTCTATGCAAATTTAAGACCTATTGGTAATTAAATAAAGAAACTTTTAACACAGCATGTTAAATAGTTAGTAGTCCTATTGAATTGAGCAAAAAAGGTGTTGATATGTTAATTGTAAGAGAAAACACAGAATGTCTTTATGTTAAAGATGAATCTATTGAAGACACACCAAAAGGAAAAAAAGCAATTGCAAAAAGAGTTATAACAGAAGAAGCAACAAGAAAAATTGCAACAACAGTTTAAATTTAAAATTAATAATTAATTTATTGGAATAGGCTTTCGAGCAAGCTTTATTGAGAAATAAATCAGAACCTATGGTCACCATAGTTCATAAATCAAATGTTTTAAGTGTAACTGATGGATTATTCAGAGAAACTTGTTTAGATGTTGCAAAAAAATATCCAACTGTCAAAGTTGAAGAACAATTAGTTGATTCAATGGTTTATAAAATGTTTTTGAATCCACAAAAATATGACGTTGTTGTTGCTCCAAATTTGTAAATATTTTTAACATTTCTAATACAATTTAGATATGGTGATATTTTATCAGATGGTGCAGCTGCTTTAGTAGGTGGATTAGGATTGATTCCAAGTGCTAATGTTGGTCCAAAATTAGTTGTTGTTGAACCTGTACATGGATCGGCACCAGATATCGAAGGAAAGGGAATCGCAAACCCTTTAGCAACCATTAGAGCTGCTGCATATCTTCTTCAAAATTTAGGAGGTGAAGAAAATCAAAAATTATCAAAAAAAATTGAAGAAAGTGTTCAAGAATTTCTTGCTAATGGAAATTTAACACCTGATTTAGGTGGAACAGCAACCACACAAAATGTTACAGATTCTATAATTGGATTGATCCAAAAAAAATTATAAACTTTCTCTTTTTGGTTGTGGTATAAAATGTAGAGGATAAAAGGAAATTCTCCTAATTTGGATTTTTCCGGTAAATTTAGCCAATCACATGTTTTAAATTCCTTCAATTTTAGCCAATTATTTCTGTTGAGTTTACGTTAGAAAAACCATGCTCAGACTCTCAAAATTTTTGAATCAAAAATCTTTATTAAAAAGAAATTATGGACTGAATGACAGTTCTTCAATCAAATTTCGTGAATCTCACAATAACCTTCAAAATTTTAAAATTATTGAATCAACATTGAGAGAAGGTTTGACTGATTAATATTAACAAAATTAGGTGAACAATTTTCCAATTCTTTTTTTAAACCTGATGAAAAATTAAACATTGCTCAAATGTTGAATGATTTTGGTGTTGATTTCCTTGAAGTCACATCACCTTTATCTTCAGAACAAGTAAGAATGAGAATTAAAAATTAAAAATCTCAAAAAGAGTCGTAAAGATTGTGAAGCTATCGCTAAACTTGGATTAAAAAAATCAAAAATTCTTACACACGTACGTTGTCATTTACACGATGCTAAAGTTGCTATTGATTGTGGTGTTGATGGAATTGATGTTGTATTTGGTACTTCTTCATACCTTCGTGAATTTTCTCACGGAAAAGATATACCATATATTATAGAAAGTGCACAAAAAGTTGTAAGTTTTATCAAAGAACAAGGATTACAAGTACGTTTTAGTACAGAAGATTCATTTAGAAGTGATATTGTAGATTTACTTCAAATTTATAAAGCAGTAGATGCATTAGGAGTTGATAGAGTTGGTATCGCAGATACAGTTGGTGTAGCAAATCCAAGACAAGTATATGAATTAGTTAAAACAGTTAGATCAGTAGTTTCATGTGATATTGAATTTCATGGTCATAATGATACAGGTTTTGCTATTGCAAATTCATATGCAGCATTAGAAGCTGGTATCACACATGTTGATACATCTGTACTTGGAATTGGTGAAAGAAATGGTATTACACCATTAGGTGGTTTTATTGCAGCGATGTATGTAGCAGACCCAGAAGGTGTCAAATCAAAATATGATTTAAAATCATTAAGAGAAATTGAAAATTATGTTGCAGATTTAGTTGAAGTTAATGTTCCATTTAATAATTATATAACTGGTTTTTGTGCATTTAATCATAAAGCTGGAATTCATACAAAAGCAATGTTAAATAATCCATCAACTTATGAAATATTAAATCCAGAAGATTTTGGAATGTCAAGATATATTCATATTGCACATAGATTAACTGGTTGGAATGCAATTAAAAATAGAGTTGATCAATTACAATTGGATTTAACTGATGAAGATATTAAAATTTGCACCAATAGAATTAAGAATTTATCAGATATTAAACATCAATCTTTAGATGATGTTGATAATTTATTGAGAGATTATCATACTCAAAAATATGCAACTGATCACAATATCAAAAAATAAATGTTTTAAACAACCAATCAAATTGTTTCATTCTTTACAATGGATTCATCAGATGATGATGATCAAGAAAGTTTTTTAATTTCAAATAATGAACCTGTGTTATTCACAAAAAATAATTTCTTTTCAAATTGGTTTCTTATTTTAATGTCATTCATTTTAACTTTTTTTTTAATCTTTATTTTGTTTTTATTTTCAAATATTTTAGGAATATTCTCATTTATTCTATTTATATCAAGCATAATAATTTTAATATTGATTTCAATTTTTTTGAAAAACAAAACAGTATTATCAAATCAATTGATTTTTGAATTATTTTCTGTTGGTTTAATTTCTAATTTTTTAATGATAATTTTGAATTATTTTTTACATATTCTTTTGATTTTTATATCACAGTAAAGATAAAAAATCATTATAAATTTTTTCAGAATCATTTCTGGACCAAGTGAAAAAGTTATTGAATTCATGTTTTTGATCATCAATTCAATTTTAGGTGAAGAAAACAAATTTTTTAATATTCAAGTTTTTGGGATTTTAGATGAATCACTGAAATATTTAATCATAAATCAATACATAAAACGAAGAGAAATGAACACAAAATTGAAAATATTTTTTTATTTTTTAATTTTCATTTTTGGGTATTCAATTTCTCAAAATTTATCAACTTTTTCAAAATTTTATTTTTTTTATATGAAAGAAAAGTCAATATTGAATTTAATTTATTTGAATATTGAAATTTATTTTTTAAACTTTCCAATACAATTCGCTACCATGTCATTGGTAATATTGAATTATCTATCTGAATATTGGTTTTTTGATGGCTCACATCAAAATTCAAAAATATTCAATATTTTAATTGAACCATGTTTAATTAAATCCATTTTTGAATTTTCAATCAGATTTTCCAGAGATATATTGAATTTTAAAATGATTGGATATTTGATTTGCTCATTAATTATCTTATTTTCATTTTTTAGAGTTTCAAAATTGTACAAAAATATAATCACTGAATCATCAACAAATGAACATCAAAAAAAATAAAATATATTTTTTGATGTATTCACAATATTGTTTTATTTACAAATTTTCTTCGATACCATTATCAGTCCCCTGTTGTTGTAAAATTATAGATTCAGATAAATCCCGAAATGAATTCGATTTTTTAAATAGATTTGGTGAACTTTTTGAGATTGAATCTCTTGATAATGTCGTTGATTCTGTTGACGAATCACTTGAAGGACTTGATTGAGGTGTTGATGGTGATCCAGGTATTCTTGGAGTCAATGATTCACCAGGTTCAATATCTTTTAATGAGTTAAATTTCCTAACTTCAACATCTGAAACTCTTCTAGTTGTTGTAATTAAACTATTCAATTCAAAATTTGATATTTTTTTATAACCTTTTGGAGATGGTTGTTCACTTCTTCTAAATGTTAAATTCGTCAATTTTTTTGGACTCAACAATTTATGTTTTTCTTCCTTTTTCAAATCTTTCTTATTTATTGATTTATTCATTATAGCAAATTTCTCCCATTGACGAATCAATGATTTTGAAGTAATTAAATTTGAAGGTGAATTTAAATCTGGTTGATCATATCTTTTAGTGTATCTTGGACTTAAACTTGGATTTAAATTCTCTGAAAATATTTTAAACAAAAATTTCATTTCAGCTAATCTCTCTTGTTCTGTTTCATCTGTAACTTCAGTTATATTTTCAGTATCAATAATATAGATTTTATCTCCAATAAATGATTTTACAATAGCAACATTTCTAGGTGCTAAATCATAAAAACCAACTTTTTCGCAAACATAAAATAATTCTATAAAACGAAAATATAAATTTTGTTTTTTTTTTTTAAAATTACCATCTAAATGTTCTTGATCTAGTGCTTTTAATTTATCTTTTGTATTATTCATATCTTCTTCTTTTAATTTTTGAGCTACAACAATCCTAAATAAAAAGAATAAATTTTAAAAAACTGAAGAGTACCATTGATTTAAAGATTCTACATACAAAATATGTTTAACAGGTGTGGTTACCCATTTTATTGAATATTTTTGAATTTCTCTAGCAACAAAAACTCTTGATAAATTTAGTCTAATTAGAGATTCAGAATTTTCTTCATTCAAATATTTTGGGTTGATTAATTTCATTATAATATCTGGAAAATCTTTATGCGTTATAATAATTTTATCTGGATTTGTACTATATCTTTTGAATCCATTTCTCTTCCATTCCTCTTTTGTTGTATTCTCATAAAACAACTCTCGATGTTTATAAAATAATTTATTCAATTTGACACGCTTCTCTTTATTTGGTATCTGTGCTTGTTGTTTTAAATTGCTCAAAGAACAATGTTTCCAAGAGGTCATGATGATTTGACTTCAATGTTCTTTTTGACTTCAAATTAACGGTCTGGAAATCCGACCAATAAAATCAAATCTGTTGATTTATTGATCCTCTGAGATTATTTTTGAGAAAAATATGAATTATTTCATGAATTTCGTTACTTTTTCTTTTTCTTTTTTCCGCCAATCATTTTTTATTAAATAAGAACAAACAAAAATCCTCACTTCAACAATGAGCACAGAAGAAAAAAATAAAATTGATGAAAAAACAAAAAATGAAATGAATGAAGCATTTTCCTTATTTGATAAAGATGGTGATGGTACTATTTCTTCAAATGAAATTGGTATTGTTATGAAAGCGTTAGGAGAAAACCCAACAGACGACCAAATTGCAAATTGTCTTTCAGAAATGGAAACTACAGAAGATGGATCACTTGCTTATGAAGAATATGAAAGAATTATGACAACCAAAAAAATTGGAGACGAAGCTTATGAGAATAACGTTTTGGAAGCATTTAAATTTTTTGACAAAGAAGGAACTGGTACTGTTAAAGTAGATGTCATGAAAGAATTACTAACATCAATGTGCGAAAAACTTACTCAAACAGAACTTGATGAATTTTTAAAACAAGCAGACCCAGAAAGTGAAGGTGTTATTCATTATGAACCTTATGTAAAAAAATTAATGACTTTAGAATAAAATATATATTTATTTTTGAAAAAAAATTAAAGTATCTGAAATACTTTGATGAAACTTTCCAAAACGAAAATTAGATATTTTCAAACTTTCGATTCTTTTGGTCAATTCTTCATCTGATTCTTCATCTGATTCTTCTTCTTCTTTTTCATCATTGTCATAAAAGCATTCATTTTCTTGTTCATTTTGCTTCTCTACAAAAGATGAAACAATATTTGAACTTCTCTGTGTACCTCCAAGTTGACTCTGTGATGTTTGAGGTGATGAACGAATATTTTTTTTCAATTTCTTTTTTTCTTTTGAAACATCCAACATCTTTTTTACATTTGTCTGAGTTTTGGTAATCATTAAATCATCAGATGATTGTAATGCTCGACTGTTTTCTGGACTTTTTTGTTTTTGTTTCTCTTCAACTGAATATAACTCTTTGTTTCTTGTCTGACTTGATTTGCTTCGACCAAAAATACCAAAACCAATACTAAAATAACCACTATTTGCAGGTGATTTAAATTTAGATGTGTTGTTTTTCTCCTGTTTTGATTCCTGAGATAGTTGAGATTTATCTTTTTCATCATCCAACATCACTTGAGTCATTTTATTTTTTGAATCTAATTTCTGGAATTCATTTGACCTCTCCAATGAATCATCATTTCTAGTACCATTCATTGAAGCATCATATGAATTAGACTGTGGTTGTGGTGTTTCTTCAGCCATACAAGGTGAAATACTCGCTAAAATTGATTCTGTATCTAAAAGTGGTATATCACCTGATCCAAAATCAATAATACTGTCTGAATTAAAATCATTATTCATATCTTTAAACTGATCTTCTTCAATAAACATTTTTGAATTTCTCTTTGAAAAATCTTGTTCTTCTTCACAAATAAAATATTGACCAATTTCATCTTCACTTTTTGGTGTACCAGTCTAAAAACATAAAATTAATTCATTTTTTTTTATTTACCTTCGGTGTGAACAAATCATATCTTTCTTCTGAAAATGGATTTGTGAAAATGTTGTTTGGTTCAAAATTGATTTTCTTTAAAATATCTTGAAGGTCATTTTGATAATTTTGATCTGAAAAAAAAGAATTTAAAAATAATTGATCTCCTGTTGTTAAATTAGAAAAATTAAATTCTTCTTTTGGTTGAACTTTTGTTTTTTTTTTTTGTGGTTCTTCTGTTGTATTTTGTGTTGTTTTTATTTCATTATTCTCTTCTTCAATTGCTACATGTGATCTTTTATAGTATTCAGGTGGTTTGGAGATCAAATAAAATGGTGAAGAAAAAAGTATAACTCCTGAGCTTGTTTGAAGTTCAACAAAGTAAGAAGTCCAATCATTTTTATTCTTTCTACTCAAATGTGAAACTCCAATATCTTTATTTGGTGTTTTGTACAACTAACAAAAAAATTAAAATGAATACTTTCTCTTACGAAATATTTGAAATAGTACTTTCCATTTTTTTCAAGTACTTTTTCAATTTTAGGATTTACAAGTTTTGGAGGTTTATTATATTCATATTGATACCACTTTGGCATGTCTGTTGGTTGTATATGAGGTGAGTACTCTGTTGGTACAACTACAAAGAGTTGAAGGTATTTTGAGTAAACAGTTTCATCCAATGGTTCCATTCTGTCAGCTTCAATACGAAGAGCAGGGACTCTCTGTTGTTTTATTTGCATTTTCTATTGAATCAATTTGATTGGTAGAAGTGATTGGAGGTAATTATAAAAATAAATTTATTTTTGAATGTTCAAAAATTTTCTTTCCTTTTTTTTGTTATATTTTGTTCTTGTTGTTTCAAGTTTTGAATGTAGTCTTTAACTTCTTTCTTTGTCATTATAGGTTCTTCTATTTCATAATTGTCTTGTTGGTCATCTTCTTCCAATATCTGAGGTTTTTTATGGTTCACATTTTTTCTGGTGACCCTTATTTTTCTCATTTTTTGTTTGGTTTTATTGGATCTATTTTATTGGTTAATTCTCTTTGATTTTATTCACCACCACACAAAGTATGAAGCTTTACATGGGAATTTCATGGATGTTTATTGGGATGATATTCATTGATCTTGCATTTGATGTGCCATTTCTTTTCAACTCATTTAACTCAGAAAGTACTTTTGCTGCTTTTACTTATTACAAAACGGTTAGACACTCATTTGTACCAAACTTCATCATCATGCCATTTATGGGTTTTGCATTTCTTTTACTCATTATTGAAATTATTTCTCAAAAAAAATTGTTTAGTGTATTGAAACTTTTAATTTTAGGAGGAGCAGCAGCTTATTTCGAATTTAAAGTGACACCACCTCAAGTAAAAATATCAAAAATGGAATTTGATCCAAAATCAATGGAAATTGTTGAAATGATTAAGGCAATTGGTGTTGGACACATAATACTTCTTGGTTCTCTTGTTATGATACTTTTATTGACTGCTATTACCGAAAAGGAACTTCAACAAAAAGAAAAAAAAAATTAAACAGATTTTTTTTGGTATTATTTTGTGAGTTCATTGGTCAGATTTCCACCAATAATGTCAAAAAGCGCAAAAGAAACGGTTTATGATTACGAAGAAAACTTGAATTCTGAAGGAGAACAAAGTATTAACTCTGATGATGAATTTGAAAAAACATTAGCATCAAATAAAAGAGCAAAAACAAAAAAAGAAACAAAAAAAGAGAAATTTTATAAGAAACTGATTGATCCAAAAATTGGTGTGCAAAAAATCAGAAATCAAATGAAAGGAACAACTTATCAACCAGGAAATGGCAAACATTCTATAAAGAAATTATTAGGAAAATATGAACAATGGACAAAAACGTCTTTTCCTGAAAATTCATTTGATGTAAATTTAAAGTTAATGGAAGGTTATTCAAAACAAATCAGTTCATATATTGTACAATTAATGGAAGATGAAGAGGGGCTAAATGTAGAATCTGAATAAAATTTTTGGTATTTAAGTTGGAAGGAATTTATTTTTTTTGATTGGTTTATTGTCAAGTTGGAAGAAAACTTCGAAAATGTCCAATTCTTATGAAGAAGGAGAAAATGAAAAATTGATTGTTCAAGAAGAAGAAACTAAATCCAAAATTTTATCAGGAAAGAATCTTGGATTTATTGTCGGAGTTTTATTCAGTGTTACTTTTGTATTAGGTTTGACCGGTATAATCATGGTTTTCTTTTTGATTAACAAAATATTCATTAATTTACCAAATGCTATTGAAGCAGAAGGAATTATGCCTCATTTATCCAAATTAGAAAGTATTGCTCTTGCTCATCCTTCAAAATCTCGTTCAGTTGCAAATGCTCATAACGAAAGTGCTGCATATGTGGAATCAGTTTTAAAATCAATTGGTTGTAAAACTGTTATTCAAAAATTTAAGGCTCCTGTATATACTGAATTATCAGAACCATCATTGAATATTACATCACCTTTTAATTATCCTCTGCAACACATGGTCGACTTTAGACAATTGAGATATGGAGGAAATGGAAAATTTAAATTTCAAGCTGGAATTAATATTGTTTATCAATCAGGTTGCGAAGCTTCTCATTTTACAAACGCAAAAGATAAAATTGTTCTTTTAGAAATTAAAAAAGTAGATTGTGATCCAATTGACAGAGCTATGTTAGCAGAAAAAGCTGGAGCGAAAGGTATATTATTTTATAATGGATTCTCAAGTAAAACACTTTCTTGGATGAGAGTACGTTATACAAATTGGGTTGATGGAACAGAACTCTTGAGAATACCTGCTTTTTCAATTTCACACTCCACTTTTCAAACGATTAAATCTGCAAATGAAGGTGGAAATGGTACTATTTTAAGTCTTCAATCCAATAGTATCGTCAAAATTCATGAAACTTTCAATTTGATGTGTGATGTACCAGGAACAGGTTCAACAGATGTTATTGTTGCAGGTGCTCATCTTGATTCAGTACCAGAAGGTCCAGGAATGAATGATGATGGAAGTGGTTCTTCTGCTCTTCTTGAAATTGTAGTTCAATATTTTAAACATGGAATTAAATCACATAACACACTCAGATTTGCTTGGTGGTAAAAAAAAAAAAAAAAATTTTTTAAATTAAAAAAAGGGGTGCTGAAGAAATTGGTTTACTTGGTTCAAGACATTATGTTAGAGAATTAAAAAAAAATGAAGAAGAATTTAAAAAAGTTAAAGCTTATTTGAATTTTGATATGCTTGGTTCACCAAATTATATTTTAGGAATTTATGATGGTTCATTTGCAACAAATGAATTGATTAGAGATCAAAGTTTAAAAATTACAAATACTTTTATTGAACATTTCAATTATGCACAAAATCCATTTAAAAAATCACCTTTAATTTCAGGTTCAGATTTTGTTCCATTTGTTGATGCTGGTATTCCATCTGGTGGTTTATTTACAGGTGCTGGTGCCATCAAATCTGATGAAGAACGTACTAAATTTGGAGGATTTCCATTGGCTGCCTATGATACTTGTTATCACAAAAGTTGTGATCATTATGAAAATATATCACCAATTGCTATTGAAATTCATGCAAAAGCAGCTGCTTATACAATTGAAAAACTTGGATCCATTGAAAATATTGAAGGATACTTGAATCAAAAATAAAATTTAATTTAAATCTAATTTTAATCTCTCTATTACATCTAAAACACCTAAATTAGTTTCTATTTTTTCCATTTTTTCAATTTTATCTTTCATATTAAATTCTGCAGCACCTTTTAAACATGCAATTCTGACTAAAGGATCTTTATGTTGATAAAATCTTTCAAATACTTTTTTGAAGTCAGGATCATTTAAAGCAGCTAATTGAGCTATATAATAAGGTTGAATATTATTTTCTGTATTTTCTTCTGTCTCTTTTATTTCTCTTCTCAATGATTGATATCCTTTCATTTGATTACCAAAAAATGCACAAATTACATCAATTGGCATATTTTCAGGATAATCTGATCCAAAAATTCTGTTATATCTCGCTGTACAAGGTCTACTCATTCTATCATTATCAGGATAATTTATTTTTGCAAAACATGGTATTAATTTACCTCCTTCTAATTCCATATGTAAATCATTTCTTACATCAATTGTTATAATTGATCTTGATACAATTGATTCAAATTTTGAAGATGATATTTGTGTATTCTTTACAATTTTATTAGTTGAACCTCTAATTCTTGGTAAATTAAAAATAAATGAATTATTCATCATTGAAACTTCAACTGATTCTGCAGTTTCAACAGCACCAACATATAAAGTAACTGTATTTGGATGTGGATTAATTACATCTTTTGGATCAATTCTATCAACGTATTCTAATAATGCATTTCTTTTTTTTTCATGACTTTCAATATCATCAATTGTTTTTAACATATCGTCAACAGGTCTGATATTATCTTTAATCATTACTGCTTCAATTTCCATAAATTCATCAAATGTTCTTTTTAGAGCTTCTGAGTTTGGCTTTTTTTGAAAGTTAGTTTGAATGGAGTCTTATTTTACTTTTAAAGGTATCCATAGTAATGGTGGTACTTCTTTTGTTAATTGAAGTAATACTTTTTCTGTTTCACTTTCTGGGTCAATCCATAAATATGAAGAATTTAAAGGATGAAATCGAACAGGATTATCTTGAAAGTCAGCAAATCCATAGGATTCACCAATAAGTATATATTCTTTGTTATTTTGTGATAATTTTAATAAATCTGATTTTGGAAAATTAAAATTAGAAAATCCAATTTCATGGTTAATGGTAAAACTCTTTTTTTGAGGTTCATCATAAAACTTAACATCATAATCAGCTAAATCAGCTGTTTTTAATTCATCTAAAAATTTTGGAAGGACTATAAATCTTTTTGGTAAGTTTTTGAATAATAATTTTGTTTTGTTTTTTATTTTCAACATGAAATATTTCGATTGGTGGAATAATTCTGTCCAATTATAAATATCCGAAAAAATCTCTGTTCATTTGTCCAATCACTGCACTTTAATTTTAAACCAACAAACTTTACAAAGACAGGACAAGAATGATTATTCCAAAAAAAAACCGTGTTGAAGTGTACTCTCATTTATTCAAAGGTAATTATATTCAACAAAAGAAATTTTTCTAACACTTTCTACAGAAGGTGTTTTAATTTGCCACGATGATAAAGCTGAACCTAGACACCCACATATTCCATATCCAGTTCCAAATCTTCACGTTATTCGTTTAATGAGAACTTTTGAAACTAAAGGATTTGTTAAAAAACAATTTGCTTGGAGATATCATTACTGGTTCTTGACAAATGAAGGTGTAACTTATTTAAGAGAATACCTCCATCTTCCAGATACTATTGTTCCAAATACACAAAAAGTTAAAGGTGGTGCTACACAACAACTTAAAGGATTTTCAGAAAGAAAAGAAAGACCACAAGGAACAAAATCATTCGGAAACAGAAAAGAATACCGTAGAGACGACCAAACTACAGAAAAAAGCGCTGGTAGAGGAAAAGGTTTTGGCTCAAATTAAATATTTTTGCACAATAAAAATCAGTTTAATTTTTTAAATATTTTTTGTTCTTTGTTCTTTCAACTCATTATTCAATTTCAAAAATTGACACACCGGAAAATTAATAAATTTTGGACACTACACTGATTGGTCAACGATGTTTTGGAAAGTACTGTTTCTGTTGACGTTAACTTTTCTGCAAAACGCACATACTCAAGGTTTGCAAAGATTATGTGATGAAAAGGAACCTCAAATGTTCCCTTCATTTTGCAAGTATGCTTATTTCCTTAGTTATTAATCCTTTTTAAAAAATTAGACATAACAATCCATACGTTGTTCCTTATTATTTGACAAATTTGAACCATACTTTGACAGTAAATGATTCAAAAGTTCATTGTGATACAAATAATATTAATTCAGATTGTTATTGTAAATCTCTTTTTTTTTTTTGAACTTTTTTTTTTAGCAATTTTAAAAATACGTGTTGTCGAAATATCACTTGATAAAATTGAAAGATATTTTGTTTTTTCGATGGGAAATGGTCGTATTGCTGTTTTACCTTTCAACAATGAAGTATTTGAACAAATTCAATTTAACGTTTTTTTTTATGAAGACTGAAGAAAGTCGTGAAGTATTTCAAGTTTTTGATACAAAATTTGAATTCATGGATGCAGCTGGAAAAGGTCCTGATTATTATATTATAGCTATTCATCAAACTATTATGAAAATAATGAAAGTACCAAACGGAAATTTAGATGATATGATAACTGAACAATGTAAGTGAATGAAAACATATTCTTATATCTTTTTTTAAAATAGATACCATTCCTGATGTACTCAAAAAAGTCAAAATATTTTTTAGTCATGGAGAACTATACGTCGCTTTGTTATACCAAAATTTAAAACATCTACAATTCTTCAAGATTGATAATTACCAAGTTAAAAATAACTGGATGTAAATTAAAAAAATGATTAATCTTCTTTTTAGATTCGACACTGAAGTTTTTGATTTTGGAACAACACTGCATTTTGGTGAATTTTCACCAAAGAGTATGACTATTACAGGTGCAGGATATAACAGAACATTGATTACATTGACAACTAAATATGAAATTAAGATTTTAGAATTTTCGGAAAAAGTTTTAAACTTAAATGTAAATTTTGGAGATAAAACAAGTTTAAATTCATTTTATTTTTCAAATAATGAAATTACAGCAGCTCATTTATTAGATGAAAATGTCAGAAGAATTAATCAAACAAGAAGTAATTGTTCTTCCATTTTTGGAGATACCCGTTCCCAAGTAAGAAAATTTAAAAAAATTAAAAAAAAAAGAATATATTTTTAATCATAGCTACACAAAATCAAACAACTGGAGAATCTAATATTATGATTAGAAATCAACCTGAATTTGCAAATTTAGTTAGAATTAGAGAAACTACTGTTGAGAATCCAGTAACAAGAAAATCACCATTTCGTTGTTGGAATGGATATGAAGATTCACAAGGAAGATGTAAAATTGGATGGACTGAAAATTTAAAAAGTAAAAAAAGAGTATTAAAATTATCTTCAAATTATTTTGGTATTGAAAGACAATTGATAACTGATCCAATTCAAATTTGTGAATATTTAAAAAAAGTTGATTATACATTATATTTAGTTTGTAGAAATGTTATTGCAAGACAAATACAATGTGAATTAAATTTCCTTCAAGGATTTGGAATTCCATTATTAAAAAAATTTTGGTTTCATCATATATTTGCAGTTCAACAAGATGAAGTTGAAATATTTGGAGCTCAATTTTTATTAAATCATAAATATGCACTTTTAATTGAAAAGTTTAATGAAATTCCAATTCATTCTGGAATGCAAGATTTTCAAATTACACCAAATGGACAACATTTATTTGTTACATTTTCAAGAAAGAAATGGGAAATTGATTCAATTAAAAGATATGGTGAAATTTGTAATCAACTTGATAAAGATCCAAAAAATCCATTTTTAATATTTTATACTGAAATTTGTAATCAAGAATTACCAAGACATTTAGATGTTAATTTATTTGGACAATATATTTCAATGTGTTTTCCTGGTGTTCATTGTCCTTCAAGTGAAGAAAATTTAATTTATTTTGTAAGAGAAGGTTTTTATACTTTATTATCAAGAACAATGCAAGAATGTGAACCTGGATACTTTTGTTTTAATGGATTTAGATCAAAATGTCCATATGGTTTTAAATGTCCAAGATCAAAAATGGGTTCTCCTGAACTTTGTCTAAAACAAGATAAACAAATTACTTGTTTTGCAGAAGGTACAATAAATGAAAAACCATGTCCAGAAGGTACAATTTGTGATACTCCTTCTCTTCCACCAATGCCAATTTCACCTGGTTATTATTTAACAACTGAAAAAGACATTAAAAAATGTCAACCTGGTGATTGGTGTAGTTTAGGTAGATTTTCAAATAATGGTACAGATTTAAAATGTCCAGAAAATACATTTTGTCCAAGATCAGATATTATTCAACCAAATATTTGTTATTCAAATATTTCTTCTTTTAGATATTGTCCTGAAGGTTCAATTAAAAATAATCTTTGTCCTGCTGGATATTTTTGTTTAAATCAAACAACAAAAAAGAATTGTTCAATTTCAGAATATTGTCCAGAAGGTACATTTGTACCAAAACCTGTAATAATATTTATTTTACTTATATAAATTTTAAGTGTCCTGCTGGTCATTATTGTCCAACACCAAAACAATCAATCATTTGTCCACAAGGTTATTTTTGTGCATTAGGATCACATAAACCAACACCATGTGTTCCATTCATTTCAATTTGTCCAGAAGGTTCAATTGATGAAGGAAATTTCTTCATTTTTGCATTAACTGTAATTGGAGTAATGGGTTTAATTGCATTATACTATTTAGCACAATTATTAGATGTTTCATGTAAAGCTGTAAATATTTGTCTTCGTAGAAAAGATAAAAAAGAACAAATTGATGATAAATTTAGAATTGATATTGGATTTAATAATTTAAGTGTTCAATTAAGAAATGGAAAAAAAATTTTACAAAATGTTTGTGGTGAATTTAAAAATGGAAGATTAACAGCAATTATGGGATTATCTGGATCTGGAAAAACAACATTTTTAACAACACTTTCTGGAAGACAATACGCAGGAAGAGTTTCAGGAGATGTTTTATTTAATGGTAAAGCAGTTTCACTTTCAAAATATGATAAATTATTTGGATTTGTACCTCAAGAAGATATTATGTTAAGAATGATGACAGTTTATGAAACATTATATTTTGCAGCAAGAACTAAATTAAGTTGGAGAAAATCAAATGCAGAAATTACAAAAATAGTTGATGATGTTCTTGAAAAATTAGATTTAATGGATGTTAAAGATTCAATTATTGGTGATGAAGAAACAAGAGGTATTTCAGGTGGTCAAAGAAAAAGAGTTAATATTGGAATTGAATTAGTATCAGATCCAACTGTTCTATTTTTAGATGAACCAACATCAGGTTTAGATTCTGCTGCTGCAAATGATGTTTGTAAAAATTTAAAGAAAATTGCTGAAACTGGTATTCCTGTTGTTACTGTAATTCATCAACCAAGATATGAAATATTTTCAATGATTGATGATATTTTACTTTTAGGAAAAGGTGGTAGAGTTGTTTTCTTAGGTCCAAGAGATGAAGCACTTCATTATTTTGAAAATTTAGGTTTTCATTGTCCAGAAAAAGTTAATCCTGCTGATTTCTTAATGGATGTTACAAATGGTACAATTCCAAGAAATGGTTTTACAGAATTTCAACCAACTGATTTATTTGATCTTTGGGATAAAAATCCATTAACTTTTAATGAAGAAGATGATTTTATTCATATTGAAACTGAAGCACTTTTAAGAGGAAGAAGAAAAACAGAACCATTAACATCATTTAATATGAAATCTTTGAATAATGAAGTTTCAAAAAAGAATCCTTCAACTATTGTTCAATTTTGGCAAGTATTTAAAAGAGCAATTATTCAACAAATGAGAGAACCAATTGCATTAATTTTAGAATTCATTTTACTTTATTTACCTGGATGTACTTTAGGTTTTGTTTTTAGTGGAAAAGAATATATTGGTCCATTACCTGAACATATTATTGCACTTTGTCCACCTGAATTAAAAAATTTATGTGGTGCTCCCTTGGATGATACAATTTTATATGTTTCAGTTTTATTGACATGTTCCATTTCATTGGTTGGTTCAATGACATCTTTAAAAACATTTGGAAATGAAAAAGTAGTTTTTATAAGAGAATCTATTGGTGGTTTATATACACTACCATATTTTCTTGCAAAGAATTTTTCAAATGTTTTGAATATTTTATTAGGTCCTCTTTTATATATGTCACTATTTTATACATTGGCTTCACCAAGAGCAGAATTTTGGGAAATTTATGTTTGTTTATTACTACTTTATTTCAACGCATTTGCATTTGGTTATTTAGTTTCAATTGTATTTGATCAAAATGTTGCAAGATTAGCTAGTGTTATTCTAATTTTATTCTTTCAAATGTTTTCAGGTGGTGGTCCAACACTCCCTGATTTTGAAGAAATGTCACCACCAATGAAATACTTACCTAATGTTTCATTTTTAAGATGGGGTATGGAATCATTATATTGTTTTGAAATTACAAAATTCTCAAAGATTTATAATATTCAATATTCTTTAGAAACATGGGGATACCATCCTGAAAGATTTTGGATGAATTTTGGAATTTTGATTGGAATTGGGGTTTTATTGAGAGTTATTTCTTTCTTTTCTTTGATGGCATATCAACCAAATTCAATCATCAATATCCTATTCAAATGGTTTTTGGATTTATTATTTTTAATTAAATTCAAAATATTGCATCCACTTTATGCAGCGATTTGTATCAGAAAAAAAGATGATGCAGAAAAATCTGTTCAATATGAAAAGCTTTAATAAATGTTTCATTCATAATTTTTATTTTTTATATAAAAAATAACAATTTCATTCTTTTTCTTCTGAAAAATATTGGAGTGCTTCAGTAATGAATTGAGATGGAAATCGTTTACAAAATGCAAATTTACTTGTTGATTCTTTATCATTTTCTTTAATGAATTCACGAACAAAAGAGAAATTTAAATCTTCTCCTAAAATTGTTTTGTTTTCATCATTTCTGAAACAAATTGAAATCAAAGTTGGAAATAATATTTCTGGTTCTGACACAAAATAAAACATTGGGAGATCATTTAACCATTTGATTAATTTTTGATTTTCAGTGAAAATTAATTGACCTTCATCATTATTTAATGTATAATATCCAATAAATAAGAGTAATTCATGTAAAATTGATTTAATGTCAGTTAAATTTTCTAAATTAGTTAAACTTGGATTGATTTTTACAACAGCTTCATGATTACAACAATGATTCAAAAGAACTATAAATATTTTATCTAAATCAATAATTGAATTTAAAGATTTCTAAAGAATGTTAAGAATTGAGAATAATTTCGTACTTGTATGAATAAACATTCTTCATCACAATATAATGAATATTGATAAAATACAGAATTCAAAATTTTCAATAAATTTAATGAAATTGATAAAATATAACGTGGAATAACCTTCTTTTGATCATGATCATTTAAAACTTGTGAAAGTAAATTCACTGTACCACCAAATGTTGAACCAATAAAGTTTTCAATTATTCCAAGTAATACTTCTTTTTCTTTTTTATTTATCATTTCATTCATTTCAACAATATCAATAATTTGTGAAATTAAATTTAATAATTTAAGAATGAATACACTTTGAGATTGATCTAATTGATGAATAATTGATAATTCTTTGAATAATGAATCAAATAATCCAGATTCTGAAATATACCAAATTAAATTCCATTTCAAATTTGAATTATAATTTTGAATTGAATTATTAATAATTTCAAATAAATTTGATAAATTTGTTGCACATTCATCATTTGAAATACAATTTAAAGATAAATCATAAAGTTTGAAAAATAAAAATTGTTCAACTAAATAAGTTGCACCTTCTGAAAATATTGATACTTTTAATAAAACTTTTGAGCATAAATTAGATGTAATTGAATCCATTGAATCAATAGTTCCAATTAATAAATTAACTAAATAATCAATGATTTGCTCTTGAATAAAGAATTGAATTTCAAATCCTTTTTTATTATCTGGTAATGAAATGAATTCTCTTAATGCTGTTCTACAATCTTCAATTTTATCATTTTGAACACCAGACTTTAAATCATTAAAAATTCTAGTCACTTTTAAATTTGTTAAAGGTACATTTGGATTATTATTCATTTCATTCTTTTTTAACTTTGAAATTGATGTTTTAAAATTTAATAAGATTGCATTGAGTAAAGGAGATTCATTAAATGTAAGTTTTTTTGAAGTTGAATTCTTTGATAAAATTGAATCTTTTCTTTTTGGAATTGATTTTGGTGTTTGTGGTGATTTAAATTTAAACATGGATGATCTTCTTTCTTGAAATAATTCTTCTTTTTGTTTTCTTTGTTTTTCTTTTTCTTTTATTGCATTTTGTCTTTGAATTTCTAATTCTTCTCTTTTTGCTTTTGCTTTTTGTTCTTTTGTAGATAAATCAACAGAAATTCTTTTTTTAATTGAATTTAATTGTTCTTCTCTTCTTTGTGTATGTGTTTCTTCATTTTGTTTCATTTTATTTGATAATAAAAACTTTTCATTATCATCATTGATCTTTTGAATGAAAGCAACTTCATTAATTCTTGAATTCTTTTCTTTTGCACTTGAAGATACTTTAGAAAGATGTTCCTTTTGATTTTCAATGGCTTTCTTATGTTTTAATTCATTTTCTTCTTGTTTCTTTTTTAAAATCTCTTTTTGTTTTTCAATTGCCATTTTTTTCTTTTCTTCTTTTTGTTCTTTTTGATAATTTTGACCTGTTTTATTCCATTCATCTCTATTTAATTTTTCTCTATATTTTTCTGAAATTGGACTTCCATTAGAATATTTACCCTTTGGTGATGAACTACGTGATCTCTTTTCTATTGATTCTGTCATTAATTCACCCCAACGTAACTTTGATTTTTGAATATTTGTTTGACTTTCTTCTTTGATGTTTTTTTCAAGTTCATTCAATTCTTTAATACCATACTCTAATAATTTTCTTAATTCTTTGCATGACTCTAAATCTTTGGATTCTTTTTTTTTTAAAAGTACGAAAACAATAGTTACCTTCAATGAGACTTAAAGACATTAAAATTTGTGGTTGTAAAGTTTTAATTTGTTTTTCAAATACAACTTGAGCTCTAATTTCATCACTTGTTCTTCTTGGATTCGAATCTTTTCTGAATCTTTCTTCAAAAATGGAAGAATTTCTTTTTTGGCTTCTTGCAAATTCTAATTTTGGGCTATTTTGAATATTTCCTTCACTACTATCATTGTTTTTTTAGTTTAAAAGTATCTTACCAAGACAAATTCTCGTCGTTCATCACTTGCTGTGGTTCGTTAGAAAAAGCGGGATAAATCAACCAATCAAACTATCATTTTCAAATTTTTCTTTTTTTTGTTCATTCAATAAACATACAATCACAATGTGATGAACATGCATTTTTTTGACAAATTGAGCAATATTTAACACAATTACATCTTCCACAACTAATTCTACCACAGATATCACAATTCTCCCAATTGACAGCACAATCATTACAAATCCAAACAGTACAAAACGAGCAAAAGAATGTAAAATTACAATTCAAACAATTAATTTTTTTACAAATACCACAACATAATGATTTCAGTAATATTCTATCTCTACAATTCCTACAAAGAGCACAATCAAGTTCAATATTTTTTTTCTCCAATAATTCTTCTAATCGTGATATTTCATCTGAAGGATCAATTAAAATTATTCCCAATTCTATTCGTTGTAATTTATTCAAAAAATTTTCGACTTCAAAAAATTTCAATAACTCTAAAATTGAAATTTTGCATAAAATCAAAGAGATAGATTTAACATTTGTACAATTTTCAAGTACTTTAACTAAACTATCAATATTCATTTTTCTACAATTTTTTAATGAAATCTTTTGAATGGATTCAGTATTTATTGAATTAAAAAATGAAATTATTCTTTTTTCTTCCAAATTTTTAGTTAATACATTTTTATATAAGCATATTTTTCCCATATCAATAGTTTTCCAAATGTTTGGATAATTTGATATTTTTAAAAATCTCTTGTTTGTAAAACGAATAATATTTAATTCAAAATCATTGATAAATTGAAATATAAAGTATAAAATATCATCTGTCAATTCTTTCAACAGTTTATATTTTTTTATTTTTTCTCCAACCTCTTCATTGAAAAATTTTCTTTTCATTGGTGGGATCAATCAAACCAATCAATGAACTTCAATTTAAAAGATGAATAAATAAAGAAAAATAATTAGGAAGAAATAAAATTTGATGTCAAGAAAGAAAAAAATACTCATCAATAACTTGCTTCAAAGACTTGAAAATCAATATTTAGAAACTGGAGGTGCAAGTATAAAGTAAGACGAAAAACGAAAACACTAAAAAGTATAAAAGAGAAAAAGAAGATGATTTAAATATTGGAGCAGATGCGTTTGATTATACAAAATATATAATTTCCAAAAAAATAGAAACCTTTAAAGAAGTAAAAAAAATAAATAAAAATTAAAAAAAAAAAGAGATTGAATGAATATAAAGAAAAAAGGAAATTAGGATCTTCTCAACAAGAAATATTAAAATCATCAAGAGATTTAAATCAAATGATTGAATTCATTGAAAAAGATTTTCAAAAATTAAAAAAATTAAATAAAGCAGAATCTTCAATAAGAATGTTCAAATGGAGTAGAAATGAAGAAAGAATAAAAAGTCAACAAGAGGATTTAGAAATTATAGAATTACATTTAAATCAAATTAAAACACTAATATCAAAAAAAAATGAAGTAACAACTTCTACCTACTTTGATTCAAACACAACAAATAGAAATTCAACTTTTGTAAAATTTAAAGAGAATTCAAAGACATTTGAAAAATATGAAAATGTAGAATTACCAAAAATTGATATTTCTGATTCAAAATTAAGACTTGAAGAATATCAAAAAAAATGGCAAGAAGAAATGAACAAATTTAAAAATCAATTAGAAGAATTGGGAGATAAAAATATGAAAATAAAAGATCAATTAGAATATCAAAATGAAAAAATTGAAAAAAAGATTGAAATTCCATTGGATGAACAAACTATAAAAATAAATAAAGTTAATAAAGAAATTGATGGAGCACAAAAAGAAATTGGAAGAAATTGGTATAGATTAATAGCCTTATTTATTATATTTATTATTTTATTAATTTTAATTGTCTTAATGATTGTTCTATTATTAAATTCAAGTTTTTTTAAATAAATTTTTTGATTGGTTCTTTAAGTTGTTCTTCAGATAAAATGTTGAAGAAACAAATGATAAAGAATCATAAATTAATGATACAATTCAATTCATTTTCTTTGAATTTTGAATTGAAGAAATTATTTCAAACTCAAACAACAAAATGGTTGAAAAGAATAATTTTTAAAAGTGAAGAGATTTTTAAATTTGTAAATACTAATATTATGTCTTCATCAAGATCAGATAAAACAGTCAACCAATTAAATTCTGATTTTTTAAATAATATGTCACCAACACCTTTAATTGTTTCAATTGATTTAGGAACTACAAGTACAAGAGTTTTAGTTTTTGATGAACATTTAAATGTTGTATCATCTTCTCAACAAGAATATACACAGTTCCATCAAAATCCAGGTAAAGTGTTTTTTTTTTATATTTATTCAAACAGGTTGGACTGACCAAAATCCAATTGAAGTATTTGAAAAAACACTTGAATGTATAAATTCTTCTGTTATAAAAGCAAAAAAAGAGATTCAAAATTCAAAAGTTATTAGTATTGGAATAACAAACCAAAGAGAAACAACTTTAGTTTGGGATAAAGAAACAGAAAAACCATTATATAATGCTATTGTTTGGCATGATACTAGAACATCAAATATTGTTGAAGAATTGATTAGAAAAAATAATAACGATAAATTTGCTTTTCAAAAAAAAGTCGGTTTACCTTTGTCAACTTATTTTAGTGCATCAAAATTGAAATGGTTAATAGAAAATGTAACATTATTTTTTTTTCAATTTTTAAATTAAAAGTCAAAACAAGTTCAAAATTCAATAAAAAAAGGAACATGTATGTTTGGTACATTTGATAGTTGGTTAATTTGGAAATTAACAGGAGGTAAAGATTCAGGAAAACATATAACAGATGTTACAAATGCTTCAAGAACTATGTTTATGGATATCAAAACGTTACAATGGGACAATGAAATGAAAAAGTTTGTTTTCATTTTTTTTTTTTTTTAATTCTTTTAGAGTTTTTGAAATACCAACAGAGGTTATATTTCCAGAAATTAAAAGTAGTTCTGAAATTTATGGAAAATGTGTTGTAGGTGAATGTGTTGATGTACCAATTAGTTGTGTAAGTCAATATTGGTTAGGTATTGAATTTAAAATAGTGTTTAGGAGATCAACAAGCTGCTTTAGTTGGTCATCAATGTTTTGAAGTTGGTGAAGCAAAAAATACGTAAGTGATAAATTTATTCATTTCAGTTATGGAACTGGTTGTTTTATGCTAATGAATGTTGGGAAAAGTGTAGTTTATTCAAAATCTGGATTATTATCAACTGTTGCTTATAAATTTGGTAAAGAAGATGCAGTTTATGCTTTGGAAGGATCTGTTTCTGTTTGTGGTTCAGGAATCAATTGGTTAGTTCAAGATTTAGGATTATTTGAATCAGTTCAAGATTTAGATGCTGCTGTTTCAAAAGTATCAACTTCAGAGGGTGTCATTATCGTTCCATCTTTCTCTGGTTTATTTGCTCCATACTGGAATCCAAATGCAAAGTTTGATTATTCAAAACTTACATATTTTTTGTAGAGCGTATATATTTTAAAAATGTTAACATAATTTTATTAGAGCAATCTTTGGATTAACTTTTTATTCAAATAAAAGTCATATTGCAAGAGCCATGTTTGAAGGGATTTGTTTTAGAATTAAAGAAGTTTTAGAAATTATGGTAGAAGACACAGATCATAAAGTCGAACCAAAAGTATTAAAAGTTGATGGTGGGGTCACAAATTCAAAAAATTTACTTCAAATACAATCTAATTTATCAAACATTAGAGTTGAAAGACCAAAGAATGTTGAAATGACTGCAAGAGGAGCTGCTATTGGATCAGCACTTGGAGTTGGGTAAAATTTAAAAATATTTTTCATTTTTTTTCTTTTTAGATTTTGGAAGGATTATACTCAAGTTCCAAAACAAGCTGGTGATGTTTTAACTTTTGAATGTAAAATGACTGAAGACGAAATTGATTCTCAAACAATAAATTGGAAAAATGCTATAACAAGTACAAATAAATCAAAAATTTAATTTTTCTACTCATTTCTGAAAATTAGTTCTAATTATATAAATTCATTTGATTGGTCAAATCCATCAACGTCAATTTCTTCTCCAACCGCGTGGACGACCATACAACTCCATGGGTAATAAATTCGATAGCAGGTAAGAAAAAAAGATACATTTAAATATTCACCAGTGGTGATCTGGTGAAGGAAAGTGAGAATCCAAAACGAAAAAAGACAAATTTTAAAAATTCTCCACCTGTCAAATGTTTACTTGCAGGAACAGGTAAAAAGAAAAAAATAAAAAAAAAACTCATCTTTATAGGATTTTCAGGGAAATCAACACTTTACTTTCAAGTGAATTGTTTAATTAATGGTGTGCAAGGAGAAAAAAAACTCAAACCACAATATGTTTCCGGAATTTATCATAACATCCTTTTGACAACTTCAGAGTTAGGTAAATACATAATTGAACAAAAAGGAGAAAATTCATTTAAAGACTCTGAAACAGTTTCCAACTTGAAAAAAATTGATGAATTACGTGAATTATCAGGTTTGTGTTGTACTAAGTTATTTTAATTTTCTTCAAAAAGGTGATGATCCTTTAAACGTTGAAAAATACATTAATTTCATGGAAGAGAATCCAAAAAAGAAGGATAATCCTTATACAGATCCACCTTGTGAAATACGTCAGTGTTTTGTCAAAATATGGGAAGATGAAACAATGAGAGAATATTTTAAACAGAAAGAAGGATTTGATTATTTTGATGGAATTGAACAGTAAGAAAGAGAAAGAATTGTTTGTTTTAATATTACCTTTTTTTTAGTTTTCTTGAAATTGATAATTTAAAACGTGTTGCTTCAAAACCATATGAACCATCAAGAGAAGATATTCTTCATTGTCGTAGAAAAACAGTTGGTGTTGCAACAGAACAATTTCAAGTGGATGGAATAAAATTAGATTTAAAGGATGTTGGTGGACAAAGAAATGAAAGAAAAAAATGGCAAAAAGGTAAAAATTAAAAATATATTTAAAAAATGATATTAGTATTAAGTTCAGTTGACATTTTAATTTATATTGTATCATTATCTGATTATGATGAAGTTTTATATGAAAATAGAGATACAAATAAAATGAAAGAGGCTGTTGAAGTTTTTGAAGCAACTGTCAATTTAGATTGGTTTAAAAACTCACCTATCATTTTAATATTCAACAAAAAAGATCTTCTAGAAAAAAAAATTCAAGAAAATGATACATTAAAAGATGTATTTCCTGAATATAAAGGTAAAGAAAAATGAAAAAATTTTTTTAATAATTTAAAGGTGGAAAGAATCCAAAAGCTGCAGAAGAATTCATTCAAACTATGTTCTTCGATTTGTATAAAGGAAATCCTGACAATATTCATCAATTCACAACTTCTGTTCTCATTCCTGACAGTGCTAAAGAAGCATTTGAATCTTTGATTACTGAAGCAAAAAATTTAGTTGAAACAGGAAATATTAAAGATATTTCAAATAAAAAAAAATAAAAACTGTTTTTTAGAAAATTAAATTTATTTTATTTTTTTTCGAACCAATCAAGTGAGAATTTGAAACAAACTCCGAAATAAAAAAATGAAAGTGTTTTTATTTTTACTTTTGGTTCTTTCTGTTTATGCACAAATTGGATCAAATTGTACAATAAAAAATCAGAAATATCAATGTGGTCAGCAGTTTGTTTGTTTGAACGGTATTTGTAGGTTAGTTTTGATTAAAGTCTGAAATATTTTAAGTCATTGTGAAATTGGAAAAGCCCAATGTTCTGATTATCCATTATATATTTGTAAAATGGATGGAAATACAAATATAACTAATTTTTGTGCGCACAAAAACTTATTTCCAAATATCAGCATTTATGATATTCTAGCAACATTTGTAACATTAAGAGTCATTTAAATTTTATTTAGTTTTGTTTTATCGGTTCAATGCTTGCTGCACAAGCTGGTGTCGGTGGAGGAGGTATTTTTGTTCCTATTTTGATACTCATTGGTGGATTTGATCATCAATTATCAATTGCTTTATCAAAAGCAATCATATTTGGAGGTGCAATCACAAATTTTATTTTTTTTTCTTTAAGAAGACATCCAAAATATCCAGAAGTTAATAGACCTTTAATAGATTATGATATTTGTATGCTTATTGAACCTATTGTATTAGCTGGTACTATTATAGGTGTTTTTTTGAATGTATGATGTTTTTTTAGTTTTTTATTATTGTTTGTAGATTATGTTTCCATATTGGTTGGTTGTAATACTTTTATTGTTACTATTAGGTATAACAACTTATAGAACTTTGAGAAAAGGTCTCACTCAATATAAAAATGAAACAAAACAAAAAGAAAAAATTGAAGAAGAAGAAAAAAAAGAGTTAGAAGAAGAAATTGATGAGTATGCAACCATTGATGCAGAAAAACAAGTTGTTGAAGTTGAAATGAAAGAAAATGATGAAATTAATGTTGTTGAAAATGAAGAAGTGAATGAATTACCAACAGAAGAATCACAAGAAGAGAAAATGGAAGAATCAAAAAATGAAGAAAATAGATCTAGTATTGATGATATACCTGTGAGAAAATCTCAAAGTCATGTTTTTTTTGAAAATGATGAATTTTTTTCACCACCTTCTGTTGAAAGTCAGAAGAGCTTAGATCGAATTTTAAAATTTGAAGCATTTAGATTCCCATTCTACAAAGCAATTCCATTGTTCATCAGTTGGTTGATCATTTTGGTAGTCTCATTGATGAAAGGTGGTCATGGAGTCCCAAGTATTCTTGGAATCGAAAAATGTGGATGGATCTATTGGATAGTCGTATTTAGTGTATTTCCTGTTTTGGTGTTAATCAGTTTATGTGTTGCAGTTTACTTACGATTGTTTTATGTGAAAAAAAAGAAATTAGGTTATGAATTCACTGAAGGAGATGTTAAATATTCACTAAAAAATACATTTTTAATTCCAACAGTTTGTCTATTTGCAGGAATTGTTGCAGGTAATAAATTCATATTTTAACATACAGGTTTACTTGGTAATTTATTTCATCTATAATTTTATCTTGAAGGTGTTGGTGGTGGTTTAGTAACAGGTCCTGTTTTACTTGAATTAGGTGTACTCTCACAAATATCAACTTCTTCATCTGCATGTAATTATTTTTTAACATTTATTTTAACATTTTTAGATATGATTGTAATTTCAATTCTTCATTTAACATATTATTCAGTTATTTACATCATCTTCAACAACTCTTCAATATTTTATATTTGGATTACTTCCTTGGGATTATGGTTTGTTCTTTGGTTTTGTTGGATTAATAGCATCAATTTTTGGTCAAGTTGTGGTGAGTTGGGTTGTTAAGAAATTTGGAAGACCAAGTAATTTGAAATTTTATTAATTTTCTTCAGGTTGGATTGTTTTCTTGTTGGCCTTTGTTGTAGGCATTTCTACAGTTTTGCTTGTTGGATTGGGAAGTTATAGAGTTATTTTAGACATCATACATGGTGCCTATCTGGGTTTTAATCCACCATGCTGATAAAAATAAAAATAAAAAATTTGATCTCTCATTAAATTTTTACTTCTTTTTCTTCTGATTTTTAAGTGGGTCAATGGAGAATTTTTAACCAATTAAATCAATAAACAAACTTGAAAGAATGGGCCAAAAATTCGACAGCGTTGGCGAAAGTAGCGAAAGTAAACCGAATAGACAAAAAATGGACACAAATTATTGTAAAATTTTGACACTTGGCACAGGTAATCTATTTCTTTATTTTGTAAAAAAAAGGTTTTTCTGGAAAGTCGACTTTATATTTTCAAGTCAACAAATTAAATAATTCTCAAGAAGAGGAGATGTTTAAAATTACAGAGTCTTACGTTTCAGCTGTTTTAAGTAATTTAAATGACCTCACTTGCGAAGTTGGTCAAATAGCAATTGATAAATTTTCGGATAAATTCGAAGACGAAAAAATTATTGATCAAATAAATCACTTAAAATCACTTGAACTTAATACATTCTCTTTTGTAAAAGAAGGTGTAGATCTTGAACAATCAAAAAAAAATCACGCTAAAGTTTTGAAGGACACTAAAGATTATAAAATATTTGCTCAAATTTGGAATGAACCTATAATGTGGGAAGTCTTTAGAACAGAGCCTCTTTTAACACGTTTTGATGGAAGTGATTAGTAAGTTTTGAAAAAAAATTAACGAAAATAGTTTATTGGAGAAAACTATGCCAAAAATTGATAAAGATTTTTTACCAACAGAAGAAGATATTTTTTCATGTCGAAAAAAGACAACAGGAATTACAAGTATTCAATTTACTCATTCAGGAGTATTATTTCATTATTTTGTTTGAAATATTTTTTTTTTAACTTTTATAGGATGTTGGTGGTCAAAAAAATGAAAGAAAAAAATGGCAAAAAGTTTTTAAAAATGTTGATCTTTTGATTTATATTATATCATTAAGTGATTATGATGAAACTATTTATGAACAAGGAGAAGGATCCAATAGAATGTTAGAATCACTTGAGACATTTGAAAAGACAATTAATGGTGAATGGTTTAGCAAAACACCAATTCTTTTAGTTTATAACAAAAAAGATTTGTTAACTAAAAAAATACAAAAAGTAGATAAATTAAAAGATATATTTCCAAAATATAAAGGTGATACAGATCCAGAACAAGCACTTGAATATATAACAAGTACATTTAATAGTAAAATTCAAGGAAATAAAGATAGAATTGAAACCATCATTACCAATATCATATTACCAGATCAAGTAGAAGAATGTTTGAATTTTGTTCAAAGTAAAGCACCAACTTTAACTTTAAGAAAAACTTGTGATTTAGATCCAAGTGAATTAAAAAAATAAATCAAATTTTCATTTTGTTTATTGTCTTTTGGTTATGGGTATTTAGCTCACATCAAATGAATTTTATTGGTCAAAAGATGAACGGTGAAAATAAGCCAATTCTAAAAGAGATGAAGAGACGTCAATCCTTCTTTGGTTAGTTTAATTATCATAACTAAAATATAGGTTTCTTTGTCCCAAAAGAAACACTACCAAAGTATCATAGCGATATTTCAAGACCAAAAACTCGAAGTTTTAGTTTTATTAATACTATCCCAAAAATTGAAAAATTTGATGAAAATAATTTTACAATTGAAAAAACAATGAAAAGGAATGATCATAAGAATGAAATAATTCCAGTTATATTGAAACATTGTTTTGTTTTAATGAATAAAAATGAAAAATATTTTGAAGAAGAAGGTTTGGATAAGAAAATAAGAAGTTTAATTTTAAAAGGATTATTTCGTGTATCAAGAGGAAAGAAAATAATAGATGAATATAAAACAAATTATTTTGAATATCCAAATTGTAAAGAAAATAAAAAACGAAAATTAAATTTCTCTTTTTCTAGTTGATGAGTTGTATAATAAATTAGAAAAAGAAAATGATTCAATTTTGTATACTTCATTAATTAGAAATATATTAAACTCACTAACTGATCCAATAATGGGTTATTGCTCAAAAGGATGTCTGTACAATATTATGAAACTTACTTATAAAGACGAAAAACAATTCGTTTTGATTGCAAAAAAAGAATTAAAAAAATTATCAAAAACAAGAAAATCTATATTAACTTTATTATTTTATTTACTTAAAAAGACACATGACCATAATGAAAAAATGAACGTAACTATTTCTCTTTTTTAAACAAATTGAATGGATAGGCGGATAATTTGGGTAAAATAATGGCAATGGGTCTGTGTCATTATTCAAAAAATCCATCAACTAAAGAAATTGCGAACCTTGAAAAGTTTAATACCACTGTAACAATCATGATTTTGAAGTACGAAAATATTTTTGATGTAAGTCTATTTTGTTATTCAAATTGTTATTTAAAAAGGAAAAGGAAGATATCATTCTACTAGATGATATAATGGGAAATAAATTTTAATTTATTCTTTTAATGTTTTAATGAATTCATTAATTTTTTCTTCAGACAATAAACCAACAAAATGATTGACAGCTTTTCCATTTACTACACCAATAACATATGGAATACTTTGTACTGATTGATTTGGAAATTTATCTTCAATCAAGTCATTGTGTTGATCAACGTCAATTTTTGTAATTTTTATATTTGAATTTTTTGAAGCAATATTTTGAAGAACTGGTGTCAACACTTTAGGATTTAGAAATGAAATTATATTAATTACTTTTACAAGGTCCACACCAATCTGAGTTTTAAACATATAAAAATAGTTTACCTGCATAACAGTCAACTAAAACTGGAGTTTTGGATTCAACAATTTCTTTGTCAAAATTTTCAGGAGTTATAGTTACAATCTTTGAATTGAGGAATTGTGTTTTTGAAAATTTTTGAATTTGACTTTGTGTTGAGCGTAAATTTGTTTTGAAAAGTTGGCGATACATGATTGGATCAAATTAGTTTTTTTGTCGTTGTGATATACTTGCAATCAATTAACTGATCAGTTTAGAATTTTGAATTTATTTGATTCAATTTGAAAATAACGTTTTGAAAAAGAAGTATTTGATTGGACGAATTGATCAATGAACATCAACCTGAAACGCATTTTCTACTTGATTTTGGTATTACTGTTTGTATATACTGTGTCCATGACACTGACACATTTATCAAGAACAAAAGATGTTGAAGTTAACCCAAAACAAAACACAAAAGATCAAACAAAAATAAAGAATCCAGTCCAAAAAAAAACCGAAACTGAGACTGAGGAAAAGAAGAATTTATTTGTTCATGAAGATACAAAATTTTCATTTAAAAGAATAAAATCCTCAGATATTGAGATTAAAGGAGAAAAAACTACTCAAGACGAAGTCGAAATAAAGGCACTAAAGTTATTGAGAAAATCATCAGAAGAAGATTTAATTCGTCAAAATTTGCTTCGTAAAAGATGGATAAATATTCAAAAATCATTGAAAAATAGGAAACCAAAAATAAAGAGAACTTCAAAAAATCCAATAATAATTTTCAATGCTCACCATTTGTTAAACATGAGATGGGGTCACTTGAAATTATTTTCAGATGACTGGACTAAAGATTGTCCAGTTTCTTGTAAATTTACACAAGATAAAGAATACTATAAAGATTCTCAAATAGTTCTTGGAGTTGAGAACGATGTTGATGATCTCGTAAAAAATACATCTAAAAAATTTGCAATGTTAACATTAGAATCAGTTGAAAGATATGTTGGTTTGAGTTACGAAAAATTGGAAAAACCTGATTTTATTGTATCAACCAGTTTATTTTCGGATGTTATCATAAGTTACGTTTATGATGTTATGGGAACATATGATCATACTATCGAATCAATGGAAGAGTTATTATCTAGACCACCAATATTTGATAAGAAGAATGATACAATTTTAGTTTCTAGTTTCATTTCCAATTGTAAAGGAAGATATGGACCTGAAACTGGTGTTCGTTATAATTATGTCAAGGCATTATCAAAATATATTGATATTCATCATTATGGTCAATGTTTTAATAATATCAAAATAAGTCAACAAGGAAGAGGATTTAAATTGAAACAACAAGCAAAATATTATTTCACTCTTTCTTTTGAAAATTTTGTTGAAACTGATTATGCTACTGAAAAATATTTTGGAACTCTGATGACTGATACTATTCAAATTGTTTTGGGTTCACCAAAAATCCATGATCTTTCTCCGGTAAACGATAAAATTGTTATCAATGCAAATGAATACTCACCATCAGAATTAGCAAAGTATCTTAAAAAACTGGTTAAAGATAAAAAGAAAATGGCACAACTTCGACATTGGAGATCAAAAGGAATCTCCAAAAAATTTCTTAGATACACCAACACAGATTTTATTTTAAAAGGTAAAAATAGTTGGATTTGCCGACTTTGCGAAAGTTATCACAAAAGATATGATTAAATTTTGATTGAAAAAGACATAATTCACAATACTGCAGTTTTGATGCTCTCCTATTGACAATCTTCAGATTTTTCTTTATTTCCTTTTTATTGGACAATTTTTCCCGCCTACAATTCTTTTGCACTTTTCACTTTTTATGAACCTTAAAAATAGATTTTTCTCAGAGATGCCCAGAAGGTCCAATTTTTTTTATTTGATTCTACATCACTAACTTTATCCAATAAGAATTTGTTTTGTTTCGAACCAAAAAACATGAGGAAAGGGTCTCCATCTGCTCTGATTGAAGAACTAAATAAGATTGAAAAGTAAATAAAAAACAAATTATTGACCAAAAAGAACCAAATCCTTGTCCATGCTTCTATCAGAAGATATTGATTCAGAGGATGAAGAAGATGAAGATTTTGAACCAATTAATCAGATAGAGGATGATGAAAATTTATTTTTAAACTCCGAGTTTGATCAAATATTACCACAAGAAATATCAAATTTAATAGCAGAAACAGAATCGCTTTCACAACAAACTAGTCCAACAATAACACAAAAAACAGAACTTACAAAAGGAAAAGAAGATTTTGATTCCAATGATTCAGTTTATAAAAAGTTCTTACAATCATTTGATCCAACACTTGAACTTGATTTTGATGAAGAGGATGATGACTCTGATTATACTTTTTCAGAAGATGAAAGAGTACCTGAACCAGTTCAAGAAATTGAAGAATATAGAAAAGATCATGGTGTAAAAGTAAGTTCACAAGAATTAACATCACTTTTTGTTCCAAAATATAAATTTCCAATTCCAAGCACAAGAAGAGGAAAAAAATTCAAACCAAAAGTTATAAAAAGTTTTCAACCTATAAAACCATTAGTTCCTGCAATGGATGACAAAGAAACAAATGTCATTCCATTAACAGAAGATATACATAAAACAATTGAAAAACAAATTAAAATTCATTTACAATTGCTGCTACAAGTTTATTCAGTTTTAAAGAAAGATTACTTATTAAATTCAAAATCAAAATATGAATTGGATGAACAAAGGAAACTCATTATTGAAATACAAGAAAGAAGAAAACATGCATTATTTTGGAAATCATTTCGTGCTTCTTTTGATGAAGAATCAAAAAGAATGACAAGAAGTCAAAAGAAATTCCCTTTAAATGTTAATTTAATGTTAAATGTTCATTCTGTTTTTGATTTTCAAGGTTTTGAATTAGTAGATAATTTTATGGAAACAATGAAACAATTAGATAAACAAGTTGTTAATTCAGAAAAATATTTTGAAATTGTTTTCAAACCTTTTCTTGATAAAAAATATTTTGACAAAGAATTGTTGAAAATTGATACTGAAAAAAAGAAAAATGTTACATTTACAAATGCAGAAGATTCTTTACTTGCATTGGGTCTCGAAAAATATGGTACAACTCGTTGGGCATCCATTAAAATTAATGTTTTACCAACAAAATCAGAAAAACAATTGATCAATCGATACAAGAATATGTGTCAAAGAGGTTCATCCAATAATCCAATTAAACTTTGGATGTCAACAAAAAAGTTTATGAAAAAGAGTTTATCAGAAAATGAAGAAGTTTTATTAAGAAGAGGTATAGCACTTTATGGAAATGAATTTGAATTGATTAGCACAAATCTATTACCAGAAAGACCTCCTTCATTTTTAAAAAAAGCATGGTTGGAATTGAATGACAATAATATTCAAAAAGAATCAAATAATGTGGTAATTATACCACCTATACCCCAGAATTTTTTCAAAGAATCAAAGGAATTGAATCAAAATCTAACAACTTTTCCAAATACAATGCAATCTCGACCACAAAATTTCAAACTCGCATTATCAAGAAATCCTGTAATTCAACAGATAAAACCGATTCAACAAACAATTCAAACAAAACAGAATTTATCAATTTTGGATGTACCAGATATTTCTTTACCAGATTTTTCAAATCAATCAATAGATTGGAGTCAAATTGGAAATTCAAAAAATGGAGAAATATCATTTGATTATGAAGATATTGATTCTGATGAAGATGATTCAAATCATGAAGTATTACATCCATTTGATGTAGAAAATGTTGAAAAATACTCATTATTGGATTCTTTGCAAAAATCTTTGGAACCTCCTCTATCATCTTCGCAAATTGAATTTGAAACTGAAGATATCGATTCATCATCAGATGAAGAAATTGAAGATTCTCAATGTATTCCTTGGACCGAGAGCGAAGACAGACTTATTCTTCGAATGTGGTCAAAAGGAAAAAATAAGACTGAAGATTGGAAAAGTGTTATTGAATCGAAAGAATTGAACCGATCATTAAATGAAGTGAAAGAAAGATATCAAATGCTGAAGAAAGTTGGTTATGAAACTTCTTTTGAATCAATAAATTCTTGTCAAAGTGGAGAAAAAATTGGCCAATAAAACTCAATCAAAATTAAATTGGGCCGCCAAAAATGAAAGAAACTAGAAAGTTAGAGTTGCTTAAAACTTGTCAAATCAAAAAAGTACCCAACATTTGTTGAAATTCACCCTTTAGGTTCAAGTTTATTCCCCAAAAGCAAAAAAAAAGACGAACAAAAAAAAAATCGAAAAATCAAAAGAAGAACAAAAATATCCTGATACGTCCAAAGGTTTTGTATTTGAAGAATCACGTTTTTTTGAAAATGAATCATTTATCGTGGAAAAAGATCCAGATTCCAGCGTTGAATCATTAGATATATTTGAGGATCAAGTGGATGAATAAAAACTGATTATTTTGCTATTTCAAGATTGAATTGTATTTGATTAATTATCAAAATTTGAATTGACAACCTGGTGATGGCAACTTGTGCCTCAATTCGAGTAAACCCAAGTCGGAACTAATGCACTCGTTACATTAAATTTTCAATAGCATCGTAGAGGACACTTCTAGGTTTTAGTCTTCAAAATGATGAAAATATTTTTGTTCACCAAATCTCAACATTTACGACAGCCAATCAGATTGAGTTACGTAAACCAATCAAACAAAACTTGAAGCTAAAGTGCAAAGTTTCGCACAACATGAAAAGAAATCGATCAGAATTGGAAAAATCTATGAAAATAACAAATTTTGGAATTGATCTTCCTGAAGCGCCAACATTTTATCCGACTGTTGAAGAATTTGAAGATCCTTTGAAGTATCTTGAATCTTTATATCCAAAAGCAGAAAAATATGGATTATTTAAGGTGGTTCCGCCTGAAGAAGTGGTGATAAAATCAAATTTAAATAAGCGAGATTTCAAATTCCAAACTAAAATACAAAATATTCACCAACTTCAAGAGAGAAACAATTTTGATCCAACAAAAGAAATTTCACCGAGTAGATCAAGCTCAGTGGAAAGCAGTGGAAGAAAAAAACGAAAATTAGAAACTGGTGGAAAATGTGCATGGACCAAATCTGATGAAGTTTCTTTTGGATATGAAATGAATGAGTCAGAGTTTAGTTTGTACACTTTTTCCAAAATAGCAAATGAATTTGAAGAAAATTATAAATTTGAAATGAAAAGAAAATCAAAAACTTCAAAAGAAAATTTACCTAATCCAATTAGAAGACGTTTAGCAAGAAAAGGTGGGTTAAGAAGAATAAATGGTGTGAATTATTTGAAAAAGAAAGAAGAACCCAGTTTAAAAGATGTTGAAATGGAATATTGGGATATTGTTACAAAAGGAACAAAAGAAACTAGAGTATTTTATGGATCAGATTTAGATATTCTCTCTCATCATTCTGGATTTTCAAAAAATTGGAATAGTGGCTGGAATTTAAATAATCTTCCAATAGTTGATGATTCTTTATTAAAGTATTTGTATCAAAAAATACCAGGTAAAAAAAGAATTTTAAATTAAATTCAAAAAGGAATTACTTCACCAATGATGTATGTTGGAATGTTATTTTCATCATTTTGTTGGCATACAGAAGATAATTATTTATTTTCAACAAATTATATTCATTTTGGTGCACCTAAAACTTGGTATGCAATTCCTGCAAGTGCTGCTGTTAAATTTGAAACTTTGATGAAACAAAAATTACCACATTTGTTTGAATATCAACCAAATTTACTTCATTCATTAGTTACAATGTTTTCACCATCTATTTGTCATGAAAATAACATACCAATTTATACATTGACTCATAATGAAGGTGAATATATATTTACATGTCCACAATCTTATCATGCTGGTTTTAATCAGGGTAAAGTGAAAAGAAATATTAATATTTTAGGATTCAATTGTGCGGAATCTGTCAATTTAGTATTACCAAATTGGTTACCCTATGGAAGAAATGCAACAGAAGATTATTTTAATATTCATCGACCTTCTGCATTTTCACATGAACAATTGAATTATAATGCATTATTGGATTATAAAAATTTAGATTCTGAAGTTGCACAAATGATTAAAGTTAATTTCAAATCATTGATCAAAAAAGAAAAATTATCCCTCAAAAAATTAATTGAAGAGAAGGGAATAAAAAATCAAGAAAAAGTTGAATTGAAAAAAAGAGAATCTTTTTCAACAAGAAAAACAAAACCACAAAAAGAAAATAGATTATGTTCACATTGTCATCAAGATTGTTTCTTTTCTTATGTTGGATGTAAATGCAAATCAGAATTCGTTTGTCTTTCACATTCAGATAATTTGTGTGATTGTAAAAATGAAAGTAAAACTATTTTCATAAGACATTCAATTGATCATTTAGAAGGTATTTTAAATTCATGTAAATAAAAATTTGTCAACAAAAGCACTAATTGTTTCTATTGGTTTTTTATTTTTATTGGATAAAAAAATTTACAACTCAAAACTGAAAAATGTCTGGAAACATACACGAACTCTGTAAAGATTTTAATACAAAAAGAGGTTGTAAAAAAGGAAAGAAATGTCAATATATTCATCACAAAGTAAAAAAAGGTGAAAAAGTGTCAATTGAGTTCAAAACAGATCAACCAAAAGATTGGGAAAAAATTGAAAACACACCAAAAACTTTAAACAACTATTTAAATTTACTTGGTTATGATACAAAAGAATGTGAGTTTTTTGATGTATTTGGTCTTGATGAAGATTGTTTAAAAATGTTACCAAAAGAAGTATTTGGTGTCGTTTGTTGTATGCCTGTTTGTAAAAATGTGAAAAAAAAATAATATTGTTAACTATTTCACTAGATTGATTTTAAAGAGAATAAAGAAAATGAATTCTTAAATCCAAAAGAAGAAGAAGAAAAGGAAATGATTCAAGATGATTTGTATTTTATTGAACAAACTATTGGTAATTCATGTGCTGGTATATCTTTAATTCATATTTTATCAAACAACTTAAATGAATTGAAATTAAAAGTGTCATCCCCTTTAGATGAATTTTTAAAAAAAACGAAAAATTTAAAAAGAAAAGAGATATCAAAAGAATTAGAATATTCAAAAGAATTATCAAAATGTCATTTATTGGCCTCCAACCCAAATGCTAAAATAAAAAAAAATTCAACTAAAAGAGTGAATTATTTAATCATAAAAACTGAAAATGATGAACCAACAGTATTTTATCATTTCATTTCTTTTATAATAAAAAATGATATTTTATATGAAATGGATTCAAGAAGATCAAAACCTATAAAAAGAATGAAAACATCAAAAGAAAAATTTGTATTTGATGTTGCTGAAATATTAAAGTTATACATGTCTATTTCAAATCAACCTTATTTATTTAATATGGTGGCATTTGGAAAAAATGAAATAAAAGAGTAAAGTATCATTATCCAATAGAATTTCTTCATTTTTTGTTTGACTTCATACATGTATTCTGATGATGAATTATTCTATTCTTTAAAGAATGTGTCTTATGACTTAAACTCAGAACTTTTGAATTCAATTGAGAAATCAATGATAGAATTATTTACAAAAGAACAACAAGATACTATTGTGGATGAAAAGTTAAATAAATTATTTTCAACTTTAATTGATTTAC
This sequence comes from Neovahlkampfia damariscottae, assembly GCA_016618085.1. Classification (NCBI taxonomy): domain Eukaryota; phylum Heterolobosea; class Selenaionea; order Neovahlkampfiida; family Neovahlkampfiidae; genus Neovahlkampfia; species Neovahlkampfia damariscottae. The sequence continues at coordinate 353,421 of JABLTG010000001.1, read as the reverse complement.
ATCACAGAATGAAGAATTATTCAAAAAATGAACAACTACTATTTGATTTAATATCAAAAATATTCTTAAAACTGAGAAATAATAAACAGTTCACTGAAATTTTAAAAAAAGTAAAAAACAATAATAATTAAAGATATAAGAATATTTTAAAGAATTTGAATGATTTTGAACTTCAAAAAATGAAAAAAAGAAAAATAGAAAATGTTTTAAATTTTGAAAATAAGATTGAACAAGTAGAGAATTCAAAAATATTTAATTTTTATTCATCTTTATACTTTACCATTTATGATAAAGAAATAGATTTAAATGAGTAATTTAATTATTTTTTTTAAAGAAAAACAAGTTTGAAAAATGAATTCATTTTTTGTTATTTTACTTATGAAAATCCAAAAGAGAGTGTTGATATAATTTTAAAAAATTTAAAAGAAAGAATAAAAGAAACAGAAAAATTAATTGATTTAGATTTAGTTTTAAAAGACTTTCAACAATTCAAAAAATTCATAAAGTTGATCGATTTATCAAAAGAATTTACTTGTTTAGAATGGATATTAAAAAAATTTAATTATCTAATTGATTTAAGTAATTTAAGTGATTTTGAATTATTAATTTTAATATCAAATTGTTTCGGTTTTTTAAATTTATTATTCAAAAAAAACGAAAAAATGTTGATTGCCATTTTAAGAAAATTTAATTTTTATTTTAATTTTTTAAATGATGAAGAGTATAACTTATATGATCCAAATTACAATGACTCAATTGAATTTTTAAATTTTCTTTTAAAAAATAATATAAAGGAAATGGATCAATTGAAATACTTATTCAAAAATTTAAATTTTATTTATTCCATAAATTTAAATACTCTATTCAGTTATTTGAATAATAATGAAGAGAATAAAATGATCTTTAAAAAATTAATTGAAATTATTGGAATTAAAAAAAATGAATTCGTTTCCATTGAAATATTAATTCATTTATTAAAGAATTTTGAATTTGAAATTGAATATATCCAACATCTATTTAATATTTATTCAATTCATTTTAATCAATTCTCAAAAAAGTAAGGAAGAGTAAATTATTTAAATGATTTAGTTTTTTTGAAAATCTATTTTTAAATTTAAATAATAATACTTTAATTAATAATTTAATACAATGGATTGATTTTAATAATCATGAATTAAAGTTTGAATTAATAAATCATTGGAAATTACTATTTTCAATTTTACAAGAAAATGAAAAGATATTTGATATTTATTTAAAAATATTTAAAAATATTATTGGAATTGAATATTCAATAACTAACTCATTTACTCATGCATTAATTACATTATTTTTTTTTATTTCAGATAAAAATAATAAATCAAAAATTAAAAAAATATGTAAGATTCATTTTTTTAATTTGTTAATTCTAAACCTATAGTATCATTTTTAATTAAAATACATCCAAAGGAAATATTTAATTTTTTATTTGAATTTATTTTATCAAAGCATAATAAAATATCAAACAAAGATCCATCAATCATTTTATTTGAAAATACAAAACAACCATTCATTGAATTTGAATCTTTGAATGATTTACTAAATTTCTTTTTAAATGACAAAATTATAAATATTGAAAAAAGAGATTCAGATAGTTTAATTTTGAATCAAATGAAAGAAAAAAAAATTTCGATTTTAAAAAAGAAAAAATTAAAAGAAGATAATTTTGAAATTGAAATACTTGATTTATTGAGTCACTTATTTTCAAGTGATTTTCAATTTAATTTGAAAATATTTTCAAATGAACTTTATAAAAGACTTGAATCATTTTTAGTCATTCCGTCCATTGAAAAGTAAGTACATTCCATTTTTGACTGGAAAATAATTTAGGTATAAATTACCAAAAAAACCAACATCAAAATATGATTTATATATTGATAAATTATTCTCTCAATATCCAATTTTTTATTCATTTTTTTTATTTATTTCAGAATCACCTTTTGAAATATTAAAATTTTATCCAATAATTTTAAGTGCTTTATCAAATTTAATTGGAGACTGGAATTCATATCATTCAATGAATCAAGAAATATTAATGGAAAATACAATTCAATTTTTGAAAATATTGAACAAATCACAATTTTTGATTTATCCTTTGACGAATTTTAATGAAATTATTTTTGAATTAAATTCAAATGAAATTATTTTGATTTTAATTGATTTATTCAATTTTATCATTCAAAATCCACCAAAATTGTCAGAATATGAAGTATTGAAGATTGGATCAAATGAAATCTTTAAAAGAAAATTTAATCAAAATATTAAAATTGAAAATTATTCAAAGAATATAAAGAATTCTTTGAGAAATCATGTAGAAGTTTTATCAGTTCATTTTTCAAAGTTTTTTTAAAGGAATAAAATTTATCCAATCATCTCTTTTCACTTTTCAATCTTACGTGCAGTTTCCCATGGGTCTTCTTTCGATAATAAAAAAAACAAAAAGAAAAGAAAAAGAGATGAGAATATTAGTATTGGGTTTGGATAACTCTGGAAAAACAACTCTTGTCAAAAAATTCAATAATGAAGATGTCAATAAAATTTCTCCTACTTTAGGTTTCAATATCAAAACATTGGAATACAAAAACTATAAATTAAATTTTTGGGATATAGGTATTACACATTAAAATAATTCATTCTTAAAAGGTGGTCAAACAACGTTAAGAACATACTGGTAAGAAGAATGAAGAGTGTAACTAATTTTAAAAGGAGAAGTAAGATTAATTCATAAAGTCATTATTTTAAGATTATTTTGAAGAAACTGATGGTTTAATATTTGTAGTTGATTCTTCAGATTCAGAAAGAATAAAAGATTGTAAAGAAGAATTATCAAAACTATTATTTGAAGAAAAATTAGCTGGATGTAGTTTATTAATACTTGCAAATAAACAAGATTTAAAAAATAAATTATCAATTGAAGAAATATCTAATGTAAGTTATTACACCAATTAAAATAATTTAGTATTTGAATGAAAATTTAAATTTAGAAAATAGAAATGTTAAAACTTCGAAATGTAGTGCAATAACAGGTAAATATAAAATCATTAAAAGTAAATAAACAGGTGATGGATTAAAAGAAGGAATTGATTGGATAGTAAATGATATTTCAAATAGAATTTTTATGTTAGATTGAAATATTTCTACTGTCTATTTTTTTAAATATTCTCTCCCATTTCCAATTGTATTCTTGAAGATTTTTATTGGATAAATTTCAAACCAATCCAACAACACTTCAGAAATGTTCTCAAACTTTAAAAAGGTGTCATTGAAGAATTCAAAAAAGTATTTTAAATCTTCAAGAATACAATTATTTTTTGAGACACCAATCTGTTTGCAAACTACAGAAAATATTGTTGATAAGTATGAAAATGCGGTAAAGTTATGGAAAAACATTGAGACACATGATAAAGCTCTTCAGATATTTGATTCTGCAGCGAGAAATGGACATGAACCATCACAAATTTTTTTGATAAATTTATATTTACAAGAAGAAATTGATGTTACTGGAGAAGATTTAGATGAACTATTTCATTATACTGAATCTATTTGCAAAAAAGATCATGGACATGGATTATATTTGATGAGTAAAATGTACAAAAAACAAACAACAAATTTTGAACAATATTTTGAATGTTTATTAAAATCATCTCAAAAAGGATATATCAAAGCAACTATTGAGTTAGCTGAATATTATAAATCAATTAAAAACTTTAAAAAATCATTTAATTATTTTCAAATTGGTGCAAATCAAAATGATGCTCATTGTCAATATCAACTTGGAATGATGTATTATTATGGTGAAGGTGTTGAACAAAATGATGATAAATCACTTGAATATTTCAAATTATCAGCAAATCAAGAATTTACTGAATCAGAATTTCGATTGGGTGTTTATTATTTATTGATTGAAATAGAAAATATTAAATTAGGAATTGAATATTTAAAGAAAGCATCAAATAAAGGTCATAAAGATGCAAAAGATTTATTGAATTCATATAATCAACAAAATGAAGAATAAGGGGAGTGAGAAATAAAAAAATATTTAATTTGGATGAATAAAAACTGACCATTCTTCTTCATCATATAATAAAAGAGAAGTTGAACTTTTTGCAGAAATAACAAATTTTGGTAATAATAAAGTTCCAGTATTTTTTGGAATTAAACAATAATGAAATTCTTTTTTTGAAAAAGGTAAAATTGAAAAAGAAATAAAAGTTGAACCACTTAAATAAAAATTATCTGAATCTTTTACATTCAAAATATATTCTTCTGGTAAAAAGTTTTGATTTTCTAAAAATATTTTTAAATAAAATGGTTTTCCAAAAATGATTTTATCAGGACAAGAAAATGAAACTAATGATTTTTGATCTAAAATTTTGATAGATGGTAAAGGTATTTCTAATTCAATTTCATCTAAATTTTGATGAAATAAATTCTTAACTCTTTCATATTTAATTTGAATAGTACCTAATTGTAAATTTAAATTTGAATCATTAAAATCTAAATTTAATAAATTTGGTCTAATTAAATCAACAATTGTAAAATGATCTAAATTTTTAATTGATTTATCAAATGTTAAATTCATTGGTTTATTTTGAAATTTAAAATTAGAATTTAAATTTAATTTTGATGATTTAATCTTTAATTCAAATGGTGTTTTACATGTTAATTTAGTTGATAATAATATTAAATCATTCTTTGGAAATGAATCTTGTTGAATAAATTTTAAATCTTTGTTTTTTAAATCATTCTTTAATTCAAGAAATGATTCACTTTTGGTTGTTGTTTTATGAAGAAATGATTTAGTAAAGAATGGTAATAAATATAATTCACTATTCATACTAATTGATGATATTAAGTCATTACCACCATCACCAATATCACCATCACCACTACTACCATCTTGACCTGAAGTAACACCACCATCACCAATACTACCATCTTGATCACTCTTTGATTCTATTACTTTTCTTCTTGTTGAAATATATTGAAATAATGAACTAAATGGTACATCAGTATAAATATCTAAATATTGATCTTTAATTAAATTTGGAAATTTAGTAGTTTGGTATTCAATATTAAAACCAATTTTATGTTGACCTTTTAAATTTGATTTCATAAAAATATTAATTTCTTTTTTTTCTTGATTTTTAATTTCATCAAAATTAATTTCATTTATTCTTTCTTTTTCAAAATTAAAAATTAAAAGTTCATCAATTTTTTGAAATTTAATTTTACCATTTATAATTGAATCTTGATTTGAATTTAAAATTATTTTAATTCCATAAAATTCATTTAATAATGCAGGTGGTAAATGTTCAAATGTTAATTTTAAATTTGGTATTGGTTGATTAACTCTAATTACAGGTCTTTCAACAAATAATCCTTGTCCAATTTCATTTCGAAAATCATAATCATTTAATATTTGTGAATAATATTCATTTTCATTCATTATCCATTTAAATATTACATAATTCTTATTTTCTTTTATTATTAATGTATCATTTTCTGTTGTTGAATCATCACTAATACCACTAATGACATTACTATCATTATCAATACCAATACTATCACCATCAATATGTTCATCAATACCACCAATACCAATACTGTCACCACCACCACTACCACTACCATTACCAATAGTATCAACACCATCTTGTTTTAAATGTTTTAATTGTTGTAATTTCTTTTGTTTCTTTTGTAAAAATAATTCTTTTGAATCCATTAAACTTTTAATTTCATTTCCATATAATTCAATTGAAACATCAAGACATTTTAAATCCATTTTTTCTTTAATACTAATTTCAAATTTAAATTCATTTGATTTTTTATTTGATAATATAAATGTTTCAGGTTTTATTATATCATATTGTTTATCAGAAAATGATATTTTTAAATTTGAAAATTCAATTGGTATTGGTGAATTTAAATCAAATTTTAAACAAAATAAAATTGGATCAAAAACAGAAATGAATGGATTTTCAAATTGAACTTTTAAAGATAAAATTGAATGATTTGAATCAATTAATAATGGTTGTTTTAAAATATTATCTTTTTGATTTAAAAATTTAAATAATTGAGTTAATATATCTAATGATTCATCTTTTAATTGTTGTTGATTTAAATTTAATTGATTTGATTGATGATTGGTTTGATTATAAATAATTTGATTTGATTGGTTTAATTCTGATATTAATTGAATTGAATATTGAATATATTCATTTGATTCATTTAAATGTTTAGTACAAATCATAATTGATTTTAAAATTTGAATTAAAGGTAAATCCCATTTTTCAAATCTATATTCTTTTAAAATTCTTTCATAAAATTTCTTTGCTTTTAACCAATTTGAAGATGAAAAATGTTCATTTGCAATCATTGATGCAATATAATAAATCATTCTTTTTTGATTTCTTTTAAAATAATGATCATATGACTTTGTTAACATTTTAATTATATCTTCTGAATGATTAATTTTTGATTCATTTAAAATTATTTTAAAATATTCTTCATTGGATCCATTTTTTCTTTGACCAATAAAACCATTTAAAATATATTTTTCTTCAATATAAGTATTTAAATTTTCTGGTATTTTATTTTTTGATTTAAATGTATCAATTGTTCTTTTTGACCATTTTTTTCTATTTTTTGAATAAATAGCAGCAGATTGAAAATAAAAACCAGGATTACCATAAGATGATTGATTATTTAAAACTACTCTTTCTAAATGTTCACCAAATACTCTATATTGTCTTGAAATTAATGCTTGATGTTCAAATAATAATTCAGGTTCACCTTTTAATGTTTTATACCATTTTATATGATCTAAGAATTGTTTAATAGCTAAATCAACTTTCTTTTCTGATATTTTTAATAAACATAATTTTAAATTAATATAATCTGATAATGTTCTTATTTCATTATCACTAAATTGATTTAAATTTTGTATTTCAATTAATATTTCATATCCTTGTTGTAAAAATTTTTGAACTTTTGTTGAATTTCCTAATATCTCTTGAAAGAATGATATTTTAAATTTATTTCGAAATGTTATTATTTCATTTTCATTCTTTCCTTTTTTTATTCTTGCAATATTTTCTTTATAAAAATTGATACTTAAACTAACTATTGTTTTGGATACATCACTTGATACACTTTGTCCTAAATATAAATCTTTTTTATCAATAAAATTAACTGATTTAGAATCAATTTGACATATCTTTTTTATATTTGAAACAAAGTCATCAATCTTATTTTCTCCTTTATCTCTTGGTTCTTCTTCAACAACTATAAATGTCATTATTTTTATATTTCTTCCTTTAAATGATTCTTTTACTCTTTCAATGATTCCAATAATTGAAAGTTCTTGTTTTTTCCAATCTTCTTCAAGTTTCCTTTTTTTTTTTGTTTAAAATTTTATTTTTCCTTTCTTACCATTCAACTAAAACCATAGCAACAGATGGTATAACAGATTGATATTTATCCATCCATGATCTTTTAAATATTCCTTGTAAATTAATATCTTGTTTTATTTTCTTTTTTGTAAAACTTTCTTCCGTTGGAAAACTTAAAATTTTAATAGGTAAAGGACATGTATTTTGAATAGATTTTGTAATATCTCCATGAAGTTCTTTTAACATTACTAAAGATACAACAGGTACTGGTGGTTTAGTGAATACATCAGGGTACTCATCCATTTTGATTGGTTGTTTTTTTTTTTGTTTGAACGAAGAAGGGTTTTTTTAAAAAGAAATGTTTTTAAATAATATTTAATAAAAATCACCTTTTGGAAAATCTTTTTCTTCCTTCATTGAAACTTGAACTTTATCTTTTGGATAAAATAAATGAACTACTGGAAAATATGTATTTCCTGAATAAATAGTAGCTGTTAATTTTAAATAATTTCCATTTCTAAAAAAGAAAACCTTCTTCTTATTAAAATCCAATAAAATACCAATTCTATCTTTTACAGAACTTCTTGCTGATGAACCTGAACCAGATGAAATATAACAATTATGTCTATTTCCTGACATACCAATACCAATATCTTTGTTATAAGTTGAAGTACTTCTATTATTTGTAATTCCAATACACATACCACTTCTATCATGATTTAAATGTAGAATTTGAATTTCCCAATAAAGTACACCAGAATTGAATCCTTTATCACCAAATATTATTCCACTATCCCAAGCATTACCACCTTTAACCTTTTCACAAGTTAATCCTCCATTTGTTAATTTAAAGTTTAATTTATTTTTCATAGGTGGATCAAATACAATTCTATTATCATTTTTAAAAAATATTTCGTTTTTACTTTTTTGGTGAAGATCTAATTTTATAATGTGGATCTGTCATATCAAATGGACCATCTGAAACAATATGATATTCTAATCCTTTTAAATATAAATCAACAGGAACTGCTTCATGATTCTTTACAGTATCCATTAAAAAATCAATAGTCATTAAAGGATAACGTAAATGTGGTACAATATTTTTAACTACTTCACTTAATTTTTCATTATTCTTTCTATTTTTATTTCCCTTTTTTTTATTTTTAATTTTTTTATTTTTTTTCTCACCCATTTCATCACTGCATTAAAAAGTTCACTTTCATCAATTGAAAATTTATCACTTTTTAAAAAGAATATGAATGTTTCTTCATCAAAGTCTTCATATGATTTATTATGAATAACATCAACATCATCTTTATATTAATATTATTATTATTATTATATTTACTTTCTTCCATAAATTCAACACATTTAGAAATTAAATATTTAGTATCAAAACTATATTTTGGTGATTTTACATCCATTATAAATTTAACAACAGTAGAAGGTGTTAAACCTTTTAAAATAAAATCACAAGTTGAATTTGTCAATCTAGTTAATTCAAATAATGATGATATATGAAGTAAATCCATCATATATTCTTGTTTCAATGTACCTTTTTTTTTATTTTTTATTTTTTTTTTTTTTTCTTACAACTACCAGTATAGATATATGTAAATACTTCATGAAAAGCAGAAGGGTTCATTTTATCAAATTTAAATGTTTTGGATTTCTTTTGTTCATCAAACATCTTTTTTAAATAAGTACTTCTTGAACCTAAAATTAACTTATGTCCATAAAACTTGGTTGGTTTTTCTTTTTTGACTTTCCCTTCAAGTACTTCAAAGGTGACATCACTTGAAGATGAATGATTACATAAACCTTTGATATCTTTTGAAAGTATCAAACTTTGATTTATTTTCACTTTTTTCTCTTCCACAGACATTTAATCAAGTTCAACCAATAAAAATTTGAAAAAATTATCCAATCAATTTTGATCAAAATAAAAATTTTATTTTTCTTCTTCTAACAATTTTGAGATGTCTTCGGATTTTGGAGGTTCTTCAAAACAAAATTTTCTTTCTAAATCATAAAAGTTTCTTCCGTCTTCTGAAAAAATTTGAACAATCACATTTCCACCTTTTTAATGATTATTTAATAATTTGAACATACCATCAACTAACATCCAGTCATCACATTCTGCTCCTTCAATACATACATTAAGTCCTAGATTTTTTCTTTTTATCTTTTCAATCAATTAATATATAATCAATAAACAAACCATTTCAACCAGTTTTGAGGCTATGGTCTTCATATGGCGTTGACCATCTAAATATTAATTTAATATATTGATTACTTCCAGTTACAAATACCCTATGAATTAAAAATAAACTAAAATGAGTTACATATAATCTGTATAGTTTGTTTTTTCTTTTAAATCCATTACTACTAAATCAATTCCTTTGAATTCTTTTATCAATTTTATATACTCTTCAATGTCAAATAAATTACCCATTTGTCTTTCATATTCTAAATTAAATTCTTTTGGTTGTAAGTTTTTATTTTTTTGATTATTTGTATTTTCTTTTGATTTAATTTTAATGAAATCATCCATTGATAGAGAAGTATTGTAATATTTCTTATTATTTTTAAAAATGTTTTTAATTTTCTTCATATTAATGTAAACAACAAGTTTTGACCAATAAAATCAAAGTTTATTTCATTTTGAATAAAGAAGAAGGTGTAAATGATTCCAAAAGTGTAAATTCATCATCGTCAAATGTTTGAGATAACATTTTCTTTTCTTTTTCTCTTTCTCTTTTTTCTTTTTCTCTTTCTTCTTCAATTTCTTTTTCTTTTTCCAAAATTGATTTTTCTTCATGTTCTTGAACAATATCAATCATTCTTTTTTTTAAATAATTTTCTCTTAATTTTAATTTTTCTTTATAATTTTGATACATTCTTTGATGTTCCATCCATATTTTATCATTATCTTGTGAATCATCTTTTTGTTCATCTTGTTCAATAAAATTCCATGAAAATTTTGATTCATCCAAATCTAAATCTTCAATTGTTGTTGAAAGAATTTCAGCTTGTACTACTTCATCCTTTTTATTTTTAAGGGTACCAAAAGAAAAAGAAATAGTTTTTGGTTTTATTTTCACAGAGTCTTGGTTTTTAAGAGAATTGTTTGATATCTTTTTAATGTTAATTTTTAAAGAATGAACACTTTCAATTGAATAATATTGACAAACATCTGAATTCAAAATTAAAATGTTTAATTCATTTTATTTACCTTCTTGAGCATTTGAGTTCTTTTCATCATCAGAATCAGAATCTGATGATGAAGAATCAGAATCTGAAGAACTACTCTCAAGTTTTGTATTTTGTTCTTGATTTGAAATAGTTTGTGGTGGAGGTGGTAATTGTTGTTGAGTGACGGTTTCTTGTTTCACTAAAGAACTTGTACTTGTTGTAGTTGATGGAGGTGTTGAAAGTGATTTTGAAGTTTTTACATAATTTTTCTTTTTTGAACCTGTTAGAGTAGTCTTTATATATTTTTCAATTTGTCTAAGTGTAACAGCATCTAATTTGTCCAAATCAATTTCAATTTCTTGTTCAACAGATTGTGATGATGCTTTTGGTGCACGAGACTGAATAATATCTACAATCTTTGTTAATTTAATTGGATCTAATTGACCAATATTAGCAGACAATAGTTTTTTTTCTTCAAATGACATTGGACGTGAATCAACAACTGGTGTTGCTCTTTTTCTTTTGACTTCTTTTTGAATTTTTACAGGTGTCACTTTTATTTCTTCTGTTATTGGTGATTCAGAATTGACTACTGCACTTCCACCAGATTTATGAAGCAACAATTCTTTTTCCATTTCTTTCATTTTCTTTTGCATCTCTGCCATTTTTTTTTGTGTATATTCACCATTTACTAAAAAGGATTTAAATATCTAAAAAAAATACTCTTACTTTCTTCAACAACTTTTTTAAATCTTGTTTCAAAAAATTGATCAAGGTCTTGAGCCATTTTAACTACATCCGATGTAGGTGGATTGTAAGTAAAACAATTTTGCCAAACAAGTCTAATATCAATAGCAAATTCTTGAATAGTTTCATATTTTCCACTCAAAAGTTTCTTTTTAATTGTTGATAAATCCATTGGTGTTTTGATAATATCTAAATAATCAGGAATATTCAATGCAACAGGATCAACAGGTTGTAAAAATGGCCATGAATAATGATGTAACATAAGACTTTCTAAAATTTTATAGCACTGTTGATGTGATTCTGATAATAATCGAAGTTCATCTGAGACATGTGGTTCATAAACTGGTTTTGGTGCTTTATGTGGTCTTTGTGGTCGTTTTTCAACTTGTTGATTTGTTGAAGTTTCTGAAGAATCTGTTATAACATTTGGTGGTGGTGCATAATCATCTGATGATGAAACACTCTTTTTTGGTCTTCCTGGTTTTTTTTTCTTCGGTGTTTCTGAATCAACGTGTTCATAATCCATTGAATCATCAACTTTTTTCTTTTTTTCTTTTTTTGGTTTTTGTTCTTTTGGTGTCTTTGGGTGACCTTTTGGTTTTCTTCCCCTTCTTTCAATTTTCTTTTCACCTATAATTGGTTCAACATTTTCTTCATTTTTTTTAGGAGACTAATTCATCTTTAATATAGAATAAATATATTTACACTTGGTGTCAAATCAAAATCATCAAACACTTTCGGTTTTCTGACTCTTTTTGAAGATGGAGACTCTTCTGAAACAGTTTCTGATGAATCTTTGCGACTTCTTTTGTTATTTTCCTCTGTTGTGGACATTTTTATAAAAAAATGGATGAGGTGTATTCTGTTTTTAAAATTTGTGGTTAAGAATTTTTGTTCAAATTTTTGAAGCTTTTATTCACCGTTACAAAAAAATCTTTTTTGAATGATCCAATCACATGTGAAGGCGCTTTGATTGGTTGTTTTTTTCTGCTCCAATCATTTCGTTATTCCTTTCCAATTCAAAATGAACGAAGAAGCTTTATACATTGGAATACCAGATAAAAAAATTACAAATATTGAAGACAATGATATTTATATCAATAAAATTGGTGGAAAAGCTGTAAAATATAAATTTATTTTTTTTAAAAATCAAAAGGTATGGATGAATGAAAAACAACTTGAAAAACCACCAAAAGAACCAAAAGAATTAAAATGTAAAATTTGTTCATCAAAATTATATTTGATATCTCAAATTTATGCTCCTTTATCAGAACTTGATCGTTTTCTTTATATTTTTGGTTGCAATAACGAAAAATGTATCAACAAAGAAGGAAGGTTCGAAAATAGATTATTATTAATGATTAGTTGGATTGGAATTCGTGGTTCTTGTGATGCACCTGAAGAAGAGGAGAAAGAAGAAAAAAAAGTAGAGAATTGGAAAGAAACAGTTGAGGATGATGAAATTTTTGATTTAATTAAAGAAAAGAAAGAACCAAATAAAAAGAAAAATAAACAAAAAAAGGAAGATGTGAAAAAAGAATATCACTTTCCATGCAATTCAATTTATTTTTTTGAAGACGAATATGATTCTGAAGACGAAAATGAAATGAAAACTCATGAAAAAAGATTGTACAGAGAATATCAAAAAAATAAAGAAAAAATTGAAAATGATGATGATGATGAAGAAGAAGAAGACGATGAAGAAGAAATGTCAGAAGAAACTGCTTTTCAAAAGTTTCAAACAGTTTTACAAGAATGTCCAAATCAAGTTGTACGTACTAAATTTGATATGAAAGTGTTATGGACAACATATAAAAAAGAATTTACACCAACACAAATTGATAACGATGAAGAATTAAAAGAGTTAAAAGGTGATATTGTTATACCAGATTGTGATTTTTGTAAAGCAAAAAGAGTACCTGAAGTACAAATTCTTTCAACTTCAGTTTACTTTTTAGAACCAGAAAATCATTGTCATTTAAAAGAAAATGAAGGTTTAGATTTTGGAACAGTTATTTTATACGTTTGTAGTAAAAATTGTCAAAAAGGTGCTTATGTTGATGAATTTATTTTAGTTCAACCACCTTTTAATCAATAAAATAACAACATATATTATTTCGAAATTGTTTTTTTTTATTTTTTTGAACCAACTGATCCCAAAACATCATAAATGGATGGAATTCCACTTTGGTCAGCATTTGGATCAGCCAAATCTGTAAAACTTCTTGGTATTGGTAAATCTGTTTCATTATCATCAGCTAATGAGATCAAACGACCAAGATTTTTGGTTTTAAATTCTTTTTCAAAAAATAATTCTTTTCTTTGTTCTGGATCCTTAACAACATTTCTGAGGACATGTGATTGAATTAAAAATGATTTCATATATGGAACTTTAGTTCTTAAAGCATAAATCTATTTTGTTTTTTTCGTTAGTAATTTTTTCTTCTCTTTACTGTTGTTGGAATTGCGGTCATCGCTAATTGGATAAAAAATAGACCAATCAAAATATAATTTATTCATTTTTATTCTTTCAACAGAATCTTTAAATCTTTTTCTTCAAATAATTCCTTTGAATTTTGATTAATTAATGATGTACGTATTGAAATTGGAAGAGATAAAAGAATAAATTTGAGAAATTCAATCAATTTTTGAATGATAAGTTCATTTGAATCAATAATTTTCTTTTCTATTTTAATTTCATCTAATACATTTTTAGTCTCATTATTATTTCCTTACCAATAATTCTTAAATATAAATCAATAGTTGCAACTTCTGATGCGTTGTTCAAAATTTCTTTAAAATTTGCATGAATAACATCATTAAAATAAGCCTCTCTTATTCTAATATGTAACCAAGTTTGAAAATTGGTTGAAAAAATGAATTTTTTATAAAATTCAAAAACATCATTCTTTTTACAATTAAAGATATCTATACAATGTATAAGAAATTAATTCATTCAATTTATTACCTTTATACCCATAATTTTTAACAAAATTATAAAACTTTTCTTGTTTAAATATTTTTGTATGTTCCGATCTATTTAATTAATGAATTATAATTATATCCTACCTAATAATAAAATATGATTTCATTTCCAACCATAACTTATCAAAACATTGATGTAATGGAAATAAGAAATCATTTGTTAAATTTTTAAAATAATTTCTAATAATTTCATCATTAATTTCATTGGTTAATTCAATATTTTCATTTTCAATCAAATTATCCTTTTTTAATAATTTATTTTCAAATGAATTTTCATCATATTTAATTTTAAAATTATGTTTTGTCCAAAACATTTGTTTATATTCCCATAATAATTTCTTTTTTTCTTCAATTGAATTTTGATTGGATTGATTAAATAAATCAAGAATAGATGGAACAGATGATTTCTTTTTCTTTTTTTCATTTTCAATACCATCTAAACATAATACATGTGGCCAATGTTCCATTGATTTTATAAAAAATGGATTTGTTACACCAATGATAGTTGATTTTTCAAATCCAAATTTTTTACCTTTTTCAATAAAATTCTTAAAATCAGTATTATGAACAGTAAAATAAGGTCTAAAATCACCATTAAAAATTAAAGGTGATATTATTGAAATTGAAATTAAACATGCTTCACTTGATATTTTTGGAAATGGTGATATAATTAATAATGATTCACCTAAAATTAATAATTCCCATATTTTAATTAAAAAATTAATATTATTTTTAAATATTGAATATATATTTAAATCTTCTAAATATGTTTCTTTACTTCCTGATAATTTTAATTTTAAAATTTCATTATTTTTTTTTTTCTTTTTTAAATTATCAGTAGGATGATTACTTTTCATTATATTTAATGATCTATTATAAATATTTGGTAAATATATTGGTGTTTTATATTCTATCTTTTTATTAAATAATTCAAATATATATTTCTTATTTAATTTAATATTATCCCATTCATTAATATCTTTCATTATTTTTGAAAATAAAAACTCTTTTTTTAATTCATATTTTATAAAATATTCAGTTCCAATAATACTACAACATTCAGAATATAATTTTATAAATGGATATTTAGTTAATATTATTATAGATTTCTAAGAAATATTTAATATATTTTTTAATTACTTGTAAGAATCCTCTTTCAATTGATGAATCTCTTTGTTGTCGAAAATAAACAAATCCATATAAAAAGTCATCTTTGTATTGTATACGAAAATTAAAATTAGTAGATCCAACTGTATTAGTTGTATTAGAATCAGGAAATGATAAATATGATCTATTCTATTTTAATATTATTTTATAAGTTTTACATATCACTTAATTGTGATTTAGTAAAATTAGAACTATATTCTTTTGGTTCAATTTCTTCAATTTTTTGACCTAATTCTAAATCAAATGTTACTAAAATGCAACATTCTATCCAATTTCCTTCCATTTATTGTTCTTCTTATTTACACCAACAAAAATATAAACTGTAAATTCTTATTGGTTGAACGGAAAAATAAGAAAATTAGTGTTATTTAATAAAATAGTATTTGAATAAACTTTAATAAATAAAACATTTTAATTTTATTGAACCAATCAAATTTGTTTTTTCAATTCAAAAATGAAAGAAAGAGAAACTACAAAGTATATTCATGAAGATTATAAACCAAAACATGAAGAAATATACAAATTTTCCGAAAAGTTCTTCACACAAGACTTTTTAAAAACAGTTAAAGAGTGTAAAGGTATTAGTTTTAATTTCTTATTTCTTTAGAATTGATACCATTATTTGAAAAAGATAAAAAAGAATTTAATAATAAAAGAAAAGATGTTTTATCAAATTTTTTAGAAAATGAATTTAAAGGAATATATTATTGTGAAATATTTACAGTTGAATTTTGTAGTTTACTTTTAGAAGAAGTTGAACATTTTGAGAGTACAGTTGATGTAATTTTAAGGCCAAATTCAATGAATAATTTTGGAGTAATATTAGATGAATTAGGTTTAAATAATTTTTTTGATACATTTATTGATGAATATTTTAAATATTTATCAATCGTAATGTCAAAAGATATGAATAATATAATTGGTAGGTGTTTTATCATTTTAATTTCAATAGATGATCATCATTCATTTATTGTTGAATATTCTACTATTGGAAAAGATGATCATTTAGATTTTCATGTTGATGATTCTGAATTAACTATAAATTGTTGTCTTGGAAAAATATTTAAAGGTGGTAATTTATTTTTTATTGGAAAAGAGAATGAACCAATTAAAAATGAAGATTATTGTGAACTAGAACATGAAATAGGTACATGTATTTTACATGATGGTAAACATAGGTATTATTTAAATTGATTAATTTTAAAAAGACATGGTGCAAAATTACTTGAAGAAGGACAAAGATATAATTTAATTATTTGGTGTAAAAGTTCAACTTTTAGAGAGAATAAGGACCAATAATAATTTTTTATTTTTTCTTTTTTTTTAAATTATTTTCTTCTTTTGATTCATTCTTTCTTTTTTTTGATTTTACTTCTTCTTTTATATCAAAATTTAAATAATTTAATATTCTTTTAATTAATTCTTTTTTTGAACCTGATTTTTTTAAACCATTTTTTAAACAATAATCAGATAATTCATTAGTATAATAAGAATCATATAAATCTTGAAATGTAATACCCTTTTTAAATTCAACTTTTTTAATTTCTTTTTTTTCTTCTTTTTCTTCTTCTTGTTCATTTAATTCATTTTTTAAATGAGGATAATTTAAAGATAAAATATTTTTAATATTATTTAATTTATTTTTTAAATTTTTTAAATTTAAATATTTTAATATTTTTAAAATGGATTCAGATAAAATAATATTAAAGGTTTGAGTTAATCCAAATATTAATATTTCTTCTTTTAATAATTCAATAATTTCTTCTTTTTTTAATTCTTCTTCTTCTTTTAAAAATTTAAATCCTAATGATGATGTAAATTCAATTAATGTTTTTAAATTTAATTTTAATAAAAATGAAAATAAATCTTTTTCTTTTTTTATTTCTTTTTTTAATTCTTCTAACATTTTACTTTTATTATTATGTTCAATAGTTTCTTTTTTTAATTGTTCTAAACATAATCTAATATCTTCTTTACTAATTTCATTGAAAAAGTATTCTTTAATTCCTTTTTGAATTGAACTTTGAATAATACTTTGAATACAATGTTTTTTAGTTCTTGTTTCTTTAATATGGTTTCTATCACAAATATCATGTAAAATTGAGACTGGTAATTTATCAAGAATATCAGAAATATTCATTACTTCTTCTTCTTGTTGAATTTCTTGTTCTTCAGTCATTACGTTTGTTTTTAAAGGTAAGTTCAACCAATCAAATGATGAATTCTTCGAATTTTTAACCGTTTTTCAATCAACGAGGAAATTAATAATATTTAAAAATACAGAAAAAAATAAGAATAAATATTTCACAACAAAATCATTGGTTCAGAATAACCAACCAATAAAAATGTCTGAAGAAGAAATTTCTCCTTTGAGGTGAGTTTAGTTGATCATTTTAATACTAACTTAATAGAAAATTTGAAATTGAAAGAGATGAAAGAATTGAAAAACAAAGACAAGAAAATGCTGAAAAGCATGAAAAATTATTAGAAGATGCAAAAGCATACAAAGAAAATTTTTTGAGTGAAAGAAACGAACTTATTGAAAAAAGAATTAAAGAAAATCAAGACAAAGAGAAAGAAATGGAAGAATCTGAAAAAGAAAATCACGATAATGTATGGGAAAAAGTTGCAACTTATGTCAACTTTTCAAAAAAAAATGAAGAAACTGAAGAAAACAAAGACAAAGATACTTCAAGATTACGTAAACTTTTATTGGAACTTAAAAATGAAAAAAAAGAACAATAAAAAAGTTTATTTTTATATCGAGCCACGCTTTTTAATTGGTTCGTGAACACACAAAAAAAACCGTTATGGAAGAAAATCAGATGTACCACACCACGAGAAAGTTATACTAAAGATAAAATTGGTTTTGCTCGAGTGAGGTCAAGAGTTCAAGTGAAATAGTTATTTATAAATTTACAGATTTACAATTGTTATGATTTTGGCGAACAAATGTATTTACTTTACACATCCAAGGAGTTAGTTGCACTGTTTAATGTTAAATCAATCACTTTTGAAAAGTTAACTCGATTTTTTCAGCAAAATGAAGCTTTTGTGAAAAAGATTTGATAAAAAAAAAAAAAGAAATTGCAAGGCTGAAAATTAGAAGCAGGTAATTATCAGTTTTACAACCAATTATCATAATCTTTCCATTGATCACATGGGAAGAACAGGATTTTTTGAAGCTACTTTACACTTCCAAGTGTGTGATGATTTTGTCTCTTTTAAAATCAAAAATAAAATTATTAATTTTAATTAGTTTTTTTCCAACTGTCTTTACACTTAATAAATCTTTTCTTATGGTGAAGTCAAGTTCGTTTGGCTCTCTTCTTTGAATGTCTACAATTGAGTCATGGTATACAAATTGTTGGATAATTTTGAAGATATTTTTTTTCAATTTTAACATTAATTTCCAATTTTCCTTTATTTTTGAATATATCTCTAATTTTTTTTAACATCCATTTGTATCATAGAAATCTAATATATTTTTTCAAACATAAAGTTAGATTTTCAAACTTTGACTTCTTTCACTAATTTCTTTTAAACAAGTAATTTTATTGTCTAATTCTTCTTCAATCATTGTAAAAATTGTTCCATCTTTAAAAACAACTGCAGTGATCAAATCTAATTGATGTGACATAGTAATAAAATCCTAATTGTATTTGACCAATCAAAATACAATCCGTTTTCTTGATACAAGTGAAAGGTAGATTGAATTCTTGACAAAATGGAAAAGAAAGAAAATCATCAAATAATATTAAAGAAGTTAACTATTGATCTTGTAAATACTTATCGTAAATGTTCAACAAACTTTACTTTTCATGTACAAAAAAGAATATTAACCAATCCATCAACTACAATGAATGGAATTGATAATTTAGATGGTAATTTAATAATGTCTGTTAATGATATATTTTATAATAAATACATTGTTCAAGGTAATATTCGGAGTTTTAAACTTATTTATTAGACATGTTGGGTCAAGGTACATTTGGTCAAGTTGTTAGATGTTTAAATTTAAATAATAAAAAACAAGTTGCAATTAAAGTTATAAAAAATAAACAAAATTATTTTAGACAAGCAACAATAGAAATTAAAATATTAAAATTAGTAAAATAAAAAATATATTTAAAATATAAAAAGTTAAATGAAGAATATGATACAAAAGATAAACATCATATTGTTAGATTAGAAGAAACTTTTTTATTTAAAAATCATTTATGTTTAGTATTTGAATTATTGAGCATAAATTTATATGAATTATTAAGAGAAAATCGATTTCAAGGATTATCTTTAAATTTAATAAGTGTATTTTCATCACAATTATTAGATTGTTTAAAAGTATTATTTGAATCCAACATGTAAGAACAAATCAAATTTGGGTTTTTTAAAAATCTATTTTTAGAATTCATTGTGATTTAAAACCGGAGAATATTTTATTAACTGATTTAAAATCACCAAAAACATTAATTAAATGTATTGATTTTGGTAGTGCATGTTTTAAAAATCAAACTATTTATTCATATATTCAATCAAGATTTTATAGATCACCTGAAATTGTATTAGGATTAGATTATAATTTATCAATAGGTAAAAAATAATTTATTTTTTTTTAAAACTATTATATCTTTTATAGGTAAATTATTTAAATAATTCTTTTTATTATAATAAGATATTTGGTCATTAGGATGTATTTGTGCTGAATTATATTTAGGATTACCATTATTTCCAGGAGTATCTGAATATAATTTATTATGTAGATTTATTGAAATGTTTGGTGATATACCCATTGAAATGTTAGAGAATGGTAAAAATACATTAAAATTTTATAAAAAAATACCATGTGGATTTAATATGTTTATTTATGAATTAAAATCAGAAAAAGAATATTATTTTGAAAATAATCAAAAACCAAAAGAATGGAAAAAATATTTTAATTTTAATAATTTAAATGATTTAATTTTAAATTATCCATCATCTTCAAATCAACAATTAAATGATTTAGAAAATGATCAAAATAGAAAATTATGTTTTATTGATTTTTTAAAGGGTTTATTACAATTTGATCCAAATAAAAGATGGTCTCCAAAACAAGCAATGAATCATCCTTTTGTTACAGGTGAAAAATATATTAATCCTTATATTCCAAAAAAAGAATTTAATTTAAATTTTGAATCTGAACCATTTCAAATGCCTGTTTATGGTACTCCTTCTAATAGTTTTAATTCATCATCATTTTATAATCATTTTTCACCAACTGGAGGGAATTCAAGTGGTGGTGTTGGAAGTGTTGGTGGAGGTGTTGGGTCTGGATCTGGTACAAATAGTACAAATCATATTTCAAATTCTTATACATCATCTTCAAAATCATCACCCAAAAAAGTATATTCAACATCACCAACATCTTCATCAAGTTATAAAAATTATTCAACATCACCAAACAATAATTCAAAAGTTTATTCATCTTCTCCAAAAAAGAATTATCATCCAAATAAGATTTATTCATCATCACCAACATCAAAAAATTATTTAAGTTCATATAAATCACCAGCCATTAATAATAGTTTTGGGAATACTTCAAATAGTGTTGAATTTGATAAAAAAAAAAAGAAATCAGGGAATTCATCAAATCAAAATAAATCATCACCTTATGGCAAACCTCCAAAATTCCCCAAATCTAAACCACAAGAAGATATTTCAAATGAAATTGATACATTTTTTGAAATGGATGAAGATGATACGAAAAAGAAAAGTAGTTCAGAACCAATTCCAATAAAATCAAAAAGATGGAAAAAATGAAATATATCAATAACTTATTCATCTAAGAATTTATTGATGATAACACAATTTAGTAAGAGTTACCTTGACTTTATTAACAAATTATCACTCTTATTATTCAATATTTATTAATTTATTTTTTAATTTAAATAAATCATTTTTCCAAATATCTTTTTCATTTTTATTTTGTAAATCATTTAATATCTTTTCTTTTTCTTCAATTATATTTTTCAATTTTTGAATATTATCTTTTGTCATATTTAAAATTGGAATATTTAATAATTCTTGAATGGAAATGAAATTTAAATCTTTTAATTTTTTAATAATTTCATCTTTAGTTTTTGATTGTAAATCTAATTCTTTTTGTAAAATTAAAAAATTTAATTTTTCTTTTAATTTTAATAATTCTTGATTTAATTTTTTAATTAAATTTTCTTTTCTTTTTTTATAAAATGATAATCTCATTTTAAAAAATTCAATTAAAATATCATTTATTTGTAAATATTTTTTAATTTTAAATTTTGGAGAAAATAAAATCATATTATTCAATGAGAATTTTGATTCTAATTTTAAATTAATATCATCTTCATTTATTCCATAAATTCTAAATTCAATTTCTTTTTCACTATGATGTTCACTAAATTTAATATTCTCAGAAATTAAAAATTGTTTATAATCTTCAGTCCATTTTTTTAATGGTAATTCTTTAATAATTAAAACATTCTTTAATTTTCCTTTTTTTCCAATTTCAATAATACCTTCACTAATAAATTTATTATCTTCTTTTCTAATATTTCCTTTAAATCCTTTTGACCACATTTTCATTTCATTTAAATCTTTATCTTGTAATAAATTTAAAAGATTCTCAATAATATCTAAAGGATTAAAACTTGGTATTTGTGTGGACCATCCAGTACCAACACCCTCACATCCATTTACTAATATCATTGGTATAATTGGTACAAAATATTTTGGTTCAATTTTATCACCATCTTCAAAATTATAATCTAATATATCATCATCATCTGGATGAAATATAAATCTTGTTAATTCATTTAATTTTGTACTTGTATTATTTAGATTATTTATTTATCTTACAAAATATATCTCGCAGATGCAGCATCTTTACCTCCTAATGATCTTGAACCAAATGTACCACTTGGATATAATAATGGTATATTATTTGAACCAACAAAATCTTGTGCCATATTTATCTAATTTATTAAATAAAATGAATAATTTACAATAGTAGAATGAAGAGATATTTCACCATGATGATATTGTGTATGTTCTGCAACATATCCTGATAATTGTGCTACTTTAATTTCATTATTTAAATTTCTTTTAAAACAAGAGAATAATATTTTTCTTTGACCTGGTTTTAAACCATCCATAATATTTGGTATACTTCTAATATTATCATAATTTGAAAAATGAATTAACTATTATTATTTAATAATTAATTATTTACTTCTTTGTTTATAAAATCAGTAAAAGATATTCTTTTATTTTCAAAATTTAAATTTAAATTTTGATTATTATTTAACCAATCTTTTCTATCTTTTACTCTCTTTTTTGAGAATGCCATATCAATTGAATCATCATCATTTTTATCTTTCCAATAAAATTGAATTAAATGTTTTTTTAAATTTAAAAAATATTCTTTTGATTCTTTTGATGTATTGGTACCAAGACCTTTATAATATTTAGATATAAAATTTGTTTTGGAATTTAAATTTGATTTCCAAATCTCAAAATCATTTAAATTAAAGAATGAATAAGTTTCATTTTTTAAAAATGTTTTAATAATTGGTGTAATTAATACTTGAATAAAATTTTGTTTTAAAAGATTTGGCCAATAAAAATGAAATAAATTAATAATTAATCCTTTGATATGTGATCCATCAAAATCTTGATCTGTCATTAATATTAATTTACCATATCTTAATTTAAACTTTCCATCTTTTGTATATAAATTATCATATGTTAAATTCTCTTCTAATCCTAATATTAATTTTAAATTTTTAATTTCTTCATTATTTAAAATTTGTTGTTCTGATGCATCTCTAACATTTAATAATTTACCTCGAAGTGGAAATACTCCATATTTTTCTCTTCCTAAAACTGATAATCCTGCAACTGCTAATGATTTAGCAGAATCACCTTCAGTTAATATTAAAGTACATTCATTTGAATGATTTCCACCTGCATATAATGCATCTTCTAATTTAGGTATTAATAAACTTTTGATTAATTTTTTTGATTTTCTTTCTGCCATCATTGTATCTTTCATTTTTGTAAAATTTTTAATATTTTCAATAACATCTGTTTTATTATTTATTTGTTTATATAAATCACTATTTAAATCAAAAGTTTGCATTTTTGATGTTAACATTTCTTTAGTTTGTGAACTATTAGTTGAAAATATGTTAAAATTTGTTCTTTTACTCAAATATTGGATTTTGAATTTTACAATTTAAAATTAATGTTATTTGATTCTTTATAATATGATTACTTAACTTTTTTGAATTTAAATTATCACTAAAAATAATTAAACCAATCATTAAAGAGTCATACGATATTAATTTAATTAATGGATATAAAATTGAATTTACATGTGTACCACCATGTATTGTTGATATAGAATTAACAAAACTAATTTGTTTAAATTCATTATCTTTTAAAGATGAACCAATAATAATCTCCCAATTTTCATTTAATTTTTTATAAAGATAATTTGTATCTTGTTCAAATATTAATTTTGCATATTCCTAATAGGTATTTAATTTAATATTTTAATTACTTTTAAATTTTGAATTTGAATTCTTTGATCATTAAAATATATTTGTAATTTAGAATTACAACCTGATATATCAATTAATCTTCTTTCAATTAATTTAAAAAAGTCTTTGGTAAATAAATTCTTTTCTTTTTTATTAAACCTTTTAAAATCAGGTGTAAATGATACTTTTAAATATTCTTCTTTCTTTTTCTTTTCTTCATTTATTATTGGTTCATTACATATTTTCTTTTTTTTTTTTTTTTAATTATTATAGAATTACCATATTATCTCTCCATATTTGCTTATAATTTTTTAAACCATATTGAATTTCAATTTTAAATTCTTTACTAAAAATATTTGCCAATTTTGAACCATATCCATTTCTACCACCTACTAATTTAATTTCTTCATCATTAAAATTAGATCCAGTTAACAAATGACCAAATACTAATTCTGGTATATATATCTTTTCAATAGAATGTATTTCAATCGGTATAGTTTTTCCTTTTTTTTTTTTAAAACTATATCTTTTTACCATTATTAAAAATATGAACCCATTCTGATTCAAAATTAACTTTTAAAATATTGGTTTCTGTATTTTCTCTATGATGATTATCAACTGCGTTCATTATTATTTCATCTAGTATTCTATATAAACCAGGTGAGAATTCAATCTCTTTCTCTATAATTTTATTATTTTCAAATATCCAATTCTTTTCTTTTTTCTTTTGTATACTTCCAACGTATGCATCTAAACAATTAATTTCTTTATTTTTCTACCTGGTCTATTCAAAACATGTTCAAGAGGAGTCATTTTTTGATATTTCTCTTCATGAAATTTTGAATATTTTCTCTTAACAAAACTTAATTTATTCTTTTTAGCAATAGAAAGTAATCGAATCATTACTTCAAAAAAAATTGGTTCAAATATTTACAACGTTTTTATTGGTCAATAATTTCTTTTAAATGATTGTACAAATTAAAATCTGAATTTTGTTCAATGTAATTCACCTTCATTCCTCCATATTTGGAAAATATTTTTTGATACTAAAATGTGAATAAAAATGAATAAAAAATTAGAAATTGAAAATCCATTTTGATTGGATCCAAATTTTGACCAATCAAACCAAAAACCCAGATAAATGATGGAGGATGAGACAGAAAAAAAAGAAGAATTTACAGACAAATATAACATAATAAAAGAAATTGGACGTGGTACTGAAGGAATAATATATCTTACAGAGGATTTAAAGAATAACAGAAAAGTTGCTGTAAAACAAATTTTAATAAAAGACGAAGAAAATTTAAAAGTAGTCTTAAAAGAAATAGAGATGGTTATGTCATTAAATCATATTAATATTATAAAATATTATGAATACTTCAAGAATATAAACGTTGATGAGTTTACTTTAGACGAACAAATAGAAATATATTTAATAATGGAATTATGTGATTTTAATTTAGATGAAATTATACAACAAAAAAGACAAACTTTGGAAGTTTTTGACTCTTATTTTTTACAAGATATAATAATGCAGATTTGTTCAAGTTTAAAAGAAATACATCAAAATAATATCATTCATAGGTAGGTTTTAAAAATGAATTAATTTAATAAAAGGGATATTAAACCACAAAATATAATGATTCAAAAAGAATCAGAAGATAAATGGATTATAAAATTAGTTGACTTTGGTGTTGCTTTAAATAATCAAACAGAAAATGAACAAAAATCACAAGATTTTGTTGGAACACCTGTAAATTAATATATTATTTATAAATATATACTTTTAGTTATATGTTGCACCTGAAATTACTGAACACTTATCTGATAAAGTTGATGTTTATTCTTTTGGTGTTATGTTATATGAATTATTAACATTAAGAAGACCAGAACAATTATTAACAGATATGACAAATATTAAATTACATCAACAATTGGTTAAAAAATTATTAGAAGGATATGATACTTATTTTGTTGAAATTGTAACAATGACAATATCTTCAAGTCATAAAAAAAGATCAAATTCAAAATCTGTATTTAATTTTGTAAAAGTATAATTTATTTTCATTTTATATAACTTTTTAAAGAGAATGGCAGTAACTTTAAATGAAGGACCTGTTATAAATAAAGAAAACTTTGAAAAATTATTAAATTTAGATGCAGAAGATGTTTTAGAAGAATTAAAAGGTGATACACAAATTATAAAAGATTTTATGAAAGATATTGAAAGTAAAAAAAGGATAGAAGATAAATCATTACAACACTCTCAATCTGATATTGGAATTGGTAATAAATCACCAAATACAATTGCTATGGAAAGACAAACATCTGTTTATAGCCAAAATAATAATTCAACACCTACTCTTGGTGTTTCAAATACTGGTTCTAGTTCTCCTTCTTCTGATCCAAATGTTAAAAGAAAATCAATAGTTGGAAAAGTTTTTAAAATTTTTAATATCAAATAAATATTAGATTATATAGTGGATATAATATGAAACCTAATTATTTTTTATTTTTTAATTGTTTGTGATGTCAAAGGTGAAAAAGAAGCAAATTTTCCATTGACTGTTGAAAATGAAAAGAATACATTGGATTGATAATTTTGAAAGTTAGCATCGTATTCACCATAACGTTGATATTGCCAACCTGAATTACTCAATGGATATTGCCAATGAACACTATCTTTTGATAATTCTAAATCCATAACATGTCTATAATTTGGTCCAAAATAAGTTTGAAAAAAATATGAAGGATTTGATTCAGGAAATTGATTTAATGTTGAAAATGAACCACCAGATTCAAAATATCTTGTACCAAAACAATTAAATGCTGTATCTTTCATTATAATATTGGTAAATGGAGTAAACTTCTTCCAACTAATTGAACTATCTACTTTATCTAATGCTTGTTGTGCATATTGTGTACAAGTCAATGGTAAACAATCAGCATGATTTTCTTGTTTTAATGTATTTATTAAATAACGATGATTATCCCAATATGAAACATCAACAATATTTGAAGGTAATTGAGCTATATATAATTTAATTTAATAATAATAATAAATTACTTAATTGCCAATACCAGGCTTTCCAAATATAACATGAAATAGAATTATATCTACAATCTTTATCCCATGCTAATAAAATTGATTTTTTTGTATCATTTTGTAATTTATTTAAAATTGGTATAAAATCATCAAACATTAAATCAACTGTATCTACTAACATATTTTGAACTTGTTTGTTTGTTAAAAGAGTACCTGATTCTATTTTTTTTGCTGCAAAATCATATAAACGTTTAGCAGCATATTCATTATCAAAATCATATCCATAAATATTTCTAAAACCTCTTTCAATAAATCTTGAACCACCAACAACAAAATGAGTTTGAGTTGGCCATCTTTGATGACTATAAGATGCAATATTACCAGTCCAATCATAATCACCATTTCCTATTCTTGGAAACATACCAGTATGTCCTTTCTTTCTACTTGGTATAGTACCACCAACAATAAATAATGGTTCTTGAATATTTTCATGATTATTTCCAAAAAATATTGAACTTGCTGGTGATTCGAAGTTTTGTTGAGTTAAACTTTTAAATGAATCAAATGTAATACTTTTCCATGAATTCCACATCCAATTCATTGTTTTATCTGTTTTTAATGCTGACCATTTTAATGAAAGTATAACTCCTTTTGGTGAATTTAAAATTGAATCAGAAATGATTGGACCATAAATAGATTCTCTAATTGTAATTGAAACATATTCATTTTCTGTTTGTGTTTTTTTAATTGTTATTGTTTCTTTTCTTGTTTTGTATGTCATTTCTTGATTTTTATAATGATAATATATTTGACTATCATTTACTTTTGTATTATTCATTATATATAAATCTTGTACATCTGCGTTACTTGGTATAACATTCCATGATGATTTATCATTTCTACCATTTAATATTCCAGGTACTCCAGGTAATGATGATCCAAATGCTTCTCGTGTACCAGTTGCTAATCTCATCACCATAAATTCTAAATAAAAAAATAAAAAAATAAAAAAAATGAAATACCAGTTGGAGCAGTTAAAGGTCCATTTGAATTAACAGCAAATATTGGAAATCCATCAAGAGTTAATAATGAACCAAAGAAAGCACCACCAATAGAATTAACTTTAAACTTACTTGCACCTGAACCTAAAGGAGAAGGACTCCAACCTGAATTTAAATCTTCAATTGAACTATATTTAATTTGTGTCTTTGTTTCATTATTTTGTATTTTTTCTTTTATAATATTTTCTTCTTCTAAAATAAAACTTTCATTTTCAATTTTTAAATTTTGATCAATTGTAACTTGTGCTTCTTCAAATTCAGTAGCTCTAAATGAATGAAATGATTCATTTATATTTAAAGGATAAGGTGGAAAGAACTCTTTAACTCTTTGTGGTGTTAAATTTTGATCAAGTAATAATCTTAAACGATGTAATTCATTTAAATAATTTCCAGAGTTTGACCATTGATATAATTTTAAACATGCAATTGAATCTTCAACTCTCCAAGTTTGAAATGGATAATTATAAATTTGAAGTTCAAATGGTTTTGCTCTTGCTTTATTAATAAAATCATTTACACCCTTTTTAAAAATATTTAAATATTTCTCTTTTGTACATTTGTATATGCTTCTAATGCACTCTTTGTATCATTATCCAGTTTAGAGAATATATTTGAACTATAATGATATAAACCAAGTGTTCTGAAAAATTTATCACTCTGTAATGCATTAATACCTAATATTTCTGATGCTCTTCCTGCTGCAATTTTTCTATTTAAATCCATTTGATAATATCTTTGTTGTGCATGAGCAAATCCTTGACCATATGCAACATCAACATCTTCTAATGATGATACTCTAACAGCAAATGTACCTGATTCTTTTTCTAAATAAACTGTTGTTCCGTTCACACTTAATCTTCCACCCTATTTGATAATATATTAAAATATACATTTCATTTTATACAGTGAAGTTTATTGTTGGATCATAAGTAGCTCCAAGACTAATATTTTTAAATATTATTTCTCTTACCTCCAATAAATTGTGAAAATTAAAAATATGAAATTAAAGAAAGTCAAAGAAATTATAAATGCAACTCCGAGTCCATAAAGAACATACATGAAATATTTTCTTTGATCTGCTTTTGTTTTGACTTTATTCAAATTTGAAGTTTCTGAAAGTTTTTTTTTAAAAAAGTATCGAACTCCAATAAACAAATATACAAGCATTTGAGGAACAGTTAAAATAAAAAAATTGAAAACAACTATCCACACCCAATAGCCCCAACATATTCTGAAAGGATAAAAACTTATTTGTTAAAAAAAATATATTTTAGTCTAACCTTTCAAACCATGTTAAAAAATAAAGTAAAAATGTGACAAAACACATGAAGAATCCAAAAATACCAACAGGTTTATAAATGTGATTCTTCCAATTTGTCATGCTTTTGTTCTTTTTGTCCAATGAAAAGTATGCATAATTTTTTCCGTTGATTAATACTCCGAAAAAGTATTGTTTTGGTATGTTAGATGACCAAAACGAGAAAGGTGTTCAAGAATTAATTTTTATTTTTTATCATGAATTATAACAGGTTCTTTGTTTGATTTACCACTTTTATTAAATAAACCACCAACTCTACCAAAAAATGATTCTGATTTTTCCAACTCTTTTGGTTGAGAAAAAGACTTTCTATTTTTTTTTGTTTCAACTTGATCTTTATTTGTTGAAGGTGATAAAGGTGTTGGAGATGATTCTTTTGGTTGTTGTTGATTTGATTGTTCATACATTTGAATTACTGAAACTAACTGTTTTTCTCTTTCTTTAAATTTTTGTAGAGTATTTTCAATTGACTTTTTTTCAGCTTCTAAATTCTTTGCTTTTAATGCTTCTTGTTCAAATTCATTTGATAATTGAGATACTTTTGCAGCTTGAGTTTGAAAGAATAGTTCTAATTCTTTATTTTTAGTTTCAACAGATTTCATTATTAATTTTTCTTTTTTTATTCTTTCTTCTGATTTTTGAATTTCATCCATTCTTTGTTCAATATTTTTCATATCTTTATGATATTTTGCTTCTGAATTTATTAATTCTTTAATTTTATTATCTTTTAATTTTATAAATTCTTGAAACTTTGATATCTTTTTATTTGCTAATGTTAATTCTTCTTCATTTATAATTTTTAAATCATTTGTAATTTGTAATTTATTATATTTTTTATTTAATTCAAAATTATCATTTTCTAATTTATCATATCTTTCTGATTTTTGTTTAATCTTTTCAAATTCAAATTCATTAATTTGTATTTGTTTTTTTAATGGATTATTACTCTTTTCAAAATGTATTTCAAATTCTTCTTCTTCTTTATTTTTTAATATTTCATAAATCTTTTCAAATATATCATTCTTTTTTTTAAAATGTTAATTTAATTTATTTTTTTTACTTCATTTTTAGTTTCAAATGTTAATGATTGTTTTAAAAATAATGATAAAACTTCATTTAAATAATTATCAATATTTTTAGTTTTTTTATAATATTCATTTAAACAATCTTTTAAATCATTTTCTAAATTATTTGATTTTTCAATACTTGATAATTTAGATATCCAATTTGTAAATTCTTCTTTTGTATTTGTTTTACATATTATAGTTAATGGAATTGTACATATTTTAAAAGTATTTTCCATTTCAATATCTTTTAATTCATAAATTGATGAAATTGGTATACAATATTCAAACCAAATATCTTTTTCATCTTTTTTAATGTATAAAACATTTTTGATAATATAAAAAAAATATCTTTTTAAACCTTCTTTTTCTTCTTCTTCATTTGGTTTAATATGTAAATCAGTTTCAACATATCCTTCATATACTATTTTCTTTTTTTCTTCTTTAATATTTTCTTTTTCCTCTTTTTTATCTTCTTCTTTTACTTCATTCAAAGTTGAAATATTTATTTCTTCTTTATTTTTGTCAATTGATTCATTTTCAATGTGAGTAGTTTCAACAGACTCTTTATCAATATTTATTTGATTTTCTTCTGTGTTCATTTTTTCTTCCTCCATTCCTTAACGTTTTGGTTTGCTTCAAGTTAATTGGACAAAAAATATGTCAGTATTTTTTATTTTTTTTTTTTTTCTTCAAGTTTTATTTATTTGCCCCTTTGTTTATTTTCATTTGGTTGGCATGACAAGTAGTGACAAGAGTGAGAATTCTTAAAAAGATTCAAAATAAATTTTTTATTCGCTTTTTTTAACAAGATCAGCAGCTGTTTGTGTTGTGTTATAGTTGGTAATTTTACTGACAAAAAGTTCAAGAAGGGTACCAATGAAGAGAGCAAAATACTCCATAACTTTAAAAACTAAATCCATTTGTGTCTTTTTTTTTGCAAACAAGTTCGGTTAAACAGTTGATTGGTCAATTTTTCTTCCAATTTGAAATGATTTTTTTTGGTTGCAAAAAATTTAATATTTTATTTTAATAAATCTAAAATATCTTTACATGATTTATCATTATTTGAATATTTTTCAATTATTTTTTGAGATTTAAATAGAACATGACTCATCCATTCAATTTGTATTTCTGATTCTTGATATTGTAATTTTAAATTATTCCATTTTTGATTAACTTCATTTTGATAATCTTTAATTCTCTTTTTTAAACTTAATAATTCTTTTTCATATTTTAATTTTTCATTTAAAGAGACATTTAATCTTGATTCAATTTGATTTAATTTTAATTTTAATTTTTCATTTTCATTTATTAAATCTAATGAATTAAAATGTTTATACTTTTCTAAAATAATAATTTCAAATCTTAATTCTAATTCTCTTTTTTCTTTTTGAAGTGTCATAATTTCTAAATTATTTTCATAAATTAATCTTTCTTTTTGTTCAATTAATGATTCATCATTTGATACTTTTATTTCTTCTTGTTTTTTATTTAAAAAGAATAATATTTCTTTTTGAAATTCTTTTAATTTTTTAATTGAATCTGAATATAAATGATCAATTTCTTCTTTTTCTTTTAATACTTGTTCATTTTGATTTGATATTTTATTTAAATTTAAATTTAAAGTTTCATTTATATTTTTTATTTCTTTTAATTTTGATTCTAAACATACTATATTTTCTTCATTTATTTCCAAGTCTGATATTCTTTTTTGCATATTTTCCATTACTTTTAATAATTTAATTTGTTGTTCTTTTAAAGAAATAAAATTATTTAAAATAAAATTAATATCTTCATTTAAATTTTGTGATGATTTAATTTGATTAAATTCAAAAAATTGTTTTAAATTATCTTTTGTTTTATTTAAAGTATCATCTTTTTCTTTTAATTCTTGTAATTGTTGATTAAATTTATAGTTTAATTCTTTTAATTTTAAATTTAAATTATTCATTTCATTTTTATAATTTTTAATTTCTTCATTTTTTTGATTCATTTCTAATTTATTTTCATTTAAATTTCTTTCAAATTTTGATTTTAAATCTTTAAATTCAATTTCATTTTTATTTAATTCTTCTTTAAATTCTCTTTTTAAATCATTTAATGTTTGGTTTAACTCTTCTTTTTTTAAATTTAATTCTTCTTCTTTTTTAATTAAACTTAAATTAAATTCATTCTTTAACTTTTTAATTTCATCTTTATCAGTTAAATTTTGAATTAATATTTCTTCTTTTTCTTTAAATTCTTCATTTAAAGATTTAAATTTTAAATTTAATTTTTCAATATTTTCTTCTTTTTCTTTTAATTCTTCTTTTAAGATATTAATTTCCAAGTTTGAATATTCTTTTAAGTTGTTGAATTTTGAATGAATTTCTTTCAAATTCTCTTCATTTTTTAAAAATTCAATTTGTTTATTTTCCATAAATGATATTTTTTTTGTTAATAATTTAGTGAAATCAATAACTTCCAACTCCATTTTCTTAATTTCATTTTCTTTTCTTTTTAAATTCATCTTTAAATTTTGAATATCTTTTCTTTTTTCTTCTTGTTCTTTTTTTGTTAAATTTAAAATTATATTATTTGTGAATGTTTTAATTTCAAATTTATTTTTCATTTCATATTTATATAAGTTTACATTTTTCATCAACTTGATTTCTTTATCTTTGAAACTTTTGAATGTTTTTTCAATTTCTTTTTCATTCAAACTATTTCTTTTTAACATTTCTTTTTTTTCATTTTCTAAATATTGTATTCTTGAATTTAAGTTTTGGATATTTGAATTTAAATTTAAAATCTCTTTTTCTTTTTGAATACCAAATTGTTGAAACGTTTCTTGTAACTTTTTGAATTTCAATTCTTCTTCTTTTTTGAAAATTTCTTCTTTTTCTTTCCATAAAAATATATTTTTAAATGTTTCGTTCAATTTGGAATCAAATATCTTTTCATTTTCATCAACTTGTTGTAAAGTGTTTTCTAAAATTTGATTGGTTAAATTTAATTCATTTTTTAGTTCTTCATTTTCAAATTTTAATTTAGAAATCATCTCTAAATTTAGATTCTTTTCTTTTTCATTTTCCTTTTCAAATATTTCAATTTCTCTTTTCAATGATACTTTTTCATCAACTTGATTCTTTTTGGTTTCTTCAAAGTTTTCTAAGATTTGAACCAATTTTTGATTTTCTAATCGAAGAGTTTTAAAGTTATCAAAATGTTGTCTATAGCTATCTGATTGTGATTTATATTTCTTTTTCCATTCTTCAGTTCTTTCTTCTGCATCAATGCATCTTTGTTTAAGTTTTTCTATTTCATTTTCAT
This sequence comes from Neovahlkampfia damariscottae, assembly GCA_016618085.1. NCBI lineage: Eukaryota > Heterolobosea > Selenaionea > Neovahlkampfiida > Neovahlkampfiidae > Neovahlkampfia > Neovahlkampfia damariscottae. The sequence goes on along the minus strand of JABLTG010000001.1, from coordinate 319,532 downwards.
CTTCATTATAAACTGAAATTATTTTTGATTTCCTGTCACTTTTCAATTTAGAGGATTTCTTCATCTGTTGCGGTGTTGTGCACATATTATCCAATTTTGGAACAATGTTTTCTTTGGAGTAACCTTCTTCGTTGATCATTGTTGATGTTTGTTGAGTTTAGGTTTTAGCGCCAAAAATCAACCAATCATCTTTATAACTCTTTGTTTTTGATTGAAAAAGAACAGACAAAAAATGATGATGCTTTGTATATTACAAAAAGTTCTATCACAATTTTTTCTGTAACAATTCACAAACTAAAAAGAATTTGTTAATTTTCATTTTAAAAACTTGTTTTGACAGTTCGAAAAACAGACTTACAAATTTGCAACGAAAAGAAATCAAATTTTTAAATCAGTGATTTGATTTAAAAAGCTGCAATTTGAAAAAGGATCATTCAAGAACTAATTTTGTTCATATTCCACTAAAGAATTTGGGAGATAAAAAGATTCTCAATTTCATTTATTCCTTAAAATTTCATATCATTTGCATAGTTTTTAATCTCCAATAAAAAGACATCATTTTGTATTATTAATTTTTTGATATCATTTGGAACAATGTTTGAATAAAATTGATAAATGATTGAAATGAATCTACTGTAGTATAACAAAAGTTGAGAATAAACTTTTGTTAAAATGATTGTTCCAGATTTTAAATTCTTAAAATATTTCAAAATATCATTATAAATGTTTTTTAAATAGATTTTCCAATTATTATTAAAGTTTTTTAAGATAATAATCAAAACATCTTGTTTTAAAATATCTAAATTTTTAGCTGAATTTTTCAATTTCTTTTCAACTTTTTGAGTGAACAAAATGAATTCATGACAATATTGTAATAATTCTTCTTCAATAAAAAAATTTAAAGAATCATTCAATAATAAATGAAATGTTTCACCATCTTCAACTTGTAAATTATTTTTAATGAAATAATTTAAAATAATATCTGATGAATTAATTAACCAAATATATTTCAATTTTGAATTTTTAAATTTTTTTGATAAAGAATTAAATAAATGTTCAATTGAATTTCTTAAATCTTTCATTAATTTTAAAATTTCATCTTTTTCTTTTTCTTTTTTTAAATAATTAATTAATTTATGAATTGAAGAAGATAAATATCCATATCTTTTTGATACATCATGTGAAATGGATTCATTTTCAAAGAATTCATCATCATTTTCTTTAATTTTTTGATTTATCATTTCAATATTCTTTAAAATTAAACATTTAAATTGTAATTCTAAATTCTTTTTTATTTTTTCAAAGAAATCTTTTAATATTTTAATATTTCTTTGTTCAATTAAAATAAAATTTAATTGATTTAAAATTAAAATCATTAAAAATAAACCAATGATATCTTCATTATCTTTTAAATTATCTTTAATTTCTTTAAAATAAATATCATTTAATATTTTTGAAAATATATTTAAAAAGAAATCTTTATCAGTTTCTTCTTTTTCTAAATGAATAGAAGATGATGTATTATTATTTATTGATGAATTAATAATGTCATCTTTTAAATTATCATCATTAAAATAAAAGAATTCATTTAAAAATAAATATTCAGATGATGATATTTCAATTAATAAAATGAACATTGATTTAAATAAATAATCATATATAAAATTTTCTTTTTTTTCTCTTGATATATGTGATATAATTGGTTGAAATTTATTCAATATTTTAATTCTTTCTTCAAATGAAATGGATACATATTGATTATTTCTTTTAAAAAAAGAAAAGAATGAATCATTTTGATTTTGAAATATATTATCATTTAATATTTTAATTTCTAAATCTTTTAATGATTTTACATAATTATCAAAATGAATAAAATATATTTTTGAAATGATATTTTTATAAATATTACTAATCTATAAATATAATGAGATATAATAACTAATATTACTTCTTTATAAAATATAATATTATACTTTTTTAAAAAGAAATTAAAATATTTATACTTTAAAAGATTTTGTTTTAATATTTGTGAATTTGTTTTTTGATTTTTAAAAAGATTAATCTTCTTTAATAAGAAATTTCGAATTCTTAAACATGAATCAAATATTAATTGTTTTAATATTCTTTTCATTTCTTCATTATTATTAGTTAATATAAAATTAGTTTTTTCATTCAATTCTTTTAAATAATTAATATATTTCTCATCTGTTAAATTTGATGTTATTAAATTTCTAATTAAAATTATTATTATCATTTCATTTACCTTATTAATTCTTTTGAAATGAATAAATGATTAATTGAATTATTTAACATTTCTTCACTTTCAATTCTATTTTCTAATTGAAAATGAATGGTAAATGATTTATTTTGAAGAATCTTTATATTTTCTGATATATCACCTAAATCTTTTTCAAATCCATTCATCATATCTTCCATTTCATTTAATATTTCATCACACGATTTTAGTTCTTCATGTAATTTAGTAATACTTTCACTTTCTCTTAAATCTATTTTTAGTTGTTAATTTTTGATTTGAATATATTTACAATCATCAATAGAATCAATTTCAATCTTTTTTAAATCTTTTTCAACAGAGTTTGAATATTCTCTTATTTTTTCTTCTCCTTTTTCTAATAAATTCATCCAATCTGTATCTCTATTTAAATTAATAATCTAAGTGAAGTTGGTGATTTACTTTTCAATAATCTTTAAATCTTCTTCAATTTCATCCCAATAACTCTCTTCAATCATTTTTGTTTGGTTGATTTATTAACCAAAATGATTGGTTAATAATAATCTGAGATTCAAAAAATAAATGGTTCAAAAGAACAAAGAAGAATTTATTTTCTTGGAACCAAATAATGAAATGTATATTTCTGGAGAAATTAATGTTGAGTGTATCTTTGGTAGTTGTAATTTTATTCTTGGTTAGTATTAATAATATTTCTTTTTAGGTTTTCTGCATGGATATCATTTAAAAGAACAAGAAAAAACTAAAGTTAATATCAATAATTCAATTTTAATTGAAACTTTAAACTTCAAAACTAAAAAAAATTTAAAAAAATCATTTGAAAATAAAATATCTAAAGAAAAGTTAAAGGGTATTGAATGCATTTTGTTTATAAAATATAAAAAGATATCTAATGAATCCAATGATTATTTATCTGAAGAATATAAATTAAAAATGAATGATTTAGTGAGAATTGATTTCAAAAAAATAATATTATCAGATGTGAATTTCTATACAATTTCATATTTGAGTAAGAATATTCAGTCTAAATATTCATTTTAAATTAGTTAATAAGATATTAAATAATGAAAAAGAGATTATATATTTAAATTTTGATTCAACTTTAAATGGAATTATATTTTATTCAAAAATAAATCAACCAATACTTTTCGATTATCATAAATTTAAAGAATATACAAGAGTACAATTTATTGGTAATCATTTTAAAAACGAATTATATTTTTATTTTGAAAGTATTAAACTATTTTTAAATGAAATTAATCATTTAAATAATAAAGTAATAATTCAAATACCAAAAATACAAGATGAAATTTTAAAACAAGAAATATTAAGTTTATTAAATTCAAATAAGTATTTGACTTTTGATAAACTTAAAGTTAATTTAAATTATTTTAAGAATTATTTTTCAACTGATTTACAAACTATAACTATATCTTTTAAAAATGTATTGATATCTTTACCAATAAATTTAGATAAAGATTTAATTTATCAATCACTTTATTTATTGAATAATTCAATAATACATTTAGGATATAAAGATAATTTTAAAAATGAATCATCATCATTACCATTATTTTGTTTAAAAAAATTAAGAAATATTAAACATATAGGATTTGGAAAAATAATTAAAATAGATTTTAAAAATAGAATATTTCATATTTCAATACCATTATTCATGAACAGGAATGAAATTAAAAATATTAATGTTTTAAATTATTTAAAAAAGAATGATAGTCTATCATTTGATTCAGAAAATGTTCAATATTTTAAAATGAATAAATCATTAATTAATGAAGAAAAAGGAATGAATGATTATTTGATTAGAAAATTTACAAATTTAAGAGCAATTCAAAAAAAATAAAATATTAAATTAAATTTTCAGATGATGCTAAATTAATTAAAAACTTTTCTAAATTTGAGTCCAAGTTGAATGAATTTAATTTTTCAATTGAAAATTCATCATCAACAATAAATTTATCAAGTTTTGAAATGATTTCTTTGGTTTTTACTGCTACACCTTTAATTAATTGATTATTATCATTTTGTAATTTCAACATTTCTTTAGTAATATCTTTGTGTAATTTTGTTACTTTTAAATCTTCAATAGAATTATCTGATATTTTTAATGTTCCTGAAACTAAATCTAAATATAAATCATATAATTTTGAATTATTTTCAACATTATTTAATGTACCAGCACAATAAATACTATTTAAATTAAAATCTATTTCTTTTTCAAAATCAATGATTGGATAAATAATATCCCTAAAAAAGTAATTATTTTTTAATATTAAAATGTTACCAATTTTGACGTGACCAACAAAAACAAGGTAATGATCTTACAAAGTTTTCTAATTCTTTTACATTTTCAGAATAAACAACAATTCTTTTTTTTAATAACATTGCACTCCAAATGATACATGAATGTTCTTGAAAGATTGAAATAATATCTTTAAATGGTGAAACTAATCATAATATTATTTTGATAAAAATAATTTTATCTTACTTTTTGCTTTTCTTGAATCAAAATCATCATTTTTAAAACTTGAATACTTTCCAGATCCAAATAATTGTAAGAAACCAGTTAATAATTTTAAAACATTTTTATCATTTTTATAACTCTCTTTAAAAAGTTGTCCAAGTTGTTCATACTTTTCAGGATAAAACTCTTTGGAAGTTAAAATTATTGTGAATTTATCTTCTTCAGTGATAAAATAATTCCAATAATTTGATATTTTAGTGAAAAGAAATTCTTCACTTTTTAATTTTTCATTTTTTAGAGGTAAATAATTCAATGCAGAATTTTCAAGTTCTTTTTCAATAATTGGATAAGACCAAACTAACATGACATCATGATTATCATCCTTTTCAAAGACTCCAATACTTTTTAAAAAATCATTCATTGTTTGGTTTGGATTTTAGAAATGGTTGGGTTTGTTTGGACCAATGAAAATGATAGAAGGTTTTAAAAAAGAGTTTTTGTTAAAATGTACAAAATATTTATAAAGTCTTCAAAATTGCTTTTCCAATACCTGAATTTTCAAATTTTTGATAAGGACCCTATTTGTTAAAAATAATAATTGTTAAATACATTTTTTAATTTATTTAAAACTTCTGATTGAACAGAAATGAATAAATTTTTAGTTGGAGTAGTTAAATTATCTTTAATAAAATTAAATAAATTATTTGATATTTTAATTTTATTTGAATCTAAATATTTTTCAAATAATTTTTGAGATTCAATTTTTAAAATATCCATTGAAGAGAAATCCATCATTTTAAAATGATCAGCTTCTTTATAAAATTTAATATAATTCTGAATATCTTCATTTGAGAATTCTAATAATGCTTCATAACCAATTTCATTATTTAATAATTTTTTAATATCATCATGATCATCATCATTTCTATAAAAAGATAATTCTTCTTCAATATTATTTATTGTTTCTTTTTCAATTAAAATTCTTTCATTTAAATATTTTATATCTCTTAACATAATATCTTCTTGTTGATTTAAATTATTTATTTGTAATTTTAATTCATTAAAGTTTTCATTTAATATATCTTTAAACTTTGATTTCATTTCATTCAATTTTAAATTTAATTTATCTTGAGTTAAATTTAATGTTATTAATGGGTCTTTAAAATTAGATTCAATTATAATTTGATGTTTTTCATCTTGATTAATTCTTTCTTCTTCTTCTTCTTCATTTCTTCTAAATGTGGCTATAAATCTAATATTTGATCCTTTCATTGATATTTCACCTAAACTTATTATTATTGTAAAATTAGTTCCATTTTTATGTTTAACAATCATTTTTCTTTCTACACCAATTAAACTTTGTTTACCAGTAGCTTAAAATATTATTATTTCATATTTATAGATTTACCTAAATACTTTTTCATAAATCCATCATGTAAACTAGCTACACCTGAATTCATCAAAATTTTTACATTCTTTCCAATAATCTCATCTTTTTGATATCCAAATAATTTTATTGCTTTTTCATTCAAAGAAAGTACAATTCCATATTTATCAGTTGAAATAGCAGCATCTAATAAACTATCTAGTACACTATTTTGTGTAATATTATTATTTTTAGTTTCTAAACTTTCTATTTTTTCTTTCCATCGATCTTTTTCTTCTTTTGAATTACTCATCAATATTATTTGTTCTTCTCCTTTAAAAAATATACCAAATGTATTCTTTTTTCCACTTATTGAATCAAAATCAATCACAGAAAAATCACTTAAATTCCATCCATCAATTGGTCTTTCATCACCTTTTGAAAATAAATTGACTTTTCTTTAGTTTTATACCTTCTTTTGAAAATTTGTAAAGAATGTTTTGATAGAGTTCAAAATAATATGTTTTCCATTTATTAAACAAAGATTTTTGTTGAACTTTTAACGTACCACAAACCATATTTTCAAAGTCTCTAATTCGAGTATTTTGTTGACTTTTGACACTTGAGTAACTTCTTAAAATTCCTTCTCTTTCAAAAGAACCAGATTTTTTTTCAAAGTTAAGATCCGAGGAAGACGTGTTTGATGATGACTCCGAAGTCATTAAATGATTGGTCAAAAGATTCTTCGACAATTTTGAAGAGTTAAAAATTGAAATTAATTTCAATAATTTAAATTTAATTTAAAAGTTTTGATTGAAAGAAAGTTAACCAATAAGAGCAATGTCTGAAGATTTACCTCCTTCACTTGATGTGCCTTCACTTCCATCTCTTGAAATACCAGATAGTGAAACTTCAAGTGTTCATGAAATAGTTGATTCACCTATATTAGAAGAAGAAAAATCATCAAGTAGTTTACCAACTAATTCAAAATCAAGTGGAAAAAAGAAAAAGAAAAACTTGTCAAGTATTATTCCAAAAGAATCAAACACAGAAATATCGCTTTCAAGTGGATCAAATTTATCTGCACAATCACTAACCATACCTACTTTTACACCTATTGGTGGAAGTGATCATGAAGTTAAAGATTTAGCATCACCAATGCCAAATGTTGTTGGATCATCTTCTAATTCATCTGGAATGGGTAGAAAGAAACCATCCTTATTATTTCGAAAATCAAGTGTTCGAGGAACTAGATGGAAAGATATATTAAGTTCAAGTATTAGTGATACTTATGCAACTTTACAATTAAAAGTAATAATATATATTCATTTTTAAAAAATATTAAAGCAATTATTAAATGATATTGAACAAATAATACAAAATGAACAAATATCTGTTCAACAAAAAAAGAAATGGAGTTCAGTTAAATTATTAACTAAATTAGAAGAATTAACTTATTTTCAACTTTCAAATTTTTTTTTACAAGATCAAAATAATCAAATTCAATTATGGAAGATTATACAAGATATATTTTCATTAAATATTGATGATAGAATAATTATTAGATTATTATATTTCTTTATTTTAAATTATCTAAAAATAGAAGATGGTGATTTAGATACATTTATATTTTTATTAAAAAAAGAAATAACTACATCATTAAATACATTAATAAAAATTGAAACTATTTATAGTTTATCAAAAATACAAAAAGAAAAAAATAAAAAAGAAGGAAATGAAATATTAAAAGAAATGAATTTAAAAATATTAAAAAAATTAGTTGAAATTGAAAAAGAAGAAAAGAAATCAATTATAAAACAAATATTTAAATCAAATACATCTTCATCAAATTTAATAAAAGAAGATGATTTATTATTATTAAAAAGTTGTTTAAATTCAATAAAAAATATTATATTTGAAAATGAAATTGAAAAAGAAGAAATAATTGAAAATTATTTATTATTATTATCAAGACATAAAAATGAAGAAATATCAAAAGAATCAATTATTTTATTATTTAAATTAAAATTTAAAAATTTAAAAACTGAAATATTACCAAAATTTAAATTAGAAGAAAAGAAAAGTGGAATACCAAATTTTAAATATTCAATTGAAATATTAAAAGATTCAAAAAAGAATTATAATACAAATATAACTTTAAATGATAATTTAACTTTAAAAGTTTATTTTTTAAAACTTTTATCTTTAAATTTTGATAATAATGATTATTTAATATGTTTATTAAATTTTATACATGATTTAAAAACTATTATATTTTTAGATACTATCAAAATTATATCTAAAAATAATTTTAGTTTATTCTTTGATAAAAAATTAATACCAAATTTAAATCATTTTAATGATGTTTTAAAAAGATTTTCATTTCATTTAAATCAAAAAGATAATCAATTAAATTTACATGCAACTTTAAAATCAATTCAATATTTTTTAAAAAATTTTTTAATTTATTTAAGAAAAGAAAAAAGAGAATTAAATGAAGAAGAAGAAGAATCATTTGATAATTTAATTAAAAATTTAAAATCATTATTAATTCATGAAGATAAATATATTAGATTTCAATCATTTAAATGTTTATTATGGTCACCTACTATTGATGATTTAAAAGATACTTTAATTAGATTAAAATTAGAAATTAAACAAAATTTAATTTGGAATTCATTTGATTATTTTATTTTATTTAAATCTTTATTAGATTGTGTTAAAATTAAATTAGAATATGTTGAAGAATTAATCGATTTAATTAAAGATATTTCAATTCTTTATCCTCAAAAATTAGATACTCATTATTTAATGAAATTATTTATTGAATTTAAGAATTCACCTCAAATTATTGAATACTTTTTAAAAATGTTATTTAATATTTTAGATTTTTCATTATCTAATTCAATTATTCAATCATCATCAAATTTAGATAAATCATTAAATCAATATTTAAATTCATCTTTAAATATTATTCATTGTATTTTCTCTTTTTTAGGTGAATATTCAAATAAATTAACCAATGAATTATCAACTTTTAATTTAGATATTAATATTAAAAAAGAAATAATGGATAAATCAATTTTAGCAAATCAAGATAATTTGAATAATTTAGATACTTTTGATATTCAAAATTTATCAATGAAATCAATCATTTTAAGAATGATGAAATCATCTTTATATTCTTCTACTTTTATTAGAATTTGTTGTATTGAAGGTTTATCAAAAGTATTTATTATTATTTAATTAATTCTTTAAGATTGCATTTCGTTCATTAAATCCAATTCGTTTGTACATTTATGAATTTTTTATGAATATTATTGAAAATGATCATTTTGGTATTTCTTATCATTGTTTTTCTGTTATTCATTTATTGGATGAATTATTTGAATTAGATATGGTAAAGTTCATAAATTATTTAATATTTTTCAAAAGACCATTAATAATATTGTAAGTTTAAATTTATATTTAATATTTTAGAAATTAAAACATGAGGTTAGTTTTTATTCATTTAACAAATTAGTTCGATGTTGAAATTATTTCAAATTTGTTTGAAGTTCATCAACAAGTGATTGAAAAAATATCATTTTTCTCAAAAGTCACTCCAAATTATCTCCCTTTAGGTGAAAATTCAATTTGGATTATAAATGAAATTAAAAAATTGAAATAAAAAAATTTTTAAAAAAAAAATCCGTTATCCAATCAAATTCATTTTTGTTTGTTAAAAAAATGTCTGAAGAACAAGAGAAAAGAAAACTTGAAGATAGTATCACAACAGAAGAATCAGAAACAAAAAAAAGAAAAATTGAAGAAGATAAATCCCAAGAAGAAGAAAACATTGTTTATGATGAATTTGGTGATCAAGACGTTGTTGTTTGTCATTGTGGAATAGATGCTGAAGACGGACTCATGATTCAATGCGAAAAATGTACTTTTTGGCAACACTGTATTTGTGTTGAAGGTTTAGAAAATGCTACAAGTGAAGACATCGAAAAGATTGAAAAATATGTATGTGATGCATGTAAAGCAGAATCTGAACTCAGAAAGAAGAAAAAAAGAAAGAAAAAAAAAGTTGAAGAAGATGATTTCAACCCAGAAGATGATGAAGCTTATAATGACGAGAATGAAGAAGAAGAAGAAGAAGAAGAAGTTGATGATGATGATTATTAAATAAATCTTTTTTTTTTTTTTTTTTTCATCCAATCATCTTCATTTGTTTCACAAACAAGCAAAAGAAAATGTTGGTAGAGGAAAAGTTTTCAAATAATATTGGAATGTTTATCTTTTTTTCATTAGTATTTGTGAGAATATTATCATCAATAATAATACCAATATCAGATTGTGATGAAGTTTTCAATTATTGGGAGCCAATACATTATTTGTTATATCAAAAAGGATTTCAAACATGGGAATATTCTCCAGGTATTTATAAATTTAATTTTTAAAAAAAAAAGAATATGCTTTAAGAAGTTATTTATTTCTTTTACCTTATTTTGGAGTTGGAAAAATAGCAAGTTTAAATGGAATTGAAAAAATAGGTGTATTCTTTTTGATTCGAATGACCATGGGTTTATTTTGTTCAATTTGTGAAACATTTTTTTTGTATGGTGTTTACTCTAAATTTGGAAAGAATGTAAAGTCCAAAAAAAATAATATTTAATTATTTTTAAAGACAACTATATTTACATGGATATCATTATTATTTTCAAGTGGAATGTTTTTTTCATCTGCTTCATTTTTACCAAGTACTTTTGTGATGTATATTTTAATGATCACTATGGGTATTTGGTTATCTGATAATATTAAATATAAATATCCATTAATAATATTAACATCTGGAATATGTGCAATCATTGGATGGCCATTTTGTATTATTGCTATATTACCTATTGCAATAGATACTATATTAAAATATGGATTTATACCATCTTTAAATATAGCTAGTATTGTTTCTATTGGATTATTAAGTTTAACAAGTTGGATTGATAGTTTTTATTATAAAAGAATATTCTTTACACCAATAAATTTATTAATGTATAATAAAGGTAGTGGATCAGAGAAATATGGTACAGAACCATTTAGTTTTTATTTTAAAAATTTAACTTTAAATTTTAATATTATGTTTTGGATATCATTAATATCACCAACAGGTATATTATCTTCTTCAAAATTTAATATGAAAAATATAATTTATATGTATTTTATATAATTTGATATTAACATTATTCTAGAATCCCATTTCATATTTGGTTCTTTTTCTTTTCATTTATAAAACATAAAGAAGAAAGGTAGAAAATCTAAAATATATATATTTTAATATTTTTTAGATTTTTATTTGTAATTTATCCAATTTTATGTTTAAGTGCAGGTATATTTTGTACTATTTGGTGGAAGAAATCAAAATTATTAATTATTTTCATTTTTTCAATCTTTATTTTATTTTCAATTTCAAGAACATCTGTTGTAATGATAAATTATAATGCACCTGTAAAATAGATATTACTAATAACTTTTTAATAGATTGGAGTTTATTCAAATTTTTATTTTTATATGAAAAATAAACCAAAAACAATGAATCAAACTATTTGTGTAGGTAAAGAGTGGTACCGTTTCCCTTCTTCATTCTTTTTACATGATAATTTTAAATTGTTATATTTAAAATCTGAATTTAATGGTTTATTACCAAAATATTTTGAAAAAGAAAATGGTACTTCAATTATTCCAACAGAAATGAATGATCAAAATGAACCAGTAGAATCAAGATATTCAACAATTAATCAATGTGATTATTTAATTGATTTAGAGTTAAATAGAGATAAAATAAGATATTATGAAGATGAAAATTTTGAAAAGGTTTTATCAATGAAGTTTTTGGATGCTGAATCATCACCTTCATATTCAAGAGCATTTTACAATCCATTTTGGCATCAAAAAAATGTTTATAAACCTTACTATCTTTTAAAAAATAAAAATTTAAAAGATTAAAAAAAAAATAAAAAATTTTCTCTTCTTTTTTTATTGGTCATTCAATTTATCCAATTAGATTATTTTTTATTTTGAATTGAACATGAAGCTCTATTGTTGTGTCATATTTCTCGTTTTAATTTCAACTTGTTTATCTTTAACTGTTCGTGTTGAACCAAGTAGAGAAGATTGTTTCTTTGAAAAAGTTGAAAAAGAGCATGCAAAAGTTTTGCTTCAATATCAAGTCGCATCTGGAGGTTTTTTGGACATTGATGTCACAATTTTTGATCCACAAAGTAACATAATTCATAAGAGCGAAAGAGAAAGTGAAGGAAAAATTAATTTTAATGCTGAAAAAACTGGTGATTAGTGAGTTTCATTCTTTTTTTCTAAAAAAGATTTAAAGCAAATTTTGTTTTTCAAACCTAATGAGCACACTCACACCAAAAACTATTTCATTCAATATTCATGTTGGTGATGTATTGGATCCTAATTTAGCAAACTTGGAGCACATTGACCCAATTGAAAAAAGCATCATGAGATTATCAGAAGGATTATCAAACATTCAAAATGAACAAAAGTATCTCAGATTAAGAGAAATGACTCATCGTGACAGTAAGATTTTTTTGAACATTCTAACAATTTTGCAGTAACAGAAGAAACTTGTGAAAGAATATTGTACTGGAGCATCTTTGAAGTTATCATTTTAGTTGGGATGTCTGTTTGGCAAGTTTTTTATTTGAGAAGATTTTTTGAAGTGAAAAGACAAGTCTAATTCATAAATTTTTTCTCCATCAATTTTTTCTCCATTTATTTTTCACCAAAACTGAATAGAACCACTTCTAAGTTGGTCGTTTCATATTCTCTTGGTTCATCATCGTTCTATCTTTATATTATTGTGGTGAATTTCCGATTTGTTGGTCAATCAGATTTCGTCTGTTCTAAATTCATACCTCCTTTTAAGAAGACATATTTCCTTCTTGATTATAAGGAGACCTTCTGTATGAACAGGCATATTTCTTCGATTTATCCAAAATTTTTTGGAGTCTTTGGAATATCTGCAGCACCTCCATAACCACCACCATAACTTCATCCACCATCATCAGTCACTTTGTCCATACAGTGAAAATATCACTTTCCCGAAAACTTTTCATTTACTTTCCAACCATCATGAGAACTTTATTTCTTCTTGTTTGTCAATTTTGTCACTTCTGAAATATGAAACAGTCAATCCTTATTGTTTTTTATAGAATCATCATCAAGATGCAAACTAAGGGTCGGGCTCGGTTTCGAGTTAGTGGTAACTTGTTAATTTACCCAATCATCTTGATTCGTCATCTGTCCTCCGAAACTTTATATCCAAAGCAGTTTTCAAACTGCACATGATCAATAAAGGTGTTTATGAAAAGATGAAACTATTGTTCAATCAAAATGGAGTTTTCCTGATTCGGGTAAAATACACACCAAAACAGATCATAAACCGAATAGTATTTGGATTATGGGTGTCTTGTTTTCATGTTGGTGGAATTTACTTGGTTGTGAACTTTGTCACTTCTGAAGGAAACATTCATATTTGAATATTTCCTTCAGTTGGATATTTTTCTGTATTGTTTTTTGAAATACAATTGGCATTATTTTAGTTTGATATCATCAAGATTCAATTGGAGGTGAACATCTTACCTCCATGGAGGTGGAGGAATTGTGGAGGTAATCTCCTTTTTCTTTCCTTTTTAATAAATTTGTTTATTTAACCAATCAAAAAAAGTGTGCAAAGCACAAAAATCAGATGAAAGAAGAAAAATAAAAGAGTTGAAGAACCAATTGAAGTTAAAAATTCATTTTTAACCTGATTTCTTTTTGATTCTTTTTCATCAAGATTTTGAAGTTCAAATTTTCAGGGTTCAAAAGGATATGTATGTAAATAAGTTAAAAAACCCAAGTTAAAATTAAAGTTTACTGTATAAGTTATTGAGGAAAAACCGAAATTTTCAATTCGGAGCTAACGAAGTCACTGTTCACTGCAATTGTTGTGGAACCTCCGACAGAGTTGCTGAGGAGCAACTGTGATTCTAACAAAGGTGAAATTTGTTTTTTTAATTCAAAATCGTCTTTGATGTTTGTCAATTCTTTAATTTCTTTTGTTGTAAATTTGTCATTCTCGTTGAACAATAACAAAATGGACATTTGAAAGGTTGAGCAATATATTTCATATCTTTTTCCAAATCCATGAAGTTTCAATACTGAGGTTCCCTAAAAAAAGATTTTCAGAATTTATTTTTTTTACAAAATTATATTGAAAACTCAAAGATTTTCCATTAAACTTATTCTCAAACTGATTTTGGAATTGTTTCATCGAATTCAATAAGTAATTATCATTAAAATAACAGTAACTTGTGGACATTGGCCAAATACTTTTTGATAGTAGCTTTACATTTAAATTAAATTTGTCTAATTTTAGAGTCAAATTTTCATTTTCAGATGACATCGCATAGAATTCATTTAACATCAATTTTAAGATATTTCCACTTTCTGGAAATATGGCTGAAATAAAAATGATAAATTTTTCATTTTCTTCTTTTTGATTATATTGAATAATAGATGAAAAATGTTTTCTAATATAAAAATTTAAATTATCGAGACATTTTAATTCAAAAAGATACTCTTTGTAAAATAGTTTTAAAATTGGATGATTCTTTTCTTCTAAACTTAATTTAAAAAAGTAAAATAAGAATGGATAAAATGCTTGATTATCTCTTTTTAATTTTATCTTTATCAATTTTTTTGAATTCTGATTGAAATATTTACAATATTATTTTCTTCTTACAATTTTAATTAATTTTGAATAATTTTGTATTTTTGTTGTAGATTGAACATAAGGAAATGATTTCAATAAAAGGGTTTCTAAATGAAATAAATAGCTTAAAATTTGAAATACTAAAGAAGTTTCTTCAATATTCTTTTCAAATTCATTTTTAAAATAATCTTCAGATTCTTTCATATCTTTCATAATTTTATATTCAAAATATAATATCTTATAATTCAAATCTTCTTCATTGTTTCCTTTAATATTTAAACTTTCACATTGTTTTTTCCACAAATGTTGTGAAATAATTTGGTCCAATTCTAATTTCTCAAACCATAATTTACAAACAAAAAAACATTTTGTCAAAGAATATGAATCTAAGTATTCAAATATTTTTAAATTTGGTAATTGGTTCATTTATGTTACAATTCAAATTTATTTTTATTGGTTGAACATTGGTCCAATCATTGACATTTATATTTTTTTTGTAAAGTGATGATGAAGAATATTACAAAATATAATGTTTTATTGAAAAGGAGAATAAGTATATTTTCTTCAATAAAACAATATTTTAAAAGAGATGAAGATTTTGAAAAAGGAAACGAATTTTTGGAAAAGAAAGATTATAAAAAAGCATTAAATGAATATTTAAAATCAATTAAAAAAGGAAATTCTAATTATGAGTTACATTTTAATTCTGGAATTGCATTTAAATCATTAAATTTATTTGATAATGCGATTAAAGAATTTGAAAAAGCATTAGAAATATCCATTTTAAAGAATCCAAATTTATATTTATATTTAGCAACTTGTTATTTTCATTTAAAAGAATTTGATAAATCAATAAAATTAATTGATGAATCATTAGATATAAATGAAAAGAATTCTGAATCTTATGCATTAAAAGGATACATATATTCTGAATTAAATAAAAATGAAGAAGCAATAAAACAATTTAATTTAGCAAGTTTATATGATTCTAATAATGGTATTTATTATTTTTATAAATCAAATTTATATTTTAAATTAAAAAATTTTGAAGAAAGTTTAAATTCAATTGATATTTCAATTTCTCTAAATTCTTCAAATGATGAATTTAGATTTAAAAAAGGTTTAATTTTAGATAAATTAAATTTATTGGATGAATCAATTAAATCATTTGAAGATGCTATTGAATTAAATTCAAATAAATCAAAATATTATTTTTATTTATCTTTAATTTATTATAAAATTAAAAATTTAAATCAATCAATTCAAATTTTAAATCAAGCAATTCAATTAGATTCAAATAATTTAATTTATTTTAAATATTTATTAAAATTTAATTTTGAATTAAACAAGTTCAATAAAGTTATAGAAATATCAAATGAATTATTAAATAAAGAAAATGATGAAGAAAATCAAAATTTAATACCTTTATATTACAAAGCAAAATCATATTTGATGTTAAATGATTTTGAAAATAGTTCAACATATTTTCAAATTTTTAAAAATAATGGAGGTGTAATAAATGAAAATGATTTAAATCAATTAATTTTACTTGGAAAGAATAATGAATTCAATTTAAAAAATGAAATTAAAAAATTAAATAAAAATGATTAAAAATCAATTTCTTTTTGTTTTATTACATCTTCTTTTGTATTTAATTCAATATCATTATCATTTGTATTTTCAATAGGTATAACTTCATCATATCCAAAAACAGAATGACCAACTATATAATTAAAAGGTATATAAGCCTTACTATCTTCACGATATACAATTTCATTAAATATTAAAAAACCAAATGAAACAATGACACCTGGTATCCATAAAAATAATGTTAATACAATTAATGTTATAGTTCCTGATGCACAAAATGGTTTAGCACCTTTCAAATTTATTAAATTATTATACTATTGAATACCATAGTCATAATATCTTTATTTAATATAATGTATTTAATTACTCTCCTTTTAACATATGTCTTCCTGATGAAATAATATAGAATGGAATAAGTGGTGGACAAAATAAACACAATAATATTCCAATAATAGAATAACGAACACCATCTTTACCAATTTCTTCAAGTTGTTCAAACATCTTGTTTAAAAACTATCCAATAAGATATCAGTATTATTTGAACGTTTATTTTTTATTAAGAGATGTCTTATTTACTTTTATAAATTCTTTTTACATTTCTTTTAAAATTTGTTTGTAAATTAACTTGAACCATTGAATCAAAAAATATTTTATATTCTTTTCCATAAATAACAAGTTTGATGAAAGGTTTCTTTTTTAAAAATTCATTTTCTATTAATATACTAATTTTTGGATCAAAGTTTTTCCATCCTTTATCTAATTGTATTTGCCAAAAATGAAATGATTTTGATTCAAAAATATCATCTAAATTATCAATCATATTTCTTGTAATCTTATTTGAAAGAATAATTTTTCTTGAAAATTTAGTTTTTGAATTTATTTGTAACATTGAATTATCATTCGATAAATCAAATTGATAAAGATTATTAAATAAATTTAAATTTAATATATTTTTTGAATTTAAATTTTTTGATGCTTGAATACAAGAAGAGGTAAATAAATCATAAGTTGAAGATGAATTATCTAAAATACAATCAAAATATAATATCTTTTCTATTTTAAATTTATAAATCTTTTCTATTTTTTTATTTTTATTTGATATTTTCTTCATATTTTCAATATCATAAAATATATCATTCATTTCATTAATAATTAATATTTTAGGTTTATTTTTAATATATTCATTTAAATTAATTATAAAATTTAAATTGAATGGAAAGAATCCTTCTTCATTTTCAAAAAACCAAATAATTGGTAAATTAATAAATTTTGAAAACATTTCTTCTTTTGAATATTTCTTCATTTCAAAAGATGATTTTTGACATTTTAATTTTAATTTATGTATTTTCATTTTTTCTAATTTTATTTTTTTTAATTCATCTAAATATTCTTTTGATTGTATTTCTTCTAAGTCATCTTTTATAAATGTTAAAAGTTCTTCTTTATCTTTTTCATTAAAATCTTCAATACTTTTAATAAATTCATTACATTCTGGACATTGAAATTGTTTTTTATTCTCTTTTAAACAATCAATCCAACCTATTTTCAGTAGTCATACAAGTCCACTTACCTTCACAACTATATTTTTCAAAAGTATGTCCACAAGGTTGAATTTTTACTCCTTCAAATATAATCTTTCTTGAAATTGAACAATAATATTTTGGTGGTGGTATTAAAACTTTGGTAGATATTTTAACCAAAACAGTAAATGAAATATTGGACAAATCCTCAATCTTTAAAGAAGAATCTTCCAAAGAATAAAAATAGGATGAACTTTCCTCTTTAGCAAATGAAATTAGTTCTACATTTTTAATCAACTCAACATTTGTTTGTATACATTGAAAAACTTCTAATAAAGTCTGGTGTGTGTTAAACTTTTCGACAAAATTGGAGTTTTCATCACAGAGGATTCGAAACTTGATTTTGATGTTTCTCAGCTTCATGAAAATAAAAGTATTTTATCGAATATCATTGGATGAATATTCCACTGATTTTCTCTCTTCTCTCATCAACCAATCGATATCAAACACATGCACTTGATGTTATTGGATAAAAAATTTAAACAAAAATGATTAAAACTCTTCTCATGGCACTAGTGCTGATAGCTTTTGTTATTGCTGAAGAACCACCCAAAGTTAGTGCTGATTTTACTATGGTTGGAAAAGTCACTGGAAAAGACGTTGAATTTGAATTGTTCTATGGTAAAAATTAATTCTTGAAAATTAATTGATATAGATTTCACTAATAGTAGAATTGCTCAATTTAAAGAAGAAACTCGATTAACGTTCAGTTGTAAGACCGATCATGAAATGTCTGCTTCCTATTATCCAAAAACAAAGGAATGTAAAGTAGGTTGTTTAGATGGTAAGGGTTGCAAAGGACAAAAATGTCGTGGTTGCAGATTACCAGAGGTTTGGAAACAACTTCCATACACAAATAAAACTACTGAAGCTTGTTCAAATTCATATGGACTCAAAGGAATTTTATACAAAGGATCTCCTCCTGTTGAATTTTGTTTTGACGGTGAAACTCCTATTTATGCTCAATTGGGTTCAGGAGAAAAAAAAGTGCGTTATGAAGTCAAAAAGTTCACAAATTCTGCACCAAGCCCAGATGTTTTTGTTATCCCAGATTATTGCAAGTGTCCAAGGCAAAATCCTTTTGAATTACTCAATAGATATTGATTTAATAAAAAAAATTAATTTTAATCTCACTTGTTGCAACAACCAATCATTTTCCACATTGAATTCAAACCATTGATGAACATCACACTTGTAGACAATTTTTTGGAATTGTTTTATTTTTTTACAATAATAATTGTCACCTTAGTTGTGGAGACACTATACATGCCTTTTCAAATAACCATTTTTGTTTTAGAAACCATTCAAACGAAAAATAAAAAATCAGAGAATAAAATAGAACACCAAAAAGAAAACAAAAATATTGAATCAAATAAAAATGATTCAAAAGAAACGAAAAAAATACAAGAAAAAACGAGAAATTCTATCCAAGATAAAATTTCAAACTATCAAAATCGAATTAATTCAAACGAAAAAGTGAAATATATTGAACCCATCTTCAAAAAAGAAAAGATAAAAGAAGAATCTGTCATCAAAGAATTAAAAAATATTGAAGATAGATTTCATTTTCGAGTTTCAAAAATCAAAAATGATTATGAAAAAGTATTTAAAAGAGTTGCACCAACGACAGGTATTTTTTAATTTATTAAATTATAATTTTTAGAATTAAAACAATTGTATGATATTTGTTGTAAAATATCATTAAATATAATTGATTTAAAGAAATGTCATGAAGAAATTAATTTTGAAAAAGAGAATTTATTTGAAATGACAAAAGAAAATATTAATATTTATTCCAAATATTTACAAAGTTGTAGAGGTATGAGAACTATGTTGAATATATTATGTGATAAAAATAAAGAATGTGAACATTTTATGAAAACTATTGAAAGTAAAGATTCAATAACATTTACAGAATTATGTATACTTCCTGCATTAGATATTGAATTATATATTTTAAAATATCAAGAATGGAAATTATATCATTTAAATGATAAATTTGGATTAAAATTAGGAAATATTATAAATAATTTTAATAAATTTATGAAAGATAATGAGATATATATTAATGAAATATATCAACAAGAAAAGTTTATTTCAATTCAAAAATTATTAGGAATAGATGATCTTGCATCCACTAAAATAACAGGAAGTAATAAAAAATCTAAAACTGAAACATTCATTTATGATGGAATATTAGAATTTGAAAATAAATCATGTCAAGTATTTTTATTTGATAAATTATTAATAAAGAGTGAAATGACATTAAGTGGAAGAAAGAATGAATTATATCCTGTTAAAATTGGTGAATTTTCAGTTGAATCTATTAAAGATGATTTAAATAATCAATGTTCATTTAAAATAATATTTAATGATGAATTATTTAAAATATTTAAAGCTAAAAATGAAGAATCAAAAGGAAAATGGATAAGAAATTTACAAAAAATATCAATTAATAAAATGGAAGGTGAAAGAGAATTAATTACAAATTTAATTGAACAATCACATACCATTGATTCACCAAATTATTATTATATTTTAAATTCAATAAATCAATTAGATAATGATCAATATAATAATGAATGTTTACCAAATTCAATTGATTATATTGAATATTCAAATGAAAATGAAAATGAAATAAAATGTGCAACATTTGAAAAATTAATTGAAAAATTAACAACACCAACAGATTATGATAATTTATTTCTTTATTCATTTTTATTAACTTATAGAAACTTTACAACTCCAATTGAATTATTAAAAAAATTAATTGAAAAATATAATATTCGACCAAAATTTGGTTCATCTACAACATTAGAACAATTTCAACATTTTAAAATATTATATTTATTACCAATGAGATTAAGAATATCACAAATATTAAAAATTTGGATAACCAATCATGCATATGATTTTAGAAATAACAAAGATTTAATTAATTTATTAAATCAATTTGTTGATGAAATGTTAAAAACTAAATTTGAAATTGGATCAAAACAAATATCTATTTCAATTAAAAAATATATCATGAAAAGAGATACATTTGAACAACAACAATTAAATTCAATTTCAAAAGAAATACAACAATTAGAAATGTTTACAACTCCAAATACATCACCTTTAAAATCAATGTATAATTCACCATCTTGTTCAAATAATTCTTCTCCAAATTCAAATTCTCCAAAACCAAGATTACCTAAAATATTTTCAAAAAGTTCAAATAATTTAAATGATTTTCAAATGAAAATTAATAATCTTGATATTACTGCTTGGGATCCTATTGAGATTAGTAGACAATTAATTTTAATTGAATTTAATATCTTTGAAAAAATAAGAGCAAAAGAATGTTTAAATCAAGCTTGGAATAAAGAAAATAGAGAATTAAAAGCACCAAATATTCATGAAATGATATTAAGAACAAATACGTAAAAAATTAAAATTTATTTAAAATTTTAGAGTTGTAAATTGGGTTGCATTTGAAATATTAAAATTTGAAAAAGTCACACAAAGACAAAATTCATTAGAATTATTTTTAAAAGTTGCAATTGAATTAAAAAATTTGAATGCATACAATTGTTTATTTGAAATACTTGGTGGTTTAAATAGTATTGCTATTCATAGATTAGATGAAACTTGGAAAAATGTATTCATTTTTTTTTTTATCTTAATTTTTTAAAATGTTAGATTAATCCAAAATTAAAATCTGAATTCGAACATTTAACTAAACTAATTTCAAGAAAGAAAAATTATGGATTGATGAGAAATGAATTAAAAAAAGCACTTCCTCCTATTTTACCTTATATTGGTCTTTATTTAACTGATTTGACATTTATTGAAGATGCAAACAAAAATATTTTGAATGATAAAATTAATTTCTCAAAATGTAGAAAATTAGCAAAAGTTATTCGTGAAATACAAACAAATCAACAAAAACCTTACGAATTCATTGGTAAAATTACTTTTATTATTTAAAAATATTCAAAGGTATTGTTGAATTATCAAATAAATTGAAAAATATGAATGTATTTTCTGAAGAACAATTGATTGAATTATCATATAAAAGAGAACCTAAAGAATGATAATTCATAAAAAATAAAGTTTTTGTTTATATTAAAATAAAATGGTTCTACTCAAAATGATTGACCAATCAAAATGAACGAAGAAGAAAAGGAAAGAAAAAGGTATATAACATCATCAATCTCTCTAATTCTTCAAACATAGAATCTTACGTGAAATAGTTGAAACTGAGAAGGTAAAATAGAATATAGTATCATTCATTTTTAGAACTATTTAAAAGAGTTGGAAGATTTCAAAAAAGTTTGTTCAAATTTTTTTTTTAATTATTCTTAGAATTATCAACTACCAATATCTAAAGGAAATTATGAAAACTTTTCTAAAGTGTTTGTGAATATAGAAAGTATAATAAAGATAAATGAAAGTTTATTCAAACAGTTGGAAGCAAATTATAATGGAGTTACCAAACCATCAATAGGAGATATATTTATTCGATTTGTAAATTTTAAAAAATAAATTTAAATATAATTTAGGCACCTTATTTAAAATTATATACTAAATATTGTAAAGAATATAATACTATTACTTCAGCTTTTAAACAGTTAAAAGGTGAAAATAAAAAGTTTAGAGATTTAGTTTCAGTAAATAAAAAATAATAATTAATATATGTTCACCTTAAGAAACTTGAAAGGAGTGCAATTGAAGATGGTACTTTTACCTTTTTTTTTTTTTTAAAACTGATCAAGGACGTCAACCTATTTCATCTTATTTAATCATGCCAGTTCAAAGAATTCCAAGTAAAAATTAATATTTTTTTTTTTAATGAAAGGATATAAAATGTTACTTGAAGAATTGAGTAAATATACCAAGAAAGGACAAGATGAAAATTTAATTGAGGCAATAGAAGAAATACAAAGTGTTGGAAACTTTTTAAATAAAACATTAAGAGAAGATGAAGCAACAACTAAAATAATACAAATTAATAGAAAATTATTTTATCGACCTCTTGATGAAGATAAAAAAATACAATTAATTACACCAACAAGAAAGTTTATTATGGAAGGACAATTTATGGTAATACCAGATGGTGGTTTAGAAAATGAAAATGATTCAACAGGTTTAATCATTTAAATATTTAATAATATAATTATTAAATAGGATGGAAATATAGAACATTTTATTTATTTAATGATATGATATTACAATGTATTTATAGTGGTGGTGATATTATTTTATATGATAATATTTTATATTTAAATACAATACCAATATCATGGACAAGAGATTTAGGAATGGTAAATCCCCCCATATTATATATTTAAATAATTATTTTAAGAATGATTGTTTTCAAATTATTGGATCTAATTTTACATTAACACTTCAAGATTCAGAAAAAGATAAATGGATTGAATCTATAGATCGTGTTATTAGTGAAATTATAAATAATTCAAATGGTAATATGAAAGGAAAACAAAGAGCAATACCATCTTATACTCCAAATAAATATAAAGATATTGTTAAAAGAGAAAATAATCAAATAAAACAATCTCAAAAGATTACAATGAATCATTATCAATATAATAAAAAAGATGAAATTGATTTAAAAGAAGAAAAAAGAAAATTATTAGAAGAAAAAAGAAAATTAAGAGAAGAATTTAGTGATGATAAAAATGTATTAGAAAATAAAACAAAAGAAATTAATGAAAAATTACAAAAATTAAAATTAAATTCTGAAAAGAATGATGATGAATTATTAAAAGAAGATGAAAAGAATAATGATAAAAAGAATAATGATGAACAAAGTGATAATGAAAAGAATAATGATGAAATAAAAAAAAAAGAAGAAAAAAGAAGATTATTAGAAGAAAAAAGAAAATTAAGAGAAGAACAAAAAGAAGAAGAAAAAAGAAAAGGAATAAAAGAAGAATTAAAAAGACAAGCAGAAGAAGAATTAAATAAAGAAGAAAAAGAAAATGAATCAATTCAAATTAAAGAAAGAATTGAAAAAGAAATACCTGAAATAGATAAAGAAAAAGAGAAAAAAGGAGATGAATTATTTGCTAAAGGTAATTTAGCATTTAAACAAGAAAGAGATTTTGAAAATGCAATAAAATTATATAGTGATGCAATTGAAGAAAATAATTATTTAATTCAAGGATATTTTAATAGAGGAATAGTTTATTATAATTTAAAAGAATTTAAAAAAAGTATAAAAGATATGTCAACAGTAATTGAATATCAACCTAAAAATGTAAGAGCAATATATATTAGAGGATCATGTTATAAATCATTAGAATTATATAAAAATGCATTAGATGATTTTGAAGAATGTATTTTACTTGATTCACAATCACCACATCATATATTAGGATTAGCACTTTGTTATGATCATTTAGGTGATTCAATTAAAGCAATTGAATCATATACTAGTTTTTTATTTTTGGATCAAAGTTCAGTTACTGCATTACATAATAGAGGTCAAAATTATTATCAATTAGAAAAATATGAAGAAGCAAAAGAAGATTATAATAATGCAATTAAATTATTATCAGATGATGATGATTTAGATTTTAAAAATGAATTAATTTTAAATAGATCAAAATGTTTTATTAAATTAAATCAAAATGAACAAACTGAAATCTCATTGGATGAAAATATATCTATTTTAAGAGAAAAAGCAAAGAATTCATTTTTATCAAAGAATTATAAAGAATCAATTGAATATTTTTCAAAAATAATTGAAAAAGAAAATGATAAAAATGAATTATTATTAGAATATTTTAATAGAGGATTATCTTATAAACAAATTAATAAAATAAATGAATCTATAAATGATTTTAAAAAAGTAATTGAAATTGAATCAGATCATTTAAAATCATTAATTTATATATCTCGTTTATTAAAAAAAATAAATAAATTTGAAGAATCAATTCAATTTTATACAAAATCAATAAAATTATCACCTTCAAATTCAGATTTATATTTTGAAAGAGCAATGATTTATAATCAATTAAAAGAATATGAATTAGCTATAAATGATTTTAGTAAATCAATTGAATTTGAAAAAGATAATGTTGATTCATTTTATAATAGAGCATTAATTTATCATAGACAATTAAAAGAATATGAATTAGCAGAAAAAGATTATACTATGGCAATTAAATTATCAAATAAAAATGAATCAGATATATTTGTTGATAGAGCATTACTTTATTATATTATGGAACAAGATGATAAATGTAAAAAAGATTTTGAATTTGCATTACAATTAGATCCAGAAAATGAAAGAACAAAAAAAATATTATCAAAAATTAAAATTTAATATTTGGATAAACATCAAGTTTACCATTTAATCCACCAACAACTAAATGATTTTCAATATAATCAATTGAAAATATTGATGCATTTTGATTCTTTTTATTTAATAATTTTGGTGTTGAACTTGAAATATCCCAAAAATATAACATTGAATCTTCTCCTGATGTTGTTAAAATATTATTTTGAAGTGGATGAAATGCAATATCAGAACATGTTGAATTATGTGGTTTAAAACTACCTAAACTCTTTTTTGTATTTCTATAATCAAATAACATTACTGTACCATCTTCAAGTGATACTCCAAATTGTTCTTTTTGATGTGGATTCCATTTTAAACTTTCAATATCTTTAGGTACTTTATATGAATTAAATTTAGTTGGCTTTTTTTTTTATTATTTAGTATTAATATAATTTACTTTTGAAGGATCAAATAATGAAATAGTACCATCAAATGATCCAGCTAATAAAATATTAGTTTCTTCAGGATGCCAACAAACAGATGCTACTTTATCTTTATGATGTTTAATAGTTTCAATAACTTTTTCTTCATTTATATCCCAAATCTTTATAGTTTTATCTTCACTACAACTTGCAAGTAAATCTATAATTTAATATTTTTAATTTTTTGTAATACTTGTAAATTTTTTATTCCATGATAATCCTAATACTGCACCTTCATGAGAATTCTTATTTTTTTTTTTTTTATTTAAATCAAATCCCAATACACAAACTGGTTCATAAGGATCAATAATATCCAAATCCCAAATTTCAATAAAAGGTTCAAAAGTACCTATAGCTGCAAAATTTCCAATTTTATCTTTTTTATTTAACCATTCAATAGATAATCCAAAAGTTGATAATAAAATATCATGATGTAAAAATAAATTATCTTCTAATTCTTCATAAATCCAAACTTGTAAAGTAGTTACATTGTCTTCATTATTTATAGCTAATAATTCAATATCATCATTATTCAACTCTAAATCATCCATACTACTATCAGATTCATCACCAATCATATTTGGATCTTTTTCTCCTTCTTTATAATATAAACTATCTTCTTTTATTCCATCTTTTAAAATTAATTTTGCTTTTAAGTCATCCAAATCAATATCTTTTTCATTGTCATATTCATCAAAATTGTACTCTTTTAATTCATCATCATCTAAATTTTCATCCTCTTTTTTAATTTCTCCTTCTTCTTTCATTTCTTCTTCTTTTACTTCTTTTTCTTTAAAGTTGTCTACTTCTCCTGCTTTTTGTATTTCATCTTCTGGAATTTCTACAACAGATGGCTTCAAAGAAAATGCACCACGAGGTACCCAACGAACAGCAGAAATCGTACTTCCTTCCATTTCAAAATGCTTCGAAGTCGATTTTCTATTGGTGGAGATTTATAATTGTAATCAACTAGTGTAACACTTCAAAAGAAACTGTAAATTTTCCGTTGATTCAGAATTTAGTGTTGAAAAGTAACAATTTGAAATGGAGAAAAGGAGAATTATTAATAATTTATCCATGTCGGAAAATATTGTGATTGGTTAAAATGGAGTTTTCAAATTTTGTTCCGAGCGTAGAGAGTTTCATCATTTATGGTTGTGTTTTATTGTACACTGTCATTGCTACAGTAATTATACCTGGAAATACTGCTGAAGGTGCTCAATTGAAAGATGGTAGTCGTATCACCTATAAACTCAATGGTTTAAGAGTTCACTTCACTTCAATCTTTTTATTTGTCATATTTTCTAATACTGGTTTGGGACTTTTTGATGGTGCTATTGTATGGAGAAACTTTTTTAAAATTGGTACAGTTGCTATGGTTTGTTACTTATAAATTTGATTTACATTTTTGAATAGATTTTTTCAATCTTATTTGCTACATTTTTATATATTAAAGCTTATGTACAAAAGAATAAATTAAATATTCATGGAAATAATAACTTTTTTATGAATTGGTTTATTGGAGTTGAACTTAATCCTTTTATTTTTGGATTTGAAATTAAAGCTAATTCATATAGACCTGCATTCATTTTAGAACATTTATTTGCAGTATCTGCACTTTATGAACAATATTATAAATTTAATTCAATATCACCTTCAATGATGGTATTTCAATTCATTACTTTTTCATACATTTTTGATTGTTATTATTATGAAGATGGTCTCATTCTTATGTATGATATTATTGAAGAAAAGTATTTAATATATTTAATATTAATCTATTTAAAATTAGTTTTGGATTTATGCTTTTAATGGGAGATTATTTTTGGATGCCAATCTGTTTTTCATTTCAATTATTATTTTTAGTTGATTCATCTTCTATTCATTCATCATATTTTTATCATATTCTAAATATTTTAATATTTATTACAGGTTATACAATATTTAGAGGATCTAATGGACAAAAAAGACAATTTAGAAGAGATCCAACAAAAGAGATTTGGGGATCAAAACCAAAAGTAGTTGAAACTGATATTAAAGGAAAGAATTTATTAATATCTGGATATTGGGGAATTGCTAGAAAAATTAATTATTTAGGAGATATTTTAATTGGAATATCATGGTCAATGACATGTGGAATACCTAATAGTTCAAATTATTTTGGATATTTTTATCCATTTTATTTAACTATTTTATTATTTAATAGAGCAACAAGAGATGATTATGCATGTAGAGAAAAGTATGGTAAAAGATGGGAAGAATATTGTTCAAAAGTTAAATATATGATAATTCCTTACATTTATTAAAAATTTATTGTTTTTAAAAATTGTTTTAGTTTTAAAATATGAAATGGTAAAATTGAACTTCTACAAGGAAATGAAATTGAAATATTTAACCATGAAAGAGAATTAAATTGTTTTGATAATTTATAAATAGACATATTTTCTTCTTCTTTTTTTTGTTGATTATATGATTTTAATTCTAAAATATTATAAGATTCATCATTCCATTCATTTCTTGAATGATTTGGAAATGGATTTTTTAAAGAACTTAAAATATAATAATATTCATTTTGAATTAAAAATGAATGTCTATTCCCTTTTTTTGTATGATCAATAAAGAATTGTATATTTGAATTATCTTTTAAAGAGAAAAATAAAATATTTTTTTTTAACCAAAAATTAATTTCTTCTTTTTCACAAATTTGATTAAATTTACAAATGATAATATTAATCCATTTATCTTTTAATTTTAAACAATTATTAAATATTTCATTTAAACAATCTAAAAATGAATTTATATTTTGAAAATATAATATTTTAAAAAATTCACCAAATGAATCAATAAATGATATTATTAATTCAAATTGATTGGTTGATTTTTTAATAATAAAATAAGAACAATGTAATGTATTAATTATATTTTGTTTTTCAGTTAAACAAAAACATGGTTCATAATAAAATATTGAATCTTTAAATTCATTTCTAATTGAATTATTATAAATATTAAATATTAAATCTGATATATTCTCTTCTTGTTTATTAAAATATAAAATAGAACATTTTGTTGAATATTTTGTTGAAAAGAATGTATTTGTAAAATCTAAAATTAAATTACAATTTTCTTTTTTTTCATTTTCGAATTTAATTAAATCTTCAATAGATTCTTTTGTATATTTATTTTTCATATCTTTTGAATCTAAATCTAAAAATATTAAATTATAATAATTTAAATTTCCCATTTTATAAATTTGAAATAATGATTGTAATTCTTTTAAAAATAATTTTAAATTTGAATTCATTTCTTTTTCTTTAAATATTAAATTTAAAAATATATTCTTTGGTTTTCCAAATGTTGTTAATCCAAATGTATTCCAATCTTTTATAATATCAGGTCTTGTATCCATCCAATTAAATTCACCAAATCCAAATCTAATACTTGGTATATCTAATGGTTTAAATAAATCCATTTCAAATTTTAAAGGTAATGAAAATGTTAATTTATTCATAACATATTCAAATATTATATAAATATCTTTAAATTTAATTTCATTTTCATTATTGATTTGATTGGTTTGTTTAATATTATCATTATCAATACCACCATTACCAATATCAATATCACCATTACTAATCTTATTTTCATTTTGTTCTATATTATTTAAATCACAACTCTTCAAACAATCATCATTTTTTATTAAAAATAATATTAATTTTTCTTTCATTTCATTTTCATTTTTTATAATATTTTCATAAAAACTAATCTCTTTTGAAAATATATTCTTTTCTTTTTTTCTTTTTTTTTCAATAACTTTTAATTCATTCTTTGGTTTCCATTCTTCAAATTTCTTTTCTTTTTTATTTTCTTTTAAAAAGTATTCTTCATTATTAAAATAAGGTATTGAATTCTCATAAGATATATTTAAATGATTTGAAAAATCAATAATTTCATACTTTTTTTCAAATCTTTTAAATTCAATTTCTTTTTTTTCTTCTTTTTTTTCTTCTTCTTCTTCTTCTTCTTCTTCTAATACTTCTACTTGTTGTTCTTTCATTTCTTGTTCAATCATTTTTACTTCTTCTTTTTCTTCTTTATAAAATCCAAATAATTCTTCTTCGAGGTCTTCATTTTCTAAATCATCCAATACAAGATCATCTTCATCTTGTTCTTTCTTTTCTATTATTTTTATTTTTTCTATTTCTTTATTTGATGATGATTTTAATTTATTTATTTTTGGTTTAATTTTATTATTTAATATATTTTGATGTTGTTGTATATTAGTAGTAGTGGTGGTGGTGGTGGTATTAGTCATAGTAGATACTTTATTTATTTGATCTATACTCATTAATTTTCTTTCTTTCTTTTTAATTAATGTTGATTTAAATATCTTTGGATGTTTAAAATAATCTTCAAAATTAAATTTCAAATTATTAATTTCAATATAGTTTGTATTCTTTCTTTTTATACCTGTAATACCAATTGGTGTTAATACAAAATAATTCTTTTTCATTTGTTTTAATCTTTTTTTTGAAATGAATACATAACATCGAATACTTTCATTTTCAAAAATATAAGGATATAATTCAAATCCTAATAAATCCATTTCACTTTTTCATTTTTTAATCATTCATTTCTTTCTTACTTGAAACAAACAAAATTTTTAATTTTCTTTTTATCTTTAAATTGAAAAGTTAAATAATTTTTAAGTGCTCCAAGATAATAATTGTATACTTGATTGAATTTTATTTTTTTTATTTTTTCTTTTCTTTTTGATTTAAATATATATAATTGATTTGGATGAACATATAATGGTTGACTTCCTTTTTCATTTTTTAGTATTACTTTAAACATACCTTCATATAAACTTTGTTCAAAAAGTTGAAACAATACTTTAATATTTTTATCCTCTATAAGTTCATATTCAATATATTCTGGTATAAACTCTAAAAAGAATGAATTTGAGAATAACATTCAAGTATTGTTGTTTGATAAAATTGACCAATAAAAAAGTAAACTAAATTTTATTGGATAATCATTTATTCACAAATAATATCTGAAATATTTGAATTTGGTTGTTTTATATCATTTGGAAAATATTTTAAAATATCTTCATATGAATTCATTCTAGTTTTATAAATTTCATTTTCATTTATAGGTTTTAATAAATGAATTAATAATTTTTCAATTTGATCTTTATTTTTTATATGATTTGATAAATTATCTTTAAAATATTCTAATGATTTAAATGAATTATTTAAATTCATTGACATTTCAATATATTTTTGTTTTCTTATTATAAATTTAATTTCATTCAAAATTTCATCTAATGTTATTTTAAATAAAGATAATGACCAAAAATCACCTAACCTTTTTTCAACAGGTAAATTTTCACCACTTAAAATATTAATTAAAATAAAGATTTACGCATTTCCACTTTTTAAAAAAAAGGGTTAGAACATTTATTTCTTACCCAAAAATATAATGAACTTTATTCTTTTCATCATAAATAAAATTATGAAATGCTCTAGGTGTTGGAAATTCATTTTGAAATGGTTCTGAAATAGTAAATATTTTCTCCCATTTTTCATTTTTTAAATTTAAAATATAAAATGCTAAAGTTAGTAAAATGATCAGATTTACTATTTTGAACTAAATTAATTTTATGATTCATTAAAGAATTAAAAAAATATATTTCATTTTCATTTTCATTAAATGTTAATAATAAATTTGAATTCCCATTTGAAATTGAATTTGAAATATTCATTGATTTTTTAATTATATTATAATCTAATTTTAAATCAAATATTTCATAATTATTTAAAAATATATTAAAATTCTTTTTTTTTCCACCAAAACAATATAATTTATCATTATTTGTTAAAATCATACCATGTGATATTCTTGATGTAATATTTCTTTTTATTAAAAAAAAAAATAAAAAATAATTTTACTTTTTAAATGACCATTCATTTTTAATTAAATCAAATATATATAATTCAGAATATTCATTTTGTATATTTCTACCACCATGAATATATAATTTATCATTCTTTATTATCATTTGATGTCCTGAAATTAATAATGGTCCTCCTTCTAATGATGTATTTAAACTTATTAAATTAAATGTATTATTATTTAAATCATAATAATAAAAATCAGGTGTTGATTTATTTCCAATTTCTTCTCTAATATCTGCATACCTTCCAAAAAAATAAATATATCTTTTCTTTTTATAAAATGACATTAAATGACATGATCTAACACTAGGTCCATTTTCGTTTTTTATTTCTTTCCATTCTTTTTTATTTATATTAAAACACCAAAAATCTAAAAAAAGTTAAACAAGATTATTAAATAAAATACCATTTAATTCACATTCACCTGTCCATCTATTTATCTATTTAATATTTATATATTATATTTACCCACCAAATAACTTATAAAGTTACTTTTATTTTTCTTACATAAATTATTGAATTATCTTCATCAATACACATAGAAGATCCTGATCTTTCACATGGCACATTTGAATTTTGAATTTCTATTTTATTCCATTGATAAGAGTATTTTGAATTTTCAATATAAGAATTAAATATTTCTTTAATTTCAAAAATATATTCTTCAGTTTTATCAAAATCACCATTTACAACAAATGTTTCATGTATTTTTGTTAATATATCATTCTCTAATTTTATACCACTTTGTTTTTCTAAATCTTTATAAAGTGATAAATAGTTATTTTCTCTTAAATATTTTAAACATAATTTTACACTCTCTTTGTTAATTAAATTTAAATCTTCTTTTATATTTTCAGTACCAAATAATTCAATATGAAATATACTTTATTGATTAATATAAATGAAGGATACCTTGGTAATGCTGTTTCACTTTGAAATTGAAAAATAAAACAAAATATTACTTATAAGAAGATATTGGTGATATTTTAATATATTGTATTGGTTTAGATGAATTTAATGGTATCATTTCATCATTTTCATTATTTTTTAATTCTCCATAAAAAATATTCTTCATAAATTTAGAATTTAGTCCAACAGATATTTTAAATTCTTTCATATTATTACTATGAAGTTTATAAAATTTAAAAAATTTAATAGACTCTATTTTAGAAATATTTTCTAATTTTAAAATAATTTCTTCTTCGTTTCTACTACTTGGTGTCCACCTAGAAGCTTGATTAAAAGAGTCATCCACTAATATATTCTCCGGTGTATGTACACCAAGATGACTTGAACAATAATGTATTTCGTAACTTAATTTCTTCATTTAGTGATTAAGGAAAATTGAAAAAAGAACCAAAAAAGTTGACCAATAAAAATACTTGTTTATTTTTGATTGAATTAAATTTTTCCGTTCAAAGATGGCAGAATACCTTGACGATTTGAATGATAAATTAAAAGATGTTAAACCAACAACTTTAATTTTAGGCACAGCAGGTTCACTTTCACTTGGTTATGGCTTATATAAACTTCTTAGTCATCCAAAAGGTATGTAACCAATTTTTAGTAACTTTCGAAACAGGAATTCAATCATTATTATTCAAAGCTCTTTTAAAAATACCGGGAGCAACTGATAAAATCGAAAAACAAACAGATGAAGAAGTCAAAAAAACATTTGATACCATGCTTCAACTTTCCGACCCAAAAACTAAAATCTTACCAAAAAATGGTGTTCCTAAAGAAGAACTTCTTGGAAGATTAAAAAAAATGGTTGAAGAAGAAGAGAAACATCATGGAAATCTTACAGCAAGTGGTACAATTTACAATGGTGATAAAGAGCATGTGGATTTACTTTGTGACGCTTATAAGTTATTTGTTCATTCTAATCCACTTCATAATTGGAGTTTTCCTGCAACTTGTAAAATGGAAAGTGAAGTTATTTCCATGACCAAATTTATGCTTGGAGGTTCAGATGATACATGTGGTGCAATCACTTCTGGTGGAACAGAATCTATTTTAATGGCGTTAAAAGCTTATAGAGATTATGGTAAATCAAAAGGAATTCAAAATCCAGAAATGTAACTATCTTTTAAAAAAAATTAAATTTGTTTTAAAGTATCTGTTCAAATACAGTGCATGCTGCCTTCGTAAAAGGATGTCACTATTTTGGTATTGAATATATTGAACTTGATGTTGATCAAAAAACATTTCAATTGGACCCAAAAGAAGTTGAAAAAAAGATTTCATCATCAACAATTTTAATTGTAGGTTCTTCACCATGTTATTCAGTTGGTGTTATGGACCCAATTGAAGATTTAGCTAAACTTGCAATCAAGTATAATGTTGGTCTTCATGTTGATTGTTGTTTAGGTGGTTTTTATCTACCATTTGCAAAAAGAGATGATTCTTTGAACGTACCAAAATTTGATTTTTCAGTTGAAGGTGTTTCTTCAATATCTGTTGATACACATAAATATGGATATGCAACCAAAGGTTTTAAAATTTTATTTTGACTTACATCTTTAACCATAGGTTCAAGTGTCATTTTATTTAAAAATTTTGAATTAAAAAAACACATGTTTTTTATATCATCAATGTGGACAGGAGGTATTTATGCTACACCAACTATTGCTGGTTCAAGACCTGGTGGTTTAGTCGCAACTTGTTGGACTTCTTTGATGGCACTTGGTGATTCTGGTTATGAAGAAGTCACAAAGAAAATTGTTAAAGAATTCAATATAATTTTGGAAGGATTAAAGAAAATGGAAAATATTCAAGTTTTGGGAAATCCTTATGGTCCTGTTATTGCTTGGTCAGTAGTTGGATTGGATAAATTGTTTGTTTTTAGACTCATGGATGCTTTAAAGACATTAGGTTGGGAAGTGAATGCAATTTTAAATCCAAGTGGACTTCATATTTGTTTAACACAAAATCATATTGGAAAAGGAAAACAATTTCTCATTGATCTTCAAAAATCAATGAATTTGGTGAAGGAAGACCCAAAGAAATTTAATTCTAGTGCAGGTGTTTATGGAACAGCTATTGCATTGCCAGATTCTGCTCCAATTGATATGTTTGTTGAAAAATTCTTACACAAACTCACAGAAACACAATAAATATTTGATAACAAGTTTTACAACAACAAAAACATTTATTTGGATGATAAAGTATTTGAAAAATCATCAATTTCTTTTTTCTTTTTTGATGTATTCTCTTCATTTATTTCTTTATCATTTTGAGAAAGTTGTAAATTTTGAAAAGTTTCATTTAATTTTTTTGCTTCCACTGATAACTTTTTCATTAAATCAGAAAGAGAATCCACTTTTTAAATTTAATTTATTATTATTCTTACCATTCTTTTCTTTACAAATTTTATCAATTTTTTCAAAATTTGTTTTATTTGAATCAAAAAAGTCCAATTCTTTTTTTAATGTTTCATTTTTGGTTTTAATAATTTGAAGACTCTTGTACTCCTAAAAATATTTTTTTAATTTTCTTTTTAATTTACTTCATTAATTTCTTTTCTTAATTTTATTATCTTTTCATTCAATTCATTTTCATCATTTTCTGATAAATTACTTTCATTGTTTACTTTGGTATCTTGAATTTTTCTAAATCCTTTTGGTAATTCAAGAACATTTGGTGTAACGTACAATTCAAAAGCATCTACACTATAATTTATGGCATTCGTGAGCATATCTTGTGCTTTATTCAGTGATTCTTTAATGATTTCTGTGTTTTTTGAGTCAGGTAATTTTTTGTTCAGTATCATTTGAATATCATCCAGTCCATCACAACCATAATCTAAAGTAGCATTATATACATCATCAAAGAATTTTTTAGTTTCAAACTCATAAAAATTGCTGGAATTCGAAGTTTGTTTTGGTGATTGAAAATTTCTTGTTGAATTTTTTGTTTTGGATGTTTTTCGTGGTGTTTTTTTTTGTGGTGTCTTATTCTCCTCACCGCTCATTTTTTTTAACGTTTTTTTCAATTGACCAATCAAACGATGTTTTGATTTTTTACTTTTCACACATTCATTTTCTCTCAAATGCTTGAGAAAAATTCTTTTTATTACTTTTTTTTCTTGACCAAAAAACCAACCAATCATTAACATTTTTTTCATTCATTATGTTTAAGCTGTTGAGTCCAAGGAATGTTGACCAGGCTGACTGTTTGGTGAAACTTTATGTTCACTCAATATTTGACATGGAACCATTGAGCGAAGAGGAGAAATCAAGTTACATTGGAAAATCTTTTGTTGTTGTTTCAAAAGTGTCTACAAAAATAAAAAAAGAAACAAAATCTTTAAAAGCCATCGAAAATTCAGTTAATGGTAATTTAACTTGTTTCTAAAAATAAAGGTCATAAAACTGCTGTTTGTGAATTTAATGAATATTTTGATTTGACAATTCGATTCAATTTAAAATCATTTTATGGTGCAGATCAACTTATTACCTTTTGTATTAAAGATGAAGATTCCAAATTATCATATGTTAGTACAAATATTGGTGACTTTGTTCAACCTTTTTATTCTGAAGAAAATTCAATGAAGAAAACGGTTTTATTTCCATTTGAAACAACAGATAAATTTAAAGGTATACTTAAAGTATCATTTGCTACACTTTGGATGAAAGAATTTGGTGAAGGGTAATGAAGTAAATTATATTCATATTTTTTTATAGACCTATGAAATCACCAAGAAAATCAACGACAAGATTTGTAGTTATAGAAGAAGGAGAACAAACAGAAATTGAATTACCTGAAATTGAAAAAGAAGAAAAAAAAAAATATGATGTTCGTAAACACTCCACTCTTCAAAGTTTTGGTAGTGCACCAAATTTTACCAAAAAATCAAGTTTACATAATTTTAAACAAAATGATAAAAATGAAAATGTACCAAAAATAGATTTAACAAGATTATCTGCCAATAATATTTCAGATGAAAAAAAAAAAAAGAATTCACCAAAATCATCAACACCAAAAACACCATCATCTGAAGCATCTGAATTTGCATCAAAAATTACAGAGTATAAAGGTATTATACGTGGATTAGAAAAAGAAAAAAAAGAATTAAAAGAAAAACTTAATGGTAATAGTAATTCAAATGATACATTAAAGAGTAATGAAACACATAAAATTATAAATGAATTGAAGAATGAATTTAAATTAATTAAAGAAAATAATATTGAAACCAATGAAATACTTTCAAATTTAAAATTAAGACTTTCAATTTTTGAAAATGAAAAGAAAGGATTTACATCATATAGTCATAATCCAATTCAAAATCAAGTTACAATTGTATGTTGTGATATTGAAGGAAATTCAAATTTATGGAATTTAACCAATGAAGAAATGAAAGAAACTATTTCATTATATTCTGAAATGATAAAAGAAAAAGCAAATGAAACATTAGGATATATTTCACCATCTGATACAGATAGTTTTATTGTTGCATTTTCAAGTATAAGAAAAGCAATTAAATTTTGTTTATTATGTCAAATAAGTTTAATGGAATTAAATTGGCCAAAAGAATTAATTAAAAATGAAAAACAACCTGATTTATTTTTTGGATTGAGATGTAGAATGGGTGTTGATTCTGGTATACCTGAATATATTGTTGATGATTCAAGTCGTGTAAAATATTTTGGTGATATTGTTCACAAGGCATCTATTATAACTTCTTACACTCAAGGTGGTCAAGTTATCATTTCAGAAGGTGCTTGGGATGCTTTATGCCAAAGTAAAGAAAAATCAGATACACCAATAAGAACTGTTGTACAAGATTTAGGCGCGCAAGATTTAAAAGGAATCAATAAAAAAGAACATGTTCGTTTAATTATACCAGAACAGTTTAAAGGTAGAAAATTCAAATCAAAATCACTTCAACTTGTTTGGAATGATT
Source organism: Neovahlkampfia damariscottae (assembly GCA_016618085.1). NCBI lineage: Eukaryota > Heterolobosea > Selenaionea > Neovahlkampfiida > Neovahlkampfiidae > Neovahlkampfia > Neovahlkampfia damariscottae. The sequence goes on along the minus strand of JABLTG010000001.1, from coordinate 281,870 downwards.
CTTCAATGTTGGTTGGAATATCAAAAGAAATTTCAAATATTAAATTTAATCATTTGAATAATCAAAATTTAATTGAATTTGAAAATAAATTGACAAATATTTTAATTTTAAATAAATTAATTGAAGATTCAACAGGAAGTGAATCAAATTTAGAAATTAAAATAAAACAAGATGAATTAGATGAATCATTAAGAGATTTAAAGTAATAATATATTATATCTTATTTTAACATTATACCCTCTTTAGAAATCAAAATGATCATTTAAAAGAAAAATATTTAAAATTAGAATCACAAATATCAAAATTAAATTCATCAATAATGTTTTATGGTGGTGGTAGTAGTAGTGGTACAACAAATAATGAATCAAAAAAGATTACAAAATTACAAACATTAGGAACAACAAACTCAACTACAAACTTTGATTCAAATATTGATTTTTCAGTGGATTCAGAAGAATTAAAAACATTAAAAGAAAATAATGATACTTCAATTGATCAATTAAAAAAATTATTAGAATTGGCAAACTCTGCAAAAGAACAACTTGAAGAAGAATTGAAAAAGGATTAATATATTTTCTATTTTACGTATTCTCTTTTTATTTTGAGTTATCGATGTTTTGTTGGTTTGGTTTGGATTTGGTTAAAGAAAGAAGAAAAAAATAATTTTATAATAAAAAGATATTTTTATGTATCTAAAAAAATGTTAAACTATATGTTAATCAGGCATCTAAAAAAATGTTATTATCCATCTATGTGTGTTAATATGTGAAATTATTTTTGAAAATAACAAAAAGTGTGATTTAATTCTCCATTTTTCAATGAAAAAATGAGTTGATTAATGAAAAAGGTTTGAAAAGGTACTCACCATCATCTTCGTCATTTATTGTTAGCAACAATGAAATGTCTTTTCCAAAAAGGAAGGTATTCTTAGGTGTTCTATAAAAAATGTTTAAAATGAATAGAGTTCTCTGTACCTATAAAACAAAGCGTTTTCATTTGCTCCACTTGTAGATTTGTTTGATTGAATAAAATTAATTTTTGTTCTCTTTCCAGACTTCAATATATTTTTGCAATAACGTAAAGAATTCATTTCACCAATGAAAAATAAACGGAGAATTGTTAACCAATAAATGACCACGACACTTTAGACCAATTACGATACTGTTTGTTCTTGAGTTCAATCGTTTTTTTTTCATAAATAAACACAAATAGAAGTGATGACTGATGAATTTGATCGTGATTTTTTAATCACAGCATGGCCACTAATTTCCCATCAGAGTAACAAAGAGTAAATTTACAAAAGAAAGAGTTTATTAAATTTTTATAAAGACAAACTGAAAGTGAAATACTTTGGCCATTATTTAAATATACAAGATATACAAAAAAAGGATCAGATGGAAATAATTATGAAGAAAAGTTTTATCGAATTAATCCCTTTTTATTTTCTTTAAAACAAAATAATGATCCAAATCAATATGAATTTACTATTCAATTATTTTTTTATTCATTTTATTTATCAATTTATGATTCAAGTCAAATCTTTTTTTTTTTACCATTATTTTTATATTATTCATATTGTAATAAGAAAAAAAGAAGTATATTTTTTATATTTGGTGGATTAATATATTCATATAAAAATAATATTCAACAAAGATATCTTCATATATTACCATTATATTTTGAAAATATTAAAAAAGAAGAGAATAAAATAAGAATATTATTTCCATTTTATTTTAAATTTAAATTTGATTCATATTCATTTTCAATTATATTACCATTATATTTTTATTATAAAAGTTCAACATTTTATTTAAATCATTTATTATTTATATTTGGATATATTGAAACATTTAAAAATAAAAATGAATTTAAACAATGGTCAATATGTTTTCCATTCATTATTTATTCAAAATATAAAAAGTATGATGGATTTATATTTCATATTTTATGGCCATTATTTAAATTAAAAAAGAAAGATAATTATAAATCATTACGTATATTTCCATTTTGTTGGTTAAGAACACATAATGATGGTTATTCTGGTTATATATTATTTGGTTATTTAAAGAATGTAAATCAAATTAATAGAAAATATTATTATTGGGGTATATTTGGTATTATTCATATTAAAAGAGAAATATCAAAAGTAACCAATCAAATTAGAAATATAACATTTATATTTTTAATTTATTTTGATAGAATTATTGAAGATTATGAATTTAGAATAATAACACCATTTTATATTACTTATTATTCAAATAAAGATAAAAATGGTATTTTTAAGAAAGTGATTAAATTAATATCACCTATTTATTATTTAATTCAAGAAAATGAAGTTGAATATTTTTCAATTATTCCTTTATTTCTTTATTTTAATTTAAAAAAAATTGAATTTAATATTAAAATATATTCTTTATTTTTAATTCATACAAAATTAAAGAATTTGGAAAGAAATTTATATTTATTATCATTATATCATTCAAAAATAAAAGAAGATTTATTGACTATTAATGATACTACTGGTACTATTAACACTAATAATAGTACTATTAATAATATCAATTCATATGATAAAATATTATTCATTTTATTTTTTATTCCAATTTATTGTAAAATTAAATCAAATAATCAAAATTTAAATGATAATTATTCATTTAAATTTTATACATTCTTTTATATTTCAGAAGAATCAAAAAAGTTAAAATGGTATTTAATTGGTTTAATATATTTTCAATTTAAAAATAATATTGAAGAAATGAAATTATTTTTAATATTCTATTATGAATCTAATTTAAATAATGATCAAAAAGTTAAAATCATACCAATATTAATGTATTATTATTTTATTAAAAAACAACAAAATGGAGATTATATTGAAAGTAAATTATATTCAATATTTTATTATTCATATTATCAAACTAATAATATAAATTTTAAAAGAATATGTTTAATTTTAGTTTTAGAAAATAATTTAACATTAACATCTAAAAAAATACATTTATATTTAATTTATTATTATTTTAAAGATTTAAAACAAGATTTAAAAATAATACCAATATTAATGTATTATCATCAAATTAAATTAAATGAATTTTCAATTTATATTTATTCAATATTTTATTATTTTAATTCAATTAAACATCAATCCACAGGTTTTGATGAAATAACAAAAATATATTTATTAATTTATAAAGAATATAAATTTAATGATAAAGAGATTATTCATTTATTTTTAATTTATTATTTTGAAAATGTAAAGAATCAATATACTATTTATAAAAGATCAATTTATTATTCTTATAAAAATATATTAAATGGTGATGAATCATTAATTATATTTCCATTTTATTTTTTTAAAAAACAAAAACAAAATCAATGGAAATTATCACCTTTTTTATTTTTTGAATACAAAGATTTATCAAAAAATTATTCAATATTATCTATTCTATTATTTTATTATCATTCAAAATCAATATCAAATCATATTTCAAATCATTTTTATTTTTTATTTCCATTTTATATTTCAAATTGGGAATTTAGATTATCCAATCAAAATCAAAAGGATTCAGTTGATCATTGGAAGAGTATTTTATTTTTTTATTTTTGGAGAAGAAAAGAAAATGAATATGAATTTAGTTATATTTTAATTTATTATCATTCAACAAAATTATCCAATCAAGATAATCTTAAAATTGTCTTTCCATTTTATATTTCAAAAATTGGAAAAGATTCAAATTGGTATATTTTACCATTATTCTTTAGTTTTATAAAGACAGGTGAAGATCCAATATTAATATTATTATTATTATTTTTTAAATTCAAATCAAAGAATGATTCATTTTTATTCTTTTGGATTTATGGTTCATTAGAAATGAAAAATGAAATAAATGAAAAACAAACATTTTCTTTTTATTTATTAATTTCATTCATTACCTATCATTTTGATGGATCTATCAATGGTTTAAATGAGAAACATTATTATTTATTTTTGATATTATCACAATTAAAATTTAAAGAGAATTTTGATGAATTTAATAATCAATTCTTATTTTTACCTCTTTTATTCTATTTAGAATCAAGTTTAAAAAAAGTAACAAAAAAAAAAGATTGGATAATTCTATCTTTATTTTTAATATTTTATTCAAATTCTATTGGTAGATTTATATTTTCATTTATTTATTGTAACACTTTTAATTTTTAACTTAAATTATTTAGGTGAATATAAATTCAATAATTATAATATAATATTAACACCAATATATATTAAATATCAATATCATTTTGATCATTTTTCACAATTATCTATTCATTTAATTTTATTTGGATTATTTAGTGGATATATTGAAACTATTAAATCAAAAGATAATCAATGTAATGAATATCAAGTGAATCAAACATTTTGGATTTTATTATTTTTTAAAAAATCTAAAAAGATATCTAATGAATTAGTTTCTATCTTTATTACAATATTTCCAATATTTTTTTATATTTCAAATGAACAATTTAAATTTATTATTTTAATACCAATATTTTGTTCATTAACTATTTATAATTCAATATCTAATGTATTACATCATTCATTTGATATTACTTATATTTCAATTTTATTTTTATTTTATTTTTATTTAAAAACAGAAAGATTAAAAATAATAGATTTAAATACATTCTTACCATTAATATTTTCAATTTCATTCTCAAAATTAGATGGTACTTTTGATTTTAGATTTATATATTTATTTACACTTGCATTATGTAGATATGAAATAACTAGAAGTTTAAATTATAAAAATACACATATTTATTCAAAAATGATTTATTTATTTCCAATATTTTATTGGAATACAAATTCATTAAGATCAAAATTACAAAAGAAATTTGGTGAATATAAAATATCAACCAATGAAATTGACTTATTATTAGATGAATATATTGAAGATGAAAAACATTCATATTTTGATATATTATTCATTTGGAAATCATATAGTTTAATTCATTTTGAATTTGATACAACACATTATTTATATTGGATATTTCCATTAATATTTTCATCAAAATATGATTCTATTGAATCTAATGATTTTTATTTAAATCATAAACAATTTTCAATTTTATTTTTTCTTCATCCATATATTTCATTATTTAATAAAACTAAACATATTAAAAAAGATATTGAAGAAGATAAAATAATAATATTTTTATTATATTATTCAAATCATTTAAGAAATATAAAATCAAAAAAGAAACAATTTGAAATATCAATACTTTGGTTTTTACATCCATTTTTAACTTTAATTAAATTTAAAAAGAATAATGAATTCATTTTATTCTTTATTCAACCTATATTTTTATATTTTAAAAAGAATGAAAATATTAATTATATTGAATTATTTTGGTTATTTCATAGAAGATTATCATTTATTGGATATCAGTTAAAAGATACATTTAATCAATTTTATATATTTCCATTATATTATCAATCAAATAAAGATAATCTTTTAAAAATATATAAGATATTATATTTACCAATTCCATGGAATGATTCAATTCCAATTTCAATTATAAATTATAAATTAAAAATGAAAAGTATAAATACATTAGAAGAGAAATCATATCATTTTTTATTATTATTTTATTATGAACAATTAAATGATGATTCAAAAGTTGGTACTGGTATTGGTGTTGGTACTGGTCAAAATGAATTAATTGAAAATAATTTATATTTATTTTGGTTATTTTATAAAAAGATTGCATTATCAGGTAGATTATCAAATTATGAATCACAAAATATAAATGAACATTATACATGTCATTATTTTTATCCATTATATTTAAATATAATACAAGAATCAAATAATATTCAAACTTATTCATTCTCTTTATTTTGGTTTTTAAATAGATTCATTTCTTTATTTCATTTTGAATCATTAAAAAATAATAATAATTCAAATGATCAATATTTATGTCATTTATTTTCAATATTTTATTATTTTAAAAATCAAAAAGTGAACAAACTATATATATTTTATTTTATTCATCAACAATTATCTTTAATTCAATATTGGAAAAATGAAATATCAAATGGATTTTATATTTATCCTTTTTATCATTTTGATCAATTCAAAAATTCAAAAAGGGTTTATATGTTTTATTTCTTTTATAAAAAGATTTCAGTTTATCAAAAATGGAAAAACAAAGATAATAATGGATTCTTTGTATTTCCTTGGATTTATTTTATTTCAACCAATCAAATTATTAGTTCAAATCAAAACTCGAAAAAACAAACAACCCATATTTTTTATTTTTTTCATCCAAATTTAAGTTTAATTCAATATTGGAAGAATAATAAAATTGATTCTATATGTAATGGATATTATATTTATCCAATAATATATTATGAAGAAAATAAGAATCAAAAAAATTATATATATTATTTATTTTATTTTTTGAATAAACATATATCTTTAATTCAAAGATGGAAATATAATGATTCAAAATCAATTTCATCATCTGGATTTTATATTTATTTAATGATTCATTATGATTCTAATTCTAATTCAAATACATTATATGGATTATATTTATTTTATAAATCATTATCTTTTATTCAAATTTGGAATATATTAAATTCTAATTCAAAAGAAATTGGATTTTATTTTTATCCTTTTATTTATAAATATGATATTAATGCAATATCAAATAATGTATTAAATGAAAATGGATATTCAATATTTTATTTAACAAAATATTTAAGTTTAATACATTATAGTATTATTGAAAAAGATATTACATTTTATTGTTTCATTTTATATTATTATAAATTAATGAATGATGTTAATATACAATCTTATTCAATATTTTGGTTATTTAAAAATCAAATAAGTTTAATTTATTTAAATAAAAATAAAGAAGAATATACATTTTGGATTATATTATTAATATTAATTCAAAATTTAAAAGATTATTATTCATTTAATATTATAACAATACCTTATTGGTTTAAAAATGACAGTTCATTTTCAAAAATATCAACTTCATCTTTTATTAAATATTATAAATATTCATTAAATAATGAATCATATTTTTATATATTCCCTTGGATATTAATATCAAATAAGATGAAATTAAATGATAATGAAAATGTAATTTCAATTCTTTGGATTTTTCATTCAAAAATATCAATATTTTATTATAATAGATATATTAATTCACAAACTATTCATGTTCAATCTTATTTACTTTTCATTTATCATTTTGAAAAATATATTAAGAATTCAACAATGTTAAAATATAATCTATATTTCATTTGGTTCTTTTATAAAAAGATATCTTTATTTGAAAAATGGATTCAATCTTCAAATGAATTGTTAAAAGATGAAGGAATATTATTATTTTTAATATTTAGATATCAAAATAAAACAGATTATAAATCAACCAATGAGACATCATTTTGTTTATTTTGGTTTTGGTCAAATTTATTTTCAATATTTTATGTATCAAAAATATCATCAAAACAATCATTATTACCAACATACAAATCATTTTTATTACTTTTATTTTATTTTAATCAAAATGAAAATAGATCAGAATTATTTCTATTTTGGATAATTATTAAAAGAATATCATTATCACAAATTTGGAGAAAAAAAGAAAATTATGGATTATTAATATTCTTATTAACAAGATTAGAAATCAAAACAAAAAGTAAAAATAGTATTACTGATACTATAATTGGTAATAATCAATTGACCAATGATCAATCAATATATTTTTCATTGATTTGGATATTTAATAGAAGAATAAGTTTATTTTATTTTGAAAAAGATAATGATTTAATATTATCATATTCAATTTTAATATATTATTTTTATAAAAAAGAAAAAGAAAATGAATTTTGTATGTTTTATCTTTTGTATTATAAAATATCATTATTTTCAATAATTTATTCATTTTATAATAATTCTGAATACTTTTTAAAAGGAATATATATATTTTATCTATTTAGATTAGAATCTAAAAAAGATGAAAAAAATGAAATATTTTCAATTTCAATATTTTGGTTATTACACAAATATGTATCAATATTTTATTTAGAAAGAAAAAAAGAAAATGAAAGAATTATTGATACTATGTATTTAATAACAATATTTTATGTTGAAAGAGAATCTGATAAATTATTTAAATTAGCTATATTTTGGTATTTTCTTCGTCAAATATCTTTTATTAGATTTTCATATTTACCAAAAGATGTTAAAATATTATTATTTCCAATTTTTAAATATCAAAGAAAAAGAGGTGAATTTTCAAGATGGTGTTTATTTCCTCTAATTCCAATTAAATATTCATTTGTTGCAAATATTTTAGTTTATGAAAAAGAAGTATTTAAATTAGGTACGATCATTAATCGAATTGAAGATAAAACAAAAAGAAGAAATTATAAAAGAATTAGATTTTTATATAGAGTATTTAGATGGTCAGAAAATGAAAATGGTGTCATAGATGTAGAATTTAATCCATTTTATTATTCTCATTCAGATGGTAAAGAAAGAAAATCTCAATGGTTATGTTGTGGTGGACTTTGTGGTTTAGAAGAAATACCAAATAATTCAAAAACTAAAGTTAAAAAGGATTTACGTTATTGTTGTTGTTTATATTGTAATATGGGTACAGAAGATTTTGTTGATAAAGGTAAATATTCATCAAATATTGATCAATCAAATAATGTTATTCAAATTAATATTGAATAAATCCAATAAAGTAATTTACATGTAGATCTACTCACTTAATACACAAAATTTTATAATTTTGATTTTTTATAAACAGTATATCTCAATGCTTTATCGACAAGTTCTGGTGTAAATGTAGATAAAAATGGTAAATAACTAGTAATTCCAATGTATCTCTCTTCCCTTTTTCCAATTTTTAAAGCGTATAATGATTGATTTACACATTCATCAATACTAATCATTCTATTTTTATCATATGATTTTTGAGTTTCATTTAAATGTCTTTTTCTCATATCAGTATCTATCCATCCTGGAACTCCAATTGTAATTTTTACTTTTGGATTTTCAATAAATAGTTCATTTCTTAACACTTCAAAGAATCCATTGACCGCAAATTTTGAAGAACAATATGCTGTTCTAAGTGGTATACCTAACTTTCCAGACATTGATGATATTACCAAAATTCTACCATCACTTTTCTTTATTTCTGGTAATGAGAAATGTGTCATATTTACATATCCCATAAAATTTACTTTCATCATCTTTTCATAAATGGATAAGTCTTCAATTTGATAAAATGGAACACTACCACTAATTCCTGCATTTAAAATTAAAATGTCTAAAAAAAGTGAATTAGTGGTAGTTATTCAAAAGTTACCTATTTTTTGAAATGTCTTTTTTGCTTCTTCCACTACTCTTTTACAATCATTTTCAATAGTAACATCACAAGTAATGACCAAAGTGTTTTTTGCTCCTTTTTTCATACCTTAAAATAAATAAAGAATCTTTCTTACAGTTTTCTGCAACTTCTAACAATTTATCAGTCGACCTAGCACATAATACTAAATTTGTATTATATTTAGATAATTTATATGCAAATCCTTCACCTAATCCCATTGATGCTCCAGTGATTAGAATAGTTTTATTTTTATAAAATTTTTCAATTTCTTTTTCTTCAAAAACTATTAAAAAGAATAATACAATTACCATCATTATTATTTTGGTATTGATAATGATTATATATAACTCCAGATGTTGCCAGTAGGAAAGAAGAAAACAAAAATTTCTTCATCAACCAATCATCAATCAGCTAGTATTTTTTTATTTTTTTAGATAAAAATAATTTCTGAAAAGTAAAATAATTTTCTTTATAATTTGAACCAATAATATTTATTTTTTGATGGAAACAACTAAGACATCATCATTGAAAGATGAAACTACACTATTAATTGACAAACCAAATACAATAACCATTAAAATCCAAACTATATTCAATGAAATACAAAATTATATTAAATTAATATTAAGTGAAGGAAGAACTAAAAATTTTATATTATTTTCCATTAGTTTATTTATTATTGGAATTATACAAATAATAATATTTGGTACAATATATTCACATAGTTTAATTATTATATTTGGTGGATTACATTTAATTCAAATTTCATTTTCTCATTTAATTTCTGGTGTTCAAATATTTTTAACAACTTCAAAATCTATTAAAATATCATTTGATACATTTTCATATGGACTTGAAAGAATTGAAATATTATTTAGATTTTCAAATATTATATTTTTATGGTTCATTTCATTTTCAATGATTGTTGAATCATTTCATCATTTACTTGAACCACATTCTTTAAATTTAAATAGTTTATGGTTAATTCCATTTTTAAATATTACATTCATTGTATTTGCTTTTTATTTTTTTAAATTAAAATCAAATTTTGATTTCAATTTATTGAATAATATTTCAAAAAATGTTCAAAATCAAAAATTATTTCTTGATCTTTTTAGAGATTGTTTAACTCAAATTTCAATTTTATTTTCAATCATTTTATCATCTTTGTAAGAATAATTTTTATTAAAATATTAAAATTAGATTTGGTGATACAATTGATAATTTTATTACCATGTTGACTTCAATCTTATTGGTCATTTTATCAATTAATGATTTATCTGCATATTCAATGATATTATTACAAACATCACCACGTTCAATAAAGGCAGCTCTTTCAAATTGTTTAAGAGAAGCATCATCTGTTGAAGGTGTATTAGAATGTCATAAAGAACACTTTTGGTCAATTGGTAAAAGTTTAAGTCAAATTGTTGGTACATTAAAAGTAATCATTTTGAATCAAATTCATTCTTTATTTAGGTTAGAGTTACAAAGAATGCAGATGAACAATTAGTTTTATCTCAAGTTCATAAAATATTTTCACCTTTATTATCACATTTAACAATTCAAGTTGAAAAAGATGATTGGAATTTAAATTCAGATGAAAATTCATTCATTGAAATACCTAATATTAAAATTGATGATACAAAAATTGAAAATGAACAAATTACAAATAATAATTTAGAAAATGATGAGTGTAAAAAATTAGAATAAATTTATTCCATTTTAATTAAATTCATCAAAATTATAATCAATTTCTTCTTCTTCTTCTTCTTCTTCTTGATTATCTTTTTGAAAAACAATTTTTTCATTTTCATCATCTGAAGAATCTGATGATGTTGTATCATCTTCTTCTTCTTCTAAAATAACTTGAAATCTCAAAGTAGCCGCAATTCCAGATAATTTTTTTAATTGTTGACCTGAAATATGTGCTGAACTAAAAACTAAAACTTGACCTCCTGATTCTTGTACTGATTCAACAAGTTGTACATATTTTTTTCTTTCTTTGATTTTTGATGATCTAAAAAGTTCATCTGTTATCATTAAAGTTTGAATTGCATTTTGTTGATTCGCGAAATTAACATGATCATATCCATAAAATGCTTTCTCTGGTGATATTTTCATAGTATTATAAAATTCTTCTAAGGCTTTGACTTCTGAAAATGCTTTGGTATTTTCAAGTTTTGAAATGATTGAAGGATCTGATAATACTTCTGTTAGTGCTTCTCTATGACCAGAATTTGAATGAACAAGTAAAAACTTTGATTTATGTGATAATATTTCTCTATACTCATCTTTTTGACTTGCAGTTTTATAAACATATTCAAGAAATTGTTGATTATAAAATCCAGGTGAAGCAATAACAATACATTTTACAACATCAAAATCTACATTCTTCATTATTGAATTTAATATTGTGTCAAAAAATTTAGAAACACCCTTTTTTTTTTTTTAAGAAATTTTAAGAATAATGACTATACCTTATCATGAGCAGTTGACGTATATCTTTTTTTTGGTACAGAAACTTCAATTTTTTGTTTTGTAAAAGTCATGTGCTCAGAAATTAAACATAAATAAGCCAATCCTTCTTCCATAATAATAGCAACAACATCTGAAGATTTTGAAATATCTTAGAGAATGGTTAGTAAATTGAACTTTTTACCAGTTGCATCTTCAATACGTTTGATATGAATAGCATCCCAATACTTTTTAGATATTGAAATTTCTCTATTTAATTCAATATCCATAGTATGGAACTGTCCTATTTTGACAAAATCGTTTTCTGCAATGTTCTTTCCTGAAATTCTCATTGAACAGGCATCAAGGTCAAAATCAATATTTTTTACAGCAATAGTTAAATAAAATCTTCTTTTTTCTGTAGTTTTTCCCGCTCCAGTAGATTTTTCAATTTTTCTGATTGTTTTTAGGTTTTCAAAAAACTTACCGAACAGTGGAACAACGAACTCCATCATTTTCTGATATTATATTATAAAGATGCCAAAAATCCTCAACATGTTCAGGTATAACTTTAAGATATCCTGCTCCGTCTTTTTCTATGTCTTTCTTTATCAGCCTCATCCTCAAAAAAACAACCAAAAATAAACAAGCAAATAATTGGTCGAATTTTTTAGTTAGAGGTTCAATTTAAAAATGAATCTTTCTTTTCAATTATTTTATTCAAAAAATAAGAAAAAGAGAATATGAAGATTCAATAAATTATCCAATCATGTTGCAGTTTTCATCTTACGATTTGAAGTTCTCAGTGAACAGATGGAACAATGGGTAAGCAAAGTAAATTCTTTTTCGAGTCAGTATTCAAACAGTTGGTCTGTATCTAATATAATAGGAATATCCAATACATATCCTAGCTATGGAGATCAAAAAACAGCATGGGCACCAAAGAAAGCAACCAACTCAAAAGAGTTCCTTGAAATTGAGTACTCAAAAAGTGTTTATCCAATTAAAATGGAAATATATGAAACCTTTAACCCAGGAAGTTTGGTTAAAATTAAAGCAAAGAATCCAAAAGGTAAAAGTAATAGTAAAGTCTAAATTTTAAAAAAGGAAAATGGACAATACTTTGGGAAAGTAAACCTGATAGATGTTTAAAAGAAGAGTCAAGAATATTTTCACCAAAACTAAAAAAAGTGGATTTCAAAACAAATAAATTTAGATTAGAAATTGATCAAACAGGAAGTAAAAGTTGGTATGAAATTGATGCTATTAAATTAACTGGTAAAAAAACCAAATTTGAATACCTACCTTCAACTAAAACATTTAATTTATGTCAATATATTAATGATTCAAGAACATCAGATATTGAAGTAGAATTAGATTCAAAAAAGAATTATAAATTACATAAATTATTATTAAATCATTTAGGTTTAAATATTGAAAATAAAGAAAGAATATATATTTCTAAATTATCAGATACTGCATTTGATACTATTTTAAATTTACTTTATTCAAATTTTTCATTTGAACAAATAGAAGATGCATCATTTCTTAAAAAGTATTTTGAATTATGTCAAGTTGAAGATATAATTGATATGTCATTATTCATTTCAAAATGTTCAAATATTTATATTGAAGAATCTATTTCAAATAAATTACAAAACTATTTAACAAAAGAATATGTTTTAGATCTTTTATCTTCCATTGAAAATTCAATAAGGGAAGAAAAAAAAATAAGATTTGATCAAGAAAATTCTATAAAAAAAATGTGTTTGAATTATTTTCAAAATATTGAAAATAAACAATTTGAAAATGAAATTATTTTTAAGAAATTTAATAAATTAGATGATGATTTAAAGATGGAATTAATATGTTTACCAGATTTAGATGATGAAATGATTGATTTAAACCAATCAAATAGTTCATCGTTCAAAAATAGAATTGAAAGTGATAGTTTAGAGTTTTATTTAAAAAGTTTTTATCCAAAAAATGATAAAAAATACAGTGATGGTAAATTAATTTCAAAAGAAGGAGATGAATTTCTTGTTCATAAACTATTATTAATGGCAGACTCATCTTATTTCAATCAAGAATTTTCAAAACATAAGGATTTAATAGTCAATTTAGATTCAAAATCAATTCAAATATATTTAGAATGGATTTATTGTAGAAATGAATCTTTATTAAAAAACGAAAAAATATTAGAAATTGCAACAGAGTTTAATGATTCAAGATTATTGTCATCAATAAAAGGTGAATCTTTTGAAAAGTAAGCGAAAGAAAATAAAATTTAAAAAAAAGAAAAAAAATATTTTCAAGTAAATCATTGAGTTGGATTGGTTATTCTGGATCCAATAATGGAATTGAAATTAGTAAAGATGGATTAAATGCAAAGAAATTGAATTCATCATTTGATAGAAGTAATCATATTTTTATTTTTGTTTAATTTAAAGTGTTTTGTGAAAAACCATTTCTTCAACCAAGAAGTTTTATAGAAATTGAAATAATCAAATTACCAAAAGGAGGAATTGAAACATTTATTGGAATTACAAAGAATTTAAAACAAAAATCATCAAAAAATAATATTACATTACATTTACAATCAAAATATAAAAATAATTTAATTGGAAATGATGTTATATTTCAAGAAGGTGATAAAATTGGTATAATGGTAAATTATAGAGATAAAATTTGTTCATTTTATAAAAATGGAAAAGAATGTGGAATAACAGGAAAATTAAAAGAAAATCAAAGTTACTTTTTAGTTATTCATTTTTTTGAAAAAGATGAAGAGTATAAATTTATTGATTCAAATATATTTGAATAAATATTAAAAATGCATTATAAAAGTACCACCATTATCTATAATTTTATCTTCTTCACCATTTCCCCATGATCTATTTTTAGCTAAATCAGCTTGTAATATACCACCATCAAATACATTGATACCCTTTCCTCTAGAATGATGTAATTGATTATCACTTATTAATTTACATCTACCATGATTCCAAATTTGAAGATTATCAAAATTACTTTTAAAAATTTCATTTTTCTTTAATGTACATTCTGCATAATCATAAACATTTATACCACATCCACCTAGAATGAATGATAAATATATTTATCAAAATGAATCGTACCACAATTTGAAATTAAATTTTCAATAAAATTAACTTCTGAATTTTCATTTCTAATTTCAATACCATTTTTACCACAATTATCAATTTTATTTTTCACAATATCACAATAACCACCTTTTAAAACTAAAATACCTGTTGTCTTTATATCTGATAAAGTATTATCTTTAATTAATGATTTATTTGATGATTCAATAACTATTCCTTGATTTTGATTTGAATAAATATTATTCTTTTGAATATTTCCACTTCCATGATTTAAAATAAAAATACCACATCCAATATTGGAATGAATAATATTATTATATAAAATTGGAATTGAATAATTTGTAATAACAAATCCATTATTATTATTATAATAAATTTGATTATCTGATATTATATTCTTTGAATATTCTTCAATATATAATCCACCTAACTTATTTGAATGAATATGATTTTCATCAATTGAACTAGTTGATTGGTTTAATATTATTCCTTGTTTTTCATTTTCAAATATTAAATTATGATATATTCTACCACCTAATATATTCTTTAATGATATACCAGAATACATATTATTTCTAATATAATTCTCTCTTATATTTAAATTTGATTCATTTTTCGTTTCAAATTCTATAAATAGATTAAAGTTAAATAAAAAAAGTACCTTGTTGATCAATAATTCCATTTATTAATATACCATGTTTTCCATTTTGAAATATATCATTTGATTTTATTTTTCCTTTTGATCCACCACCTGAATGACCAATAATACCATTTTGACCATTTGAATATATTTTATTTTGTTTTATTGAACCATTTGAATCATTATTCCAAATTTCAATACCATTTTTTTGATTATCATAAATATCATTTTTAAAAATAACACATTTTGAATTCATTGAAATTTGAATACCATTTTCAAAACAAGAATGAATATGATTATTCTTTATAATTGAATCAGTTTCATTTCCTCTTAATAAAATACCATTTCCATTTTTGGATGTAATTTCACAATTTGATATTTGAACCATTGAATTTTCAATTTTAATTGTTTCTTTATCTTTTTTATTTCTAATAGTAAATCCAGATAATTTAATCCCTTCATTTTTAAAATAAATACTACCTTCAATAATAGTATTTCCTTTTGATACTAAATATATATTTTTATCAATAATAATATTTTCAATATAAATTCCTTCTTCAACTAAAATTATCTTAAAAAATATTAATTTATTTTATTCTTTCTTACATCATTAATTTTTGATTTTTTAATTGCAGATTGAATAGTTTTATATTTTGAAAATATTGATTTTGAAACTATCATTGTTGGATTATTTTCTAAATCAAATTTTGAATTTAACTTATTTGATTAATTTATTATTATCTTACATTTCTATTCCATTTAATTTGAATTATATCTTCTGGATAAGGTATATCTTCAATTTTATTGGATATCATTTTTTCAATTAATTCCTTTAAATCTTTACCATACACTTTTGGTAATCTTTTTAATAATTCTTCTGCTTGTGGAAAATCATCAAATGAATCAATATTTTTAACATTTAATCTATTACTCTTTGCACATGTCATTAATTTTAAAACTAAAAAACCAATCTTTTTAACATCATATTTTATCTTTTTAAATTTAGAATTTTGTTTAGAATTTATTGATGATCTTTTAGTCATTAGTATTTTAGTCTTTTCATTTCTACAAATATTAGTGATTATATTTAATCCAAAATCTGTAACTTTAATTATTTTTTGATTCATAAATATATTCTTTTCATGTATCATATTTTGTGGATATATTTCATGTTGATGTAAAACTGATAATATTTTACACATTTCTGTTAACCAATTAATTATTACTTTTTCAGGTATAATTTTATAATATGGATTGGTTAAAGTTGATTGAATAAAATCTTCAACATTATCTAATACAATATATTCTGTTTCAATTGTAATGGTTGATGACTCTCTATCTATATTACATGACTAAAAAAAAATGTTAACAAAAAAAAAATAAAACTTCAAATTTAGCAAAGTTTTTGTTTTTTAATTGAAATAATATTTTCAACTTTTTTTTTTTTAGTATTAAATATTATTGAACCTTTTCAATACAACTCATTAAAACAGAATCATTTGGAAATTGAAGTGTTTTTCTAACAACGTTATCAGTTGAATTATTATGAATTCCAAGTACTGTTGTGATATTATCTTCAGTGTTTAAATGTTTTTGTATTTTAAATTCTTCACCTGACTTTGGAGTTTCTTGCATAGATTTAACCGTTTTATTTTGTTTGATTTTAATTGGTGAATAAAACTCCAATCAAATGAAACCAGTTACAATTATCACAGGTCAGGAAATTGATCAACTGTTTAAATTTCCAATGTTTAGGTGGTGCAAAAGGATTAGGAAAATGTATAGTTCAATACTTAATTTCAAAAAATTATCAAGTTGTTGCAGCAGATATTGATGAAGAAGCGGGTAAAATTTTAGAAAATGAATTTAAATCAAATTCAAATTTTAAATTCATAAAAACAGATGTTTCAAATGAAGAAAGTGTTTCAAATTTAATTAAAGAAACAATTTCAACCTTCAAAACTATTAATTCTTTAATCAATAACGCAGCAATAAGTAATCCATATTTATCAAACAATTTAGAAAATATATCTTTGGAAGAATGGAATAAATTTATGAATGTAAATTTAACATCAATATTTTTATGCTCAAAATATTCAATACCTCATTTAAAAAAAGAAAATAATTCGTCAATTATTAATATTGCTTCAACTAGAGCTTTAATGTCTGAAAAAAATACAGAAGGTTATTCTGCTACAAAAGGTGGTGTTGTTTCTTTGACTCATTCTATGGCCATTTCCTTAGGAGAACAAGTAAAGAAAAAGATAATTTAATAATTATATAGGTGAAAGTAAATTGTATTAGTCCTGGATGGATTGATACTAGTGCTTATCAAAATAAAGAAACAGTGGAAGAATATTCAAAAGAAGATCATAAACAACATCCAGCTGGAAGAATTGGAGTACCTCAAGATATTGCTGAAATGTGTTATTTTTTATTAAATCAAAATGGTTTTATCACAGGACAAAATTTTGTAATTGATGGAGGAATGACAAAAAAAATGATTTATGAAGAATAAAAAATTTTATCCAATAAAAAACGAGATTTAGTTAGTTAAAAAAGATGAGCAACAAAAGTCCCAAAGAAAATAATAAAAGTCCTATGTTCAGTGAGACTGTTAGTCCTGGATACAGTATGTTCAGTAATGATTCAACAGAGGCTATACTTCCTGATGTTGACTTGACTGATGAAAACGTTGTAATGGATTTTGATTCAAAAATGAGGTTCTACATCAGAACCAAAAACACAGAATCACTTTCTACAGCTGAATTAAGATTTGAACCTTTTGCCTTTCTCATTGATGAAGAAGGATTTCTAATGGATGTTGTGTCAAGTGCTCAACCAGAAAGTTATGTTTGGAAAGATTATGATCCATCAAAAGATAAAAAAAAACCAGAACCTACACCTGCTATACGTGTCAAAGATACAACAAGTGATACATTTGTTAACCATGAAGTTTATGTTAAATTTGATGACTTACAAGAAGAAGCAAAATTTTTATTTGTGTTATTAAATTCAACTACTGGATATGGATCTTATTCAAAACCTGGTGTAGAAATCACAAATTTTATACGTAGAAATGATAAATTAGTTTATAAACAAACTTATGCTGAAAATATTATAAAAGGGTAAAGTAGAAATAATAATTTTAAAATCTATAGATCACATAGTTCAATGGTACTTGGTGTATTTACAAAAAATGAAGATATTTGGCAATTTACAAAAATTGATAGTAAATTCAATTGGGATTATATTCATGAAGGACTTCAAAAATTACATACAGAATTAGTATCTAGAAAAATGATTACAGCTAAAGAATGTAAAGAAGCACAACAATATATTTGTGATAAATTTAAATTAAGAGGAAGTCATGAAATTCAATTAAAATCAAGTTCAATTAAATTAGATTTTATTGGAATACCAATTGGATTTGATTTTGATATTGATTTAGCATGTGTTCTTTATAATGATCATGGACATATACATAATTATTTATATTTAGAAAAAGATCAAGAAGAAAGAAAATCAGTTTCAATTTTAGGATCAACACAAGAGGGATGTAAATCAACAGCAACTATTGATACAAAGAATATATCACTTTTAAAAGATAAAGATGGACATTCTATTAGATATTTAGTTTTTATTTTAACAGTTTATGAAAATGAAAAATATAATTTTCTTTGGTTAAAAAAGAATTCAGTTATTGTTAGAGATGAATTTTCAGGTGAAAAGATATGTGATATTGAATTTGGTAAAAATTATAAAAATGCATTAATTTCATTAATGATTTATAAAAATGATCTTGATAAATGGATGTTAAAAGTTATTGATAAACCATCATATGCAAGTAGTTATGTTGATACTTTAGATCAAATTTATTTTGATGGATTAATTCCAAAAAAGAATATTTATGGTTCAACTGAATTAAGTGAAGGAAAAGTATCAGATTCATTTAATATAAAAGATTTTACTGGAATTAGATTAATTCATCATAATTATAAAAAAGAATTTTTTGATAAATTACATTTAATATTTTTTGATAAAGAAGGATATGTTATTAAATTTCTTGATACACAAGAATTAACATTTCAACAAAAAAAAGAAGATTGTTTAGATCAAGAATTAAATTTTAAAGATTTATTAAAATCAGATGATATTAATAATACAAGTGCAATTATTGGTGTTTTAACTGCAACACTTTCACCTGAATGTGATTTAACTTTAGGTTATTTAATAAAAAATAAGAGATTTTGTCAAATGAAATTAGATACATCTTTATTTGATGATGAAATACCTGATGGTGATCATTGTTCAATTATAACATTTCAATTATTAAGATCTGAATTAGATTCAAGTAAATGGGTAATATTACCATTATATGCTTGTACTTCAAAAAATGCACCTGTTAGATGGTTCTCTTTAATGAGAGAATATTTAGATAAAAATTTATTATCAAAAAGACCAAAACCTATTACACTTTTAGGTTCAGAAGAATATTTTGAAAAAGAATTTGATGATATGAATAAAATTACAATTGGTGTTTCATCTGCAGAAGGTTCAAAAGTTCATGTAAATTTAACTGGATATGATTATAATTTTACAGAATTAAAAGAATCAAATTTAAATTCAACAAATATAAATGATTTTATAAAGAAAACAATAAATTGGGATGAAATTACTCAAAATAGAAATCCACAAAAATTTTATCCAACTGATTATAAAACAACATTTCAATATTTTAAAGAAGATGATATTCCTTGGTATGTTAGAAGAGCAAAAGGTGATTCAACTTCTTTAATAAAAGATGAAAATTATATTCCAGGTGAAGGTGATTTCTCTCAAATTACAATTTTTGATTTGAATAATAAATTTCCATATCGTATGTTAAATTTTGGTATTTATTTAGATAAATCAAAAAATGATCAAAATGATTTTGAAGATGAAATTTTAATTAAAATTTATGATACAGAATCAAGACATACAAGATTTGAATTTAGATTAACTCTTGAAGATGATGAAAATTGGGAAACAAGAATTAGAGAAATTAATGCAACTGGTCCAGAAGAAGATTCAATTAGAAGACAACAAAAAATTAGTTCAACTATTATAAAATCAAATTCAACAAATCCTTTCATTGTTTTTTCTTTATTAAGAGTTTTAGATGATTCAGGTGCTCCAACTGGTTGGAAAGTTATTTCAAGATGTACTGATTTACAATCTATTTATCAAACTGTACAATCACAAGAAAAACCAAATCAATTACATATTATTGCAAAAGAAGGAAAGAATTTATTAGATTGTGATGAAAAGAATGTTTCAGATCCTTATTTAACTGTTGAAACTGATCCACCTCCAAAAAAAGCACCTGAATATAAATCAAAAGTTTGTGATAAAACATTAAATCCAATTTGGAATGATACTATTATTCTTCCTTTAGAAAAAAAAGAAAAAAAAGGAATTGTTGTTCATTGTTGGGATGATGATGGTGGTAAATTTGTAGCCTTAAATGATCGTGATAAAATGGGTTTTATAAATTTAAAATTTACAGATTGTGTTCCTTTACCAGATGGTGAATATCATAAATTTTATTTAATGGGTCCAGGTTCACCTGCTCCTGGTATTAATATGAAAGGACCAAGAGATGCAAGAGGTTATATTCTCTTAAATTTTAGATATCTTAATCAAGATTTTATTAAAAATGATGATTCAAAACAAAACTCTGAAAAATCAATGGGTGATAAAAGAAAATCATTGGGCAAACCAGGTTTTAATTTATTTAAAAATCAAAAATAAAAATATTTTCGTTTAAATTTGATCTCATAAAAATAGTTTCGTTTTATCCAAATTTGGTGATACGATTTGATTGGATCGTTATATTTTTTCTTTTGTCAAATGAGCAAAGATAAGGAAGATGAAAAAAATAAAAAACATACTTCAAAACAAAGCTCAAAGAAGAATGAAGGACTATCAATAGAGAAAAATAATAGTTCAAAGAAAGAATTTAGACAGTCAAACTTTGTTCTTCACTTTAATGCTGTCTTTTCAGAAAAAGAGATCGGAAATGATTTTAGAAAATTTTTAAAGGGAGAAATTAATGAAGAACCATGGGTTTTCTTAGAAGAACTTAAAAAATTAAAACAAATTGAAGATAAAGAGAAATTCTTTGTGAAAAGCAAATATATTGTTGAAAATTTTATTATTGAGAAAGCAAAATATGAAATAAATATCCATGGAAATACAAAGAAAGAAATTCTAGTGAATCTTGATTCTATTTTGAATGAAGAATATTTTGACCAAAAAAAAGTCTATCAAAATTTATTTCACAATGTAGAAAGAATAATTAAACAAGAATTATATCATGAACCATGGAAAAGATTTTTAAGATCCAAAGCATGTGAATTATTAATTAGGAAATATCAAAATGATGCCACCATTTGTTCACCTCAATTAACAGAGCATTTTTCATATGATGATGACTATTTTAGGCATCCTTTCATATTTGATAGAGATTTTGAATTTTCAAATTCAGTTTTTAAAGATAACTATCATTGGGAATTAATATCAGTTGATAAAAGGAGTGGAATGAATACATTTTTTGCTGGTCTAAATTATTTACCACATATATCAGTTTCAAAAGATTCAAAAGCGATTAAATATGAATGTATATTATCTGGTGTTTCTTTACAACAATTGTTAATCACATATTCATCATTTGAGACTGTTCGAGAAACTGACCCTAATTATACATTCGCTGATTCTTTGGCACATTATTCCTATGAAGATTTGAAAAAACTGTTCAAAGATAATAAATGGGATAATGAAATTGGAAAATATGAAGGAAGGACACTGGGAGTACATGTTAGTCATATAACCTTACCTAAACCTTTCAACCCTAGAATATTTCATCATAGTCGTTCAATGATTTATGATCCTGAAACTGAAACTATTTATTCAGTTATAAAACCTTATATCTACAAAGATTTTGAATATTCAAAATCTAGGGTCGAAGAAATTCATCCAAAAAAAAAACATCCAAAAAAAAAACTGAAAGTTTATCCAATCTTCAGCTTTGTTTTTACAAAATATCAAAAAATTGAAGAACAGAAAGTGTTATTTTCTCAAGTGATGATTAATGATTTTGGTGGTTGGACAACTGATTCAACTATCTTTAAAACTGTCGGAAAAAAAAGAGCAAAAAAGTTTAGATCGACATTATTTGAATATGTAAAAAGATATCCAGAAGATGCAAAGATTGAAGACTACAAAGATATGTTGTGTAAAGAAGTAGATGGAAAATTTGTTGATGGTTATGGAAAACTACTGTATGATTTAAAAATTGATGAAAAGAATGAAAAATTCAAAGAAAAAAGATTAAAAGAAATGTTTAGTGATGATGACAATATCTTGGAGTCATATGAAAAGGAAAAGGAATTAAAATGATTGTCATTGTTTCAAAGTTGTTCCTTCAATAATTTCTTTTGTCATCTTTGGATCATTTGATCCTAATCCTATTACTTTTAATTCTAACATTTTCAAAATATCCTTTGAGGTTGGAGGATTCCAACACCATACTTTAAATTTTGAATTTAATTTTTCAACAATTTCTGAATTCAGTATCCACCATCCTATTCCTAAATTTGTGATTTTTTGGATTTCTAATTCTTCAGTTAATTTATGAATATTATCTGGTAGATTCTTCAATAGAAGTCCAATTTCAATTGTTGAATTCAAATTTCTAATTTCTTTCAAATAGTCAAAATGAAATGAAATAATATTAATTTGTGTTTCAACTTCAAACAATTGAATTAAATTTATTAATTCTTTATGACAATCATTTTCCTTCAATTCAATAAATAAACGACAATTTTCATTTTTTTTTATTAATTCCAATAATTCTTTCATTGTTGGTATTTTTTCTTTTTTTTCTTTGGTTTCAATATTTTTTAATTCTTCTGATGTAAAATTCAATATTTTACCATTTACATTTGTAGTTCTATCCAAATCCTCATCATGTATCACAAAAAGTTCACCATCTTTTGATTTTCTCACATCACACTCAATAAATGTCAAACCAATATCAAAAGCTTGTTGAAATGATACCAATGTATTTTCTGGATATTCTACTGGATCTTTTCCCATTCCTCTGTGACCTAATGTGAAGGGTGTGTCACTCCAAAATTTTTGTTTGCTCATTTTATTTCAATCTTGATTGGTCAACAAAAAACTATACGTTTTTTTTTCTTGGAGATTCAAAATTTTATTTCAAAAATATTTCCAGTTAAAAAGTTACGAAGCACAAATTAATCAAAATTTAAACATGATCATAAAAAATAAATACACCAACAACTAAACAAGAAGCAATTAACATTCCAAAAACACCAGAACCCGACCAAATAGCAATTGGAATACTAAAGAATATAAACCTTACACCCAATGTATAACAAATTGTAGCAAGAACCATATTTCTTTCTGCTGTTTTCACATTTTCAATCCTTAAAGGATCCAATACTCCAAATCCTGGAACTTCAATAATCTCTGATTTTTCTTCTTCTAGTGTATCATCTTTTTTCTTTTCTTTTCTATTTTCCCGACTTTCTGGAGACAAAAAATATTTTGAAATTGCTCTATCAACATGTGACATATCTCTTGCTGAAACTAAATATGATGTATGTAGAATATATCTAACATTAAATGCTAATAGTAAAAAACTAATAAAAAACATGACACTTAAGCCATACATTTGAAGTGCTGTCATATAATTATCTTTTTGTTGGGCTAAAGTGATGGAATAAAAAGCCAAAGCACTACTAAGTGAGGCAAGAAATGAAGAAGCCATCATTGCATTTCTAAAAGTTTGAACTATAAAATGATGAACACTACATTAATTCTTACCTCCTATAATCTCTTCTCCTTTTGTAAACATGACAAAGTTTAACCATTTTTTTCTTGTCACCTTGAAAGAAATAAAAATCAATTTTTTTTTAAAAGTTACCAACTGTCTTCCAAAATTAGTCCATTTTGGAAATGTGAAAAATATTGCAAAAAAGTAAATATGATACAATATTGGTATTACACAAGAGACAATTGGTATTCCAATGTCTTCAAGTTGTTGAATATTCATTTGTTTTTAATGGAATATGATTGGATCGGACAAAAAAATGTTAAAATTGATAAATTTAACCCGAAAAATTTGAAAAAGAAATATTTAATTCAATCACAAAAAATCATAAAAAATAAAAAAAATTAACAAAGCGATAGAAGTTCCTAGCATAGGCCAAATACCAAATATTGCCCAAGAAGCAATTGGAATTCCAATGAATAATCCTCTAACACCCAATGAATAATAAATTGAAGCTAAACTAATATGTCTTTTTACTTTTTCAACATTACTTAATTTTAATCTATCTAATTTTTCAATATTTGGCAAATGTAAATCAATAAAAGTTTCTGGAATAATTCTTTCTTCTATATCTTTCTTATTATAATAATCATCAATACATTTCTTAACATGTGACATATCTTTGGCCAGTATTAAAAATTGAACGTGAAACATTAGTCGAACTGAATTCGCAAAAAAAGTAAAAGAAATAAACAAAATTGCTGCAATAAAATACAGTTGAATTTTATATTCAAGTGTTGATACATCAGTAGCATCAGTTTCAAAACCTATATTTTAAAATTAACAAATGTACCTTGAGTTGTAATAAAAAATGCGAGTGCAGAGCACAAAGTGGCCAAAAAAGAAGTTCCATAAATATGATTTCTAGTTGTTTGAATAGCTAATGCTTCTCTACCCTTTGAAAACATCATTTCCAGTGCCCAATTTACTCTTGTTTTAATATTTAGTGCCATATGAATAGTTCTAGGCCGTACTATTCCTAATATTATTATAAAAACATGATAAAAGAATATCATTCCAAAAGAAATCGGAGCAACGATCAGTTGGATTAAATTCTCTTGATTCATTTGATTGGTTCGGAAAAAAAAATAATAATTTAGACATTAAAGAAAACAAAACATCCGAGATTTTATTTTTTTTGAATTATTAGTTGTTAACAAATATACGATAATATTTAATGTTGTCTAAATTCATTTCATTTTGTTTGATGGATTATTTTCATCAATATTGTTTTCTTTTTTCACTTGAACATTTAAAGTGAAACATCATGTTACGCAGAAATTTCTATAAAGAATTAATGAAATAGTTTTTGGATGTTATCCATTCAATTTCTATAATTATACTTTTAATTCCTAGATGCATACAGAAGTAGAAGTGAACCATTTTACTTCCAAACTATTTCTTTATCATTTTTTAATTCTTTGGATGCAAAAAGAATAACCTCCTGTTTTACTGCATAAACTCTTTTTTTTTGAAAGTGTTTTATTGGCTAAAAGAATTGTACAGAAATGATGTCAGAAATCAACTGAACAACTTTTTGAAAAATATTTAGATGATTTTTAGAATTTAAACCCAATTATAAAAATAATCTCCCAAATCAGCCAATCATAAACTCACATCAAAACTTGGAGGAAAAAATGGACTTTGAAGACGTTTCTGAATCTCTTTTTCCTTATAACCTGACAAACCCACAAGTAAAAGCATATATAAACTAAAACTATAGCTTCTTCACATTGTATCTGAAATTAAGTCATCAAAAGGAGTTGAAGTTCGTGACAGAACTTATAAATTTCACACTTACAAAAAATGTATGATTGCAAGTGAAGCTGTAGATTGGACATTAAAATTAAGTTGTTTTAATTCTTTAAAACGTGAATATGCCATTCAACTTTTACAACTCTTACAAGAATTAGGTATAACAAATATATTTTAGTATTAATTGTAAAAAGGATTCATTGAACATTCATCTGAACCTGAAAAGGAATTTCTTGGTAAAAAAAAAAAAAAATTGAATTTCATCAGATGGTTATCACTTTTATAAATTCAACCCAAAAAAAGACGAAGAAATTACAAAGAAATTTGAAGAACAAAAAAATGTAATTAATAGAATGTCAGTTGAAGGAATTGAAGAATTTAATATGAAATTCGCAGATTCTTTTGGAAATGGTATTACAATAAAAGGTGAGAAATAAAATGAAAATTTAAACCAATAAAAATAGATCGTAAAATTGGACCTTTTAAGAAAATTAAAGATTGTTTTGTTGGTGATGAAGCAGTTGAATGGATTCAATTATATTATAGTTTTTCGAAAGAATTATCAATTAAATTTGGAAAAATCTTACTTGATAATTTATTCATTGAACCTGCTCATGGAGATAAAACATTTCAAAATAATGAAAGTTTATATAGAATTACATCAGATTTTGAATCTCAATTACAAAAATATGCCTTAAAATTAAAAAATGCAAAAGGAAGTTTACCAACAATGACACTTGGAAAAACCAATTATCAACCATTGGATTCTGAAATTGATGATAATAAAAAAGAAAGATCAAAAAGACAACAAAAAGATGATGATGATATTGAAGAAGATGATGATGAAAAAACAGAAGAAGAGAATGTTGGTTTAAAAATATTCCATGAATTAGTTGAAGTCAACAACGAAATTAAAGATTTAGAATTAAAAATTAAAAAAGAAGAAGAAGAAATTAAATCAAAAGAATTAAGACAAGAAAATATTCAAAACGAAATTAAAACATTTGAACAAGAAATTTCAAATTTAGAAAAAAGAATGAAAGGTAAGATGGGAATTGAACCTCAATATTTTTTATAGAATCAAAGAATTTAGCTGAAGAAAATTTAAAACATTCAAAACAAGTTCAAGAAGAAACTATTTTGAAATATGAATCTGAAGAAAGAAAAAGAGAAAAACAAATGAAAGAAATTGAAGAAAAGATTGAATTAGCAGAAAAACAATTAAAAGGTGATTATAAAGAAACAGAAGATGAAAAAAAAAATGAAGAACAAAATTCAAGTCAACAAAAAGATATTGAATTATTAAAAATTCAACAACAAATTAGACAAATTGAAACCATGTCAGAATTATTAAAAAAACAAGTTAAAAAAGAAAAAGAAGGAGAAGAAAAATTAAAAGTTGAATTAGAAACATTTAAAAAAGAAAAAGAAGAATTAGATGAAACTTATTCAAAAGAAATTACAGAAGTACAATCAAAGTTTCGTTCATTTATTATGGTCTCTTTTACATTTAAAGAAACAGAAGAAGCTTTACAAAAAGAAATTTCAGAACTTGAAAAAGAATGTCAATTAATAGAAGAAAAGAAACAAATGATTAAAGTTCAAGCACAAAATCCAATTTTAGATGCTTATATTAGCAAATTAGAACAAAATGATCCAAAAATTAAAGAAATTGTTTTACCAAAAAATAAATTAACAGATGAAGATGTTTCAAAAATATTTAATGCAATTGAAACAAATACTCATTTAACCAAATTAGATTTATCTTATAATTCACAAATTAAAGGTGATTGTGTTGAAGATATTCTTAAAGTTTTTGAAAAAAATACTGTTTTAGAAGAGTAAGTTGTTTTGATTTGTTTTATTCTTTTTTTAGTGTCTCATTTGAAGGTTGTCCATTATCACAAAAATCTATTCAAATTTTACTTAAGAACCTTGAAAAAAATACTTCTTTAACACAATTATTTTGTGGTATTAATGAAACTGAAGATAATATTAGTGCAATAGAAAAAATTATGGACAGAAATTATGAAAATAAGTATTAAAGATTTTATTTTTCAACCTTCTACCTACCACTCAAATTGTGATTCTTTCTTTTTTAAATCTTCATAACTAACACTATTTGGTGTATAAAATTGGCTATACCATTGTCTAAATATTGTAATTCTACCATCTCCTTGACATAATAATGGTTTTGGTCTATAAATTTTATTTGACCAAATGAGCATGTCTTTTTCAACTTGATGAGCAATATTATAAATAACAATCTTTGCAACAAATCTTGGGATTTTCCAATCAGCGAATACTATGTGATCCATTCTTGTATAAAAAGGTCTGATTGGTGTTACTGTTTGATAAAGTTCAATTTTACCAATTGGTGTTCTGAAAAATAGTGTTAAATTTTTTTTTTTTACGTAAAATTAAAATGTACTAAACCTGGTCCAATTTGATTAATATGTGCTGTGATATTTGAAAATGGAATAGTGAATAATCCGAATAGTGAAGCAGATTCATTCACTTGCACTTTTGAAATGTGAGGTTCTTCTTTTTTTTTGTCCCATGTAGCAGACCAGTGATGTTTGAGAATAGAAGGTAAAAACACAGCATCCGTATGTACTACATTTAAATGTGCTGAATCAGGTCCATTTTCATGAAGATCCTTTTAAAAATATTAATCTTTCAAAAAATATCTTTACCTGAGGATGACATCGAATATATTCTTCTGTAAATCCATGTCTAATATATCTTCCTTCATCAACTTCTTTGATGTGATGAGGTTCCCATTTTGGTTCTTCATCTTCTGCATGATACCAAACAATAATCATTTGATTGATTTCAATACTTTTCCAAACTTTAGTTTTTGCGTTCTCTGGTATTTTGGAACCTTCTTTGTTGTATGGAATATCCACACATTTTCCGTTTTGATCAAATTTCCAAGCATGAAATGGGCAACTGATACAATTGTCTTTTACCACACCACCATAAGCTAAATTAGCTCCTAAATGTGGACAATATGCATCCATTACAGTTGTTTTACCATTTTCACCACGAAATACAACAAAGTGTTCACCCAAAGCTTCAACGTATATCGCTTTGTTTGTTTCGACTTCAAAAGAGTATGCAATTTTAAACCAACCATTTGGAAACGGTGGTGGACAATCACCTGTTCTCCTTTTATGTTTTGAGAATTCTTCATCAACGTCTAATTTGAAACGAAGTTCGGAAAAAAGCATTGAGTAAAAAATATTCAACAGAGGCAACAACAAGAGTACTGAAAATATTTGAAATCCATATGGATGTATTTGAGATCCATAAAAATATGCAGGAATTATTCCGAGTAAGCAGTATAGTTCTTTCATGTTAAAGTTATCAGTTGTTAAATTATAAACCAATCAAAAAACGACTAACAAATAAAATTTTCCGAATTGTTCCATTTATTTTAAAACCAATAATTAATATTAAAATTTCATTTAAAATTCTCCTACGTGTAAATATAATTGACCAATTATGTTCTTTTTACCAAAAAAGTATTTTCTTATCAGCGACCAATAATGGATTAATTTTTGAATCATTCATCACTTGATATTTCATCACCAAATTGTTGAACATCTGAAAGTACATCATCATCATCATCAGATTCAATATCATAATCAATATCAAATTCTTCAATATCATTTTCATCAAATTTCTTTTTTTTAAATAAATTAACAATTGAATGTTTCAAATAAATAATGAAAGAATTTGTATTTAAAATTGAAAAAAATAATATAAAAATGATACATAAACCTAAGAATAATATTGAAATCCAAATCCAAAATTGAGTTAAATCAAAAGTTAAATAACCTCGGAATAGTAAAATTATACTTAAAAAGAATAAAGATATTTCATTTAAATGATTATCTCTTTTTAATTCAAATGGTTTTAATAATAATTGAAAAAATAAAAATATCAAAATTGAAATTGAAGTTACAAAATATTTAACAGTCTCATGTATTGAAGTTATTGTAAAAATGAACAAAATTAAATTTAATATTATTCTTTTAAACAAAAAAATAACTTCAAAAAAATAAAAATTTGGTTTAAAATGAAGATACAAATTGCCAAAATGATTGATAATCTTTTCAGAGTATAACATCTTTTTGTTTTTTAAAATGATCAGAAATATCAATAATAATATTGGAAATAGAATTGAGTATATTAATAAAAACATATAAATTGGTATCCATTCAAAATATTTTGGATCAAAACAAATAATATCAGTTGATGAAATTAAATGAATAGAATTTCCAAATTTTCTACAATGAAAATACGACATTGATATATTTAAAATTGGTTGATATGTCAATAAAATTAAATTGATTAAGGTTGTTATATATGATTTAGTATCAATAAATATTTCAAAAAATGAACGAACAACTTTTGATTGGATAATAGATTTTCTTTCCATTGATATTTCTGAATTGATATGTGATTCATTCAATTCAATATATTCTCTATTTCTTGAATTTTTAAATAATCCATTGAGAAATTGAAATAAATATAAAATCAGAATGATAAATAAATAAATTAAAAAATATGAGGAAATTTCAAAAATTGGAAATAATAATTTAAAATATGATGATCTTTTGAATGGTGATTGTTCAAATATATGAAGTGATCCCCATGATGATTCAATTTCTAAATTAAATGCTCTTAAAAATCTAAAAATAGGTGTTGATCTACCAATGAACAATAAAATTGTTTGAAGAAAGAAGAAAAATATGGTAATTGAACCTGAACTTTTTGATTGACTCAAGATATGAAATATAATTAAAATGAAAAATATTTGGATAATTGACAAAGCTAACCAATAAATGAAACTAATTGAAATTGAACCAGTAGATTCAACACAATTTCCAGACCATTCTTCAAAATTATCTTTACATGCACCACATATAGGTTTCGTTTCATCTCTATTAGCATTACATTTTCCATCATTACAATTTCCATTCTCACAGAAGAATACTTCTATTGGTTCATTTTCTTTTTGATATAACCAATAACCTTCATATGCTATGATTTGATCTTCTTCACAAAATACATAACTTGGACATTTTTCACAATATCCAGGTCCTAATGAATAATAATTTGATGGACATAATTTACATTCAATAAATCCATTTGTATCATTCATCATTTTATATCTCATTGGACATTTTTTCAATTCGATCAATATTTTAGATATCTCAATATTTGAATGTGATCCAGAATATAATTCTAATGTAAAGTTGTTTCCAATTTTACCTTTTAATGAATTATCTGAAAATTGAACAAATCTATTTTCAATAATTCGTGATGATGATCCAAATATTTCATAATTTTTAGTTTTTCTTCTAATTTTTAAATTAAAAGAAGGATGTGATTTCATTTCTTGATTGAATTCATCAAAAATTTGAAATTTTAAATTCAAATTTTCATTTGGATGAATTTTAATTATTTTCACATTTGAATGTTCATTATGAACTTTGATATCATTCATCTTTGAAATTGCATATTTTGGATTGGTTGCAAAATTTGGACCAAATCCTGCATTTGAATTAACATAATACACTCTGTTTTTTGTCACATTTTTATAATAAATTGGATTCAACTTTTCACCAGAAAAATAAAAAATTCCACCTCCAGAAGATGCAAAACTATTTTCAAAAGTTGTTCTTTCCATATATAATTCTCTAATTGGTGGATTTTTTGAATTTGTATTATAATAAATACATCCACCCAAAATTGCTCGATTTTCTAAAAAATTGCAAGTTGAAATTTCTAATTTTCCACCTTCAGAAAAATAAATTGATCCTCCAAGTGTTGCTATATTCCTAATAAATTTACTTCCTTTGATCAATTCTAAATTACCAGAATATGTATAAATAGCTCCTCCTTTTGATGCTTTATTTGAATTGAATTCAGAATTTTCAAATAAACATTTTGATGTTAAAGAACAAACAATTCCTCCACCATTATATTTAACAACATTTTTATGAAATCTTGAATTCTTTGTTAACAATTCTCCTCTACCTTGAACTTGAATTGCACCACCAAAATTACTTTTACCATTTGTAAATGAAGATGAAATAATTTCAGAGTATCCACCATTCAATAAAATTGAACCAGCAATATCTTTTGAATTTGAATTAATGAATTCACAATCAATAATTTCTAAATGTAGAACATCATCACAATAAATTGAACCACCTGCAATTAATACTTCATTTGAAATAAATATTTCTTTTTTTAATACAACATTTGATGCTTTCAAATGTAAATACAATGCACCACCAAAATATCCAAAATTTGAAATATATTCATTTCCTTCAAAATTAACTTTATTTTGATCAAATGATTGTAAAAATATTGTTCCTCTCCATAATTTACCTGTTCCATAATTTGATTCAAATTTTGAATATTTCATTGTAAATTTAAAATCAGAATACATTGCAATTGCAGAACCATATTCTTTATCCAAAGCATTATGTATATAATTTTGTTTAAATGTTGAATTATAAATATCAATTATTGATTCATATTTCTCTGATATTAAAAAAATTGCACCACCATTTGAATTCGCATGATTTTTAAAAAATAATGTTGAATTGATAGATACAAATGAATTTTCAATATTAATAGCACCTCCATTTTCATTTTGATTTTCAATAAAATATGAATCTGATATTTGTAAATTTGAATGTTCTAAAAATAATCCAACTGTTTGAAAAAATGTTGATTTCATAATTTGTACATTTATATCAAAACTAACATCATTCTTTAAGACAATTGGATCAACTAATAACAATTTAAAACTCATTTTCTTTTTTTACCTAATCTTTGAAAATATGAATTATCTATAATTAAATTTCCTTGTCCTTGAATGTTTAATGTTAAAGGTGTATCTAATATATCATAAATACTTGTATCTTTGATCAAAATAAATATTTCATTCGTTAAAAGTTCGTTTAATAAAATTAAACTATGTATTTGATTAAATGATGAGTTTTTGATTCTAATTTTGATTGCTTCATTTTTAATATCATGATTATATTTTATTAATTTGGTATTTATTTTTTTTATTGAAAATTTTGTCAAATTAATTTCAACTTTTTTTGTATTGATGTAAAATAAAGATTCAAATTTTTCGAAAATACCAAAAAAATGAATTCTATTAAAATTTACAATAGAATCGTTCAAGAAGATGAAAATATTGGTTTCTCTTTGAAAAAAACAATGAATTTCAAAAGTTATATCTTCCGACGAAAATGGTTCAAAAGTTAGGTCTTTTGTGATAATAATATTGAAATCTTCTGTACAATTCCATTTATCATTTCCAATTTTAGATTTAAAATAAATTGTTTCATTTTTTTTCGCTTGTTTTGTTGTATAATAAACTGTTTTACAAGGTTTTAATTCTTCAGCACAATCGCCTTGGTCAAATCCTCCTGAAATTGAAATATATCTATTTTGTAGAGTAAATTGAAAGAAAATTAAAATTAAAAGTAGCAGTGGTTTCATTTCTGTTTCGTTTTTAAAAATTAGAATCAATTGACCAATCAATTGTCAGCAATGTTTTCATTAAAAACAGCAACATTTGGTAAAACTCTTGTTGAACAAACTCGTTCTATGGGTGCAAGACACTTGGTAAGAAAGTACAAAGGAAAATTATATGTTGATAAATTTATCAAAGAAGCAACAAAAGTATGAAAAAAAAAAAAAAGTTAAAAAAAAAAAAAAGAGAAAAAAATCAAATAAACAAAACAAAGGAATGTATGAAGCTTTGAAGATAAAATCACAAACATTCAATTGGAAACCAGAAACAGAAGTAGAAACATTATATCAAAATTTTATTACTAATTTCATTAAAAATCCAAAATTTAGATTTGGACCACGTTTTCTCAATTCAGTTTTACAAAAATCAAATTCAGCTTTAGATTTACAATATTGTTCAAAGATATTTCATTTATATGCAACTAGATATTTTGAATTTGATAGAAATACTTCAAGTTTATTTTACGAAAAATTTTCAGAATTTGAACAACAACAAGAGATAAATGAATGTAAGAAAAAAAAAAAAAGAAAAATTAAATTTCAAAAAAGTAATCAAGAATTCAGTTTGTTTAACTTTACCATTTCGTAAAAAAACAATTTTAGAACATTTTTCATTGTTAATTCAAAATTCAAAAATGGATGAATTTAATGAATTATGTGATTTGTTCACAAAACATAAAATTTATGGATTTGGAAAACCAACTTATAATGATTATTTAGTTATTATTTCAATGTTAAAAACAGAAAATGGTGATCATGATGAAAAAATAATTGAAATTTATGAAAAAATGAAAAAACCAACATTTTCAGATATTGATGAATATACTGAAGATGAAATTAAATATTTCAAATCACTTCAAGATATTTTTAATGAAATTAAACCATTAGCACAAAAATTAGAAAAAAAAGAAATTGTTGAACAAGTTTCATTTTTATTAAATGAAAGTACAACATTTATGAAATCAATTTCAAATTAAAAAAAAATTATTTTCTTTTATTTTTTCTACTTCTTACTGGTGTATTATTTGTTATTATTGGAGACGTTGTAGATTCCATTGTGTTGACAACAGGAGATGTTTTTGGTGTTACTGAATTTCTTTTTCTTGATCTAATTGGTGTGTGACTTGTTTTCAATTTTTTAACATCTTCATTGATTTCTTCTCTTTTACGTTTTTTTGAACTATTTTCATCTGAATTATCATTAGAATTTTCTTTTTGTTCTGGAGTTTCAATAGAATCTCCAAAATCATATTCTTCTTCTTCATCATCTTGAACAATTAAAGGTTTCTCTTCTTTTTCTTGGTCAGAGAATTGAACTTCTTCTTCTTCTTCTGAAAATATTTCATCAATTTTATTTTCTTGTTGTTTTTCACGTGCAATATCAAATCTACTTTTTCTTTTCTTTCTTTCTTCTGGTTCTTTTTTTTCTGATAATTTTGATCTTTTTTTCCTTTGTGGAGGTGGGGGTGCAAAAAATTCTTCATCACCTCTTTCTGGGAAATCATATTCATTTTCATCTGAATCATATGCTTCATATCTTGATTGTTCTTCTCTTGTTTGTTGTTGAATATGAATTGCCTCTGCACTTGTCTTCCAAAATAAACAATGAATATACAACATATCATTTTTTTCACAAGCAAATAAAAATCTTTCAACAATCATATCTGCTAATGTAATCATTTTTTGAAATTCAGGTTTTTTTGAAATTGAATCATCATGTAAAATGTCTGAACAAACTCTTAAGATTGAAATATGAAATAATTTTTCACCCATATCCAATTCATCCATAATTAATGAAAGCATTGATACAATACATTCATTAATCAATAATGTATTTGTTTCATATAATTTTAAAGCTAAAATATAGTTTTTGATTACACTTGTTTTTGAATATCCATTTAAAAAAGTTGATGTTTGAAGTGAAATTTCTTCTCCTTCCTTTTTCTTTCTTTTGACAAAGATTTGATTATTCTTTATAATTGAATACATTTCATGTGATAAATCAATCAAGTCAAAGAGTAATTCTTTTTCAGCTTTTGTGGCATCATAAAGTCCAATTAATCTTGAAATATTCAAAGAATCATCATTATCATAAAAACAGTTTAAAAGATGTTTTTCTCCAATATCTTTCAAATTTTCAACTTGTAACATTAAATTAAATCCATAAAACTATAAAAGAGATTAACTAAATAAAGACATACCAATTCTTTCAAGGTAGATATAGCAACTTTCAGGTTGTTCCATTTTTTTCCTTGAATGTAACCTTCAACTCCAGAATCGATTGAAATTTTTTGAAAGATCCAACTAATTAAACTATCATCCATCATATCTGACACGTAGCTGATTTCAAATTTCTCAAAATTGTTCAATAATCTGTTGTATGCAAAGGTGAATCCTAAGACATGTAAAAAGTGATATTCGATATCTTGATTAGCAGAGTTTCTGAGGTTTGTAAATATAATGCTACAAAAATCTTTAAAAGTGGTCAATATTCAATGAAAAACTAACCATTGAAACAATCAGTTCTAAAACTTTCAACAAATTTTTTCAATGCAACTTTAATTTCAGCCGGAGACTCAATTTTGAGTTCTACTTTATGAGGTTGATGTATTTTCATTCTTTTATTAATTTTATGACTTCTTTCAACTTGTTTTCCATCAACCAGATGATAAACAATTTGTTCTTCATCCTTATTTTTTACAATGACACCTCCAAATCTTGAATGTCTATTAATTGTTCCTTTTTTCAATTTTTCTTCTTTTTCTTTGTTGATTATTTCACGAAACGCCTCTTTTGTGTGTCTATTTGGTTTATTTAATTTAACACCAGTACTAAGAATTGAGTATGATGTATGATACAATGATTCAGCTGTTTCATTTTTTAATAACAAAGAAATGATTTCAATGAAGGTTTTTGAATAAAGATTTCCATATTTTTGTATTAAAGGAATTAAAAGATCAAGAACATTTTCTTTTTTCAATACAAGTATAAATTGATTATCTGTTGATTGTTTAAAACTTGAAATTGAAAGAATATTTTGAATAAATTGTAAGATTGATCCTAAATAATGTTTATCAGGTCTTTCCATTAACATTTGTTCTCCTAATGATATTGGAATAGGTGAAAAGTTCCCTTGGCGTACAAAAATTTCTTTTGTCAGTTGTAAATGTCTGGTGAGATGATGATTCCAATCTTGATTCAATTCTGATGGTAACTTTGTAAGATAATTTAATAAATCAACTAAAAAAAAATTGAGAAACCCAAATGAATTGTTTTACCAACTCTCTTCGCTATTTTATAATCTCTCATCACCACAGCAACTTTAAGTAAAGGAGTTAAATCATGTTGTATTATTTTCAATTCACCAAGGTGTTTTCTCATTCTTCCATTTGAATCACCTTTTAAACTTTCAATTAAATTATCCAAATTGTCTTTTTAGAAGAATGAGTAAAATATATTTTTCTTACCAAGACAGTCATCATCAATTACGTATTTACTTTTATTTTCTTCTTTAATGACAATACCAAGGTGTTTTATAAAATTTTCTAAATTTGGTACAACTTTTTTCATGAAGTTTCGTTCATCTGTTTCACTCCAAGCAACATCTTCGTCTTTTTTATCAAAGCCATCTTCGTCTTTTAAATCTTGATAAACTTCATCAGCACCTTCATCTCCTATGTCTGTGACAAATTCTCCTTTTTCATTTTCAAATCTCACTTCAGTTTCAAAGTCTAGGTCATTCATTTTTTAACGCGCAAAACCGTTGTGAATTTTAATTGGTAAAAAGTATCCAATCACATTATTGTTTAAAAAATTCTTCCAAATAATTTCTTTGATTATTAAAATCCATTTCTTGTTTAATTTTTTCAACATATACTAAATTTAAATGATAATATTTTGCTTTTACATTTATTGATTTCTTTCCAATCTGGACAAGTAACATTTTCAACAATTTCATAAATATCAAATAGAGTTCTGTAGCATTTCTCTTCTTCGTACTCAGTTATTTTTTTCATTAATAATTCAACATTATCATTTGCAAATTTCTTTGGTGGTTGTTTTTTCTTCATTTCTTTTAAAATCCAAATAAAAGAGAGCAAATCATCTTTCAGTTTTTTGCTCTCTTTATTTTGTTGTTTTTGAAGTTTAATATTTTTATGATGAAGTATTATTGATTTAATTAAGTTTTCTTTTTCAATTTCTTCTTTGCTCTTTTTTATTTCTTTCTTCTGCTCCATCTAATGTTTGAAAAACTGACCAATAAAATTAAAATACTTCTGAGAAAAAGTTTTTTAAGGGAACAATACAAGAGAATCAAAAATTAATAATCCATTTCTTTTCTTTCAGAATTTCTTTCTTGTCAGTGATTGGTCAACGGTTTAATTGAAAGAATCTTTTTTATTAACCAATAGATTCACTGTATTTTCTCATAACTTCTCAACGGAAAAACAAATAAACGATGGACGCTGATAAACTTAAAGCTATGTTCAAAGAATGGGACAAAGATGGTATGAAGAAATTTATTAAACCCTTGCAGGAAATGGTGTCATTGATAAAGATGAACTCAAAAAAGGAACAAAATCATTAGGATTAGATTTTGACGATGCTACTATTGAAAACATGCTTTCAGAAGCAGACAAAAATGGAGATGGTCAGATCCAATTAGATGAATTCATCGCAATTATGTCAAGTAAATAAATATCATACGAAATAAAACAACATTTGTTTCAAATTTATTATTTCTTTCAAATTGAATTTAATTTCATTTTCTTCTTCTTTTTCTTTTCTTTTTTTCTGGTTCATTTTCAATCCCTTCATTTTCCTCTTTCTCTTTGGTAGAATTTTGATTTGTTGTAATTTCTTTTTCAATTTCTTTTGATATTTTCTGTTGTATTTTTTTTATTTGTTGTTTCTCTTTCTTTCTTTTTCTTTTTTCACTTTTCTTTGATTGTATTTCTTCTAAAATTTCTTTTTTTTGTAAAAAATCTTCTTTTTCTTCATTTTTTTCATTATTTTCCTAGTTTTTTTTTAATCAAATATTTCTTACCAATTCCTGTTTTTCTTCTTCTTCTCTTGTTTCTCTGAGTTGTCGATAATAATCTCTTTCTCTTTGTTTTCTTAATTTATGAAATTCATTAACTTCACCATCTTTAGTTGTTGGATCATTATACTGAGGAGTTATATCCAATATATTTTTTTCTGTGGTCATTTTTTACTATTTCCAGTTCAGAGGTATGACGTTGAATTGGATTTGTTTATCATTGGATCAGAATTTTCGGTTTTATTTTTTTCAAAAAGAATGCATTTATTTTCAATTTTTTAACAATTTTTTTGTAGATTGCCAATAAACAAAAAAAAACAGCTCTCTAATTTGATTGGATAAGAAAACAAAACGTTTGTACAGAAAAGTGGAGCTTTTTAAAAAAATGAGGATATTTATAATAATAATGTTATGCTTACCTCTACTAATACTGTCACAAATAACATCACAAGGGTTCGTTTTTCGAGCTCCAAGTGATAGTTCTTCAACCATTTTTACTGTAAAATTAGTGGTTGACCAAACCAAAAGAAAAGTATATTTTAATGGCACTTTTACAACAAATAGTAAATATAATAAAAATATGTTCATTAAAATCAATAGCTTGGTGGATTTTAGCAATTAGAAAACTTGAAGTATTCAAAAATGTTCAAAATACTCATGAAGTATTTGTTGGTGAAATTAAAAATAATATTGGAACTGTTACGGATTGTTATGGAAGAGGTGAAGCAAAAAAGTTTCAAATTTACAAAGACACAAATTCGAATATAGGTTATTCAGAAGGTAGTTTAGTTAAAGGAACAAAAAATCCAACAACAAATATAACATCATCACCTGTGGCTCATTTTTATTGGGAAAGAGATTTTGAAACAAATGATACTTTACATGATATACCTTTCTTGGATTCTTATCGTTATGCTTTTACATACGCCATACCTTCAAATTATAGTGATTTAACAGAATTTTCATTTACACAAAATATTGGTGGTATTATAAATAACACATATACACTTGTATCTTCAACATCTTTTCGTGAAAAAACATTTTATGTTTCAACACAAAAATTCATTTTTAGGTTTTTTTTTTTTATTTTTTAACACTTTCTTTTTTAACAGAATTATTCATTCATGTTTATTATTATTTACTTGGGGTTTTGCTGCGTTAATAGGTATTCTAATTGCTAGGTATTTGCCAATTTTACGAAAGACGATATCAGTGAGAAAAAACTTTATAATGTTAAATTTTAAATTTTATGATAGGATAGAATAGCTTTAATAATTCATGGATTATTAATGTCATTTGTAATGTTAATGACAATAGTTGGATTCATTTTAAGTTTTTTTACAACAGATCAACATTTTTATTCACCTCATGGAATTATTGGTTTAATTGTCTTTTTAAGTATGTTCTTACAACCGCTATTTTCAGTATTCGCTATTTTAATACCCGCATCATTAAATGTACAAGTATTTTCAAGATATTTTTATTTCAAACCTGTATTCGTTATTGTAAATACTTTTCATTTTAAATTCATTTTTTTCAAAAAGGCTCATAGAATTATTGGTAGAGTATGTACAATTTGTGCACTTGGAAGTTCATATTTAGGATTACATGAATTATTTCAAGGATGGACTGATGATGCTGCAGATGCATTTTTAATCACCTTAACTGTTTTATTTTCTGCATATTTAACAATTATTCTTATAATTATGTTTGTGAAAGAATCAATCACATTACCACCAGAAAAAGATAAATATGAATAAACTTTTCTGATTTTTATTTTACATTTCCAAACGACCAATAAAAAATTTAGAAAACTCAAAAAAAAAATAAAAACATGAAGAAAATGGCAGATATGATGAAAATGATGAAAGACCCAAAATTAATGGGTCAAATGACTGAGACTATGAATATATTGAATAATATGAAAGTCTGTGGTTCAGCTGGCAACAATTTAGTGAAGGTTTGTAGTTGTGATTAATTCTAATGTTTATAAAGACAGAAATGAATGGTCAAGGATTTGTTGAGAGTGTTGAAATTGATGAAAAAATCCTCACAAAAGAAAATAAAAAACAAATTGAAAATCTTGTTAGAGAATCAGTAAATGATGCAAGAAATCAAGTTAATCAACAACTTCAAAGTCAAATGCAAAATAAAGAATAAAATACTTTTTTGAAAATCTTTTCATTGGTGGTTAGGAACAAAAAAAGATGAAGTTTTATGTTGTCATTCTCTCCATCATTCTTGGTTATTTTTTTTACTTCATCAATCAACAAAAACCACCAGTATATAATAATTTAAAAACACCAGCTGAATCAAATAATATCATTTCATGGTCAAAAGAAAAAAAAGATTTAACAATTCAAAATTTTTCGAAAATGTTAACATTTAAAACTTTTGTTTATGAAAAAGATAAAGAAGAATTTAAAAAAACATTCAAATTTTTAAAAGAAAAGTTTCCATTAGTTCATTCAAAATTGACTTTAGAAAAAGTAGGACCACTTGAAAGTCTTT
Source organism: Neovahlkampfia damariscottae (assembly GCA_016618085.1). Classification (NCBI taxonomy): domain Eukaryota; phylum Heterolobosea; class Selenaionea; order Neovahlkampfiida; family Neovahlkampfiidae; genus Neovahlkampfia; species Neovahlkampfia damariscottae. The sequence goes on along the minus strand of JABLTG010000001.1, from coordinate 240,471 downwards.
TATACACTTGGAAAGGAAAATCATCAAATAAAGGACCAATATTATTTACAGCACATACAGATGTTGTACCTACACCAAATATTGAAAAATGGACTCATGATCCATTTTCAGGAAAAGTATCAAATGATTTCATTTATGGAAGAGGAACTTTAGATGTAAAAGTGAATGTTATGGGTATTTTAGAAGCAGTTGAAGAATTATTAAAAAATAATTATGAACCAGAAAGAACAATTTATTTAAGTTTTGGATCAGATGAAGAATTAGGTGGATTTAAAGGAGCCAAATTAATAACTGACCTATTAGAATCAAGAGGAGTTCAATTAGATTTAGTACATGATGAAGGTGGTTTTATAGTTGATGGATTATTCCCAACAATGAAAAAACCAATTGCAATGATTACAACATGTGAAAAATCATTTATAAATGTTGAATTAAATATTACATGTGATCCAGGTCATTCTTCAACACCTGGAAGAGAATCATGTATCGGTATATTATCAGATAGTATTTTAAAACTTGAAAATAATCAAATGAAATCAAATGTTGATAATGGTATTGTGAATAATTTCTTGAATCATATTGCACCATATTCTGAATTTGGATTGGTCAGATTTGTTTTGGGTCATTCTATTTTATTTTCACCAATTTTATCTTTCATTTTTGGTAGAATTAAAGCAACAAATGCTTTGATTCGAACAACTACTGCTTTTACAAAATTTAATTCTGGTGTTAAGGATAATGTATTACCAAATGTGGCAACAGCAAATATTAATTTTAGAATTCATCCAAATGATAACTTGGAGAAATTAAAAAAACATATTAAATCACAAATTGATCCAAGAATCAAAATTACATATCTTCAATCAGAAAGAGTAAAAGAATTTCCAATTGCATGTACAAATTGTAATTCATTTAATGCAATTTATAAATCAATTGAAAGTATATTTCCAAATCAATTGATTATAGCTCCAAATTTATTCGTTGCTGCCTCTGATTCGGCTCATTATAGAAGAATCTCAAAAAATTCATATGGATTCACACCATTTTGGATTACAAAGGATGATGTTAATAAATTTCATGGATTTGATGAAAGAATTTCAATCAAGAATTATTTTCAAACTATTCAATATTTTTATACTGTGATAAAGAATACAGATCAAAATATTTGAAATAAAAACTTATTCATGTATTTAAAATATATAATTGAACTGACAGAAAGGATAATATTTTACGTTTTGATTTTTCTCTTTTTTTTTTTTAACCAATCAAATTGAAATATGAAAGAACAAATCAAGAGACGAAAGAAAATTTTACTTCATCACTTTGTTTCAGATTTTTATGAAAATAGATCAATTAATAAAATAACAAATAAAATAGATTTAATGATTGAATCATCTCCTAAATCATTTGAAGAATTAAAAGAATTTTTCAAAAAAATTGTAAATGATTCTTCTTGTCCATGGGAAATTTTAATTTTAATTTTATTTATGACAATTATATTATTAAAAAAATCAAAAAAACTAAGTTTTATGAATCAAAAAATCATTTTTGGTGGTTCAATTTCCTCTAAATTACTTTTAGTTCATTTTCTTTATTCATCTTTAAAAAATGAAAAAGGAATAAAAAAAACTAAAATATTTGGTATTTTGATAATGTCAATATTAGATTTATATAAATTAAGAAATGATATTTCTTTTGAATCAAGAATTTTGAAAATTGAAAATTTGATGATTTTCTTATTGTGTTTAAAAAATATAGAAATGGAGAATTTTGAAATTGAGAATTTCAATTTTTCAGAAATGAATTTAAGTATCATTTATTAACATTATTCTAATTTATATTGAATAGATCAAGATGAAATATTAAAATTTGGTAGTCTTACTTCTTTTTTAGTTTTCTTCATTTTGACAAAATTAAATTCAATTCGAAAAAGTTTTTATTTAATTTTACGTTTAATTTCAAATATTTTATTGATTCAAGAATCATTTCAATTAACAATTAAACAAATAATGACAAATGAATCAAATCTTCATTTTAACCAATCATTATTAAAACAAAAAAGTTTAGAATTTGTTTCAAACTTTAATGAAACTAATAATGATTCAAAATATATTGATTTGGGTATTAAAAAAAATATTAAATTTCTTATTTTTTTGAAAGTATTTTTAGGATATGAAATAATATTGAATTCAATTTTGATAAAAAAAACAGATCATTTGAAAAATGAAAAAGAAAGTTTTAATGATAATGAAACTTTAAAATCAATATCAAAAGAAACAAAAGATAAAATTAGAACAATTTTAACACAAGAATAATTGTTTTACAATAATCTTAATTTTTTAATTGCTTGAAATTGTTGTGGTATTTCCATTAATGCAGCTAATGCAAAATCTTTATCTGTTTCATCTTTAGTTTTTGATTTTCTAATTGTTTTAAAATAATCAACAAATTGAAACTAAAAAGTATATTAATCATATTTTTTTAAGTTTACATTATCAAAATCTCTTTGTGGTAATTTATCATCATATTCTTCCATTTCACCCCATGGTCCATCACCTACACCAACAACAATGATTGATAATGGATATTTAGATGCCTTAATAATTGCTCTTTTTGTTTCATTTGTTCTTGTATCTGTTACTTGTCCATCAGTTAATATAACCAATATATGATATTCTCTTCTTTTTCCAGATGTTACAATTTCAACTGCTTTAATTAAAGGTGCACTTCAATGTATATTAATGGAAATGGCACTTACAAATTTGTTGGACCATAAAGTTCAATATTTGGAGTTTGTTTATTATATACTTCTAGTACCTCTTCAAATCCTTCACAGAATCTACCAGAATCATCAGGAAGCATTGAAAAAACACCATCTGCTCCTGTTGTTTTATCTCCAAAACCAAAAACAGGAATACTATTATTAAGTTGAAAATAAACTTACATGTTGTCTTCATCTAATTTACTTAAAGTTCTTCCTATTATTGAAATACAACTTTGATAAGGATTTGTTACTCCACTTTCAATAGTATGTAAGTTTTTTCCTCCAAATGTCTTTTGACCAGTTTGATAATTACTCCTGGTGTAATCAATACCAATAATTAAATTTGATGATTCTAATCCTGATTTGATTAAAGCTTTTTGTACATCTTCTAAAGTATTGTAAATATCGTCAAAACATTTTATATTTTGTTCTTTGGAAATATTCATAGATTTTTCTTCATCCATTGAATCTTCAAGAGACTCTGATGTTGTAATTTCATAAAAACTGTTACCCATTGAACTCGGAGTTGTGGATGAGGTTTCAGTTCAAGTAAATTCTGATTGGATGAAAAAAGAAGAAGGATTTTATTCACAAAAATTACAACCAAGGCATCCACCATGGATACTTCAAAAATTTAAAAGACAAAATTAAATATTACCATTCTACCTAGATTTTCCAAAGAAGTGGCAGTACTGATTAATTTTTGTACTTGACCTTGAATTGTCAATGATACTTCAGATTGATTGGTCTGATAACCATCTTCATTTTCAACGTATCCCTGTAATTTCTTTTCAATTTTACCCATAACAACATCAATTTTAGTTTTTCCATTTCCTTTAAAAGTTAATATTTCTATAATTTTTCGAACCATCACTATCCCATTCAACTAAAGGATCTGAAAAAAATTTAAGTCAAAACTTTTAAACACTTACCATGTACAAATGTTTCTAAAACATTCATTAAAGTATCTTTATTATTTCTCAATACAAACATTGTATTTTGACAAACTTCTCTAAAAACACCTTCATAACCTGTGACTCCAAAAGCATCAACCTTTGAAATATTAAATCTCAAAAAAAAATAATTACCATGTTTTGAGTTAAACGAAATGGTACAACTTCTTTCACTGATAATGTTTTACCTTTTTCAAATAACATTCCAAAATCAATTTGAACACATTCACCTGTGTGTTGATCAAATAAAATGTTCTAAAAATATAAATAAGAAATAAAATATTACTTCTCCATGTCTATCTCCTAAACCTACAATATAACCAACCATTGATGCAACAGCAGTTGTTCTTGAATAATTTAAACGACATTGAAACCATGTTGCAGGTTCTGTAAATGATTGCAAGAACCATTTATAAAACACAGGAGGAAACATGCTGAATAATTGATCCTTCATAAGGTCAGCAATTGAATGTTTCTTTCTTGATTTATTTTTTCTTTTTTCAATTAAATTTTTCAATTGATTGGTGGATTGATATTGTCCAATGATTTTGTATTGTTCATCACAAAGAGATCTATAGGTTGCTGTATGTTTCACCCATTCAATTAAACCAGTTGATTCATTTAGAGGAATTACACTATAAATTCTCAAACATAATTTCTTTTTTCTTGCTTCAGCATCTGATTTTAATAATCTATTTACCATTGAATTGAATTCCATCATTCGATTATCTTTTCTCAAATCATCTTTTGGTTTACATAAAAATGTATAAATTTCACCATCACTTCCTTTAATTTCGATTTTTTTTGGTCTTTGTAAACTACTCAAGATTGTGATTCCAGGTTCAAAATTTTCAATTGTAATCATGTTGAAATCGAATGGATTATGATTTGGATCTTCTTCTTTATCTTCTTCTGATTTTGATGGTAATGATGCTGTCAATTGAGATTGAATTGGAATGATACAAAATGGCAAAGGTAATAATTTTTTGATTGATTTGAAACTTGTAAATTGTGATAATAATGCTTTTCCAGTTTTTGAAGGTGTCCAATTGCATAAACTAATCAACATTTCATAGAGTTTTAAATTATTTTCCACCATTGTACGAATTGAATCTGATTTTGATAAAATATGTTGATTAATCAATACTTCAGCATTACGATTTCTTTCACGTATACATGAAAAACGAACAGATGCCAATGACCATAAAAGTTGTTTTGGATATTTTTGAGCAATAGTTACAAATATTTTGAATAATATATTCAATACAAGTTGATTTTGATGACAAATTCTTGAAACAAGTTGAGGTAAAACAGTCATCCACATATATGTTGGTATTTGTTCTATGATATCCATAATTTCATCATTAATTAAATTAAGTAATGTGGACATTTCTGTTTTACTTTTTGATCTTTTTTTTAAAGATAAAGAATACTTTTCTAAATAACTAGTTGAATCAAACCAATGAGTTAATAATCTTGGTAAACTTTCATAAAGATGAGAATGACCATATTTTAATGATAATCCATAATACTTTAACATTTTTGGAATAACTTTTAAATAAGATTTTCCTTTTGTTTGATCAACATCTTTTTCAACATCAGAAAAAAGTGCTGAAATATCATCTGGTTCAATTCTATTGAGATTATCAATACATTTGGCCAATGAATAATATCCTTTTTCCCATTTTCCTCTCAATGCTATGATATTTTTAAACATTTCTGAGATATCTTCAAAAGAAATTTGATAAGTTTGAATATTCCAATTTGTTGCCATTAACATTAATTTAGCTTTCTTTGGATCATTGTCATTCAATTTTTCAACTATACTTTGAGCAATAGATATTGCTTTGCTAGGTTGTGAATCATCCCATAATAATTTTCCTTTTTGAATGGCAAATTCTGCTGAGACATCTTTTACTCGAAGCAAAAAACTTGAACAATTTTGTATATAACCCGTTTTTCTTGCCATTTTTGCTAATTGTAACCAAATTGCATCAGATTCTTTTCTCTTTTCATGAATATTTAACACAGTTTGTCTCACAGCTAGAATAGGTTCTCTGATCTTCAATGAATTCTCAGTGATACTTAAACTCGTTTCCCAATTTTTATAAAATAAAGAATCAAGTTCTTTAGGATTTTCATTTTGAAAGAAATGAAATGAGTTTTCCAATTCTCTTAAAATTTTCAATTTGATCAATAATGGATATGAATGATGATAACTTTCCATACTGGCAGCACTCAATGGATTCATTATTTTTTTTCTAGTTGATGCAATTTCGTTGAAAAATTCTAATTTCTTATTCTCTCTGTAATACAAAAATGATTTGGCTAAACCCACTTCAAATTCATCTGTTGCTCCATGAATATATCTTTCAACAGTATCCCATCTACCTAATCTCCATGCAGCCTGAACACCATAAGTTTTGATTTCTGTAGATTCTTCGGGTTTTAATCTTCCAAGAAGTCCATCAATTTTGTTAATCATCATTTGAAGATGACCCAGATTTAACATACTTTCAAGTGCATCAACATTATAAGAAATTGATTCAGGATTCTCTTCCAAACAAATCTCACAACATTTTAGTGCATTTGACCAATGTCCAAGACTTTGAAAATCAATCAATTCTTCTTTGAGAGTGGTATTACTTCTTAAAGTTGCAATACCAATCATCCCATCTCTTTCTCCCAAGTAACTATAAATTCGATGTAATTCTGATATTTCATCATTTTCAAATTTATTTTGTTTGTTTTGTGTTAATTGAATAGCATTTGAATTTTGGTGCATTTCTCTCAGATATAATTCATAATACATGAATGCACGATTATATGCTTTGTTTTGCATTGCACTTCTTGCTAAAACATCTTTTGGAATTTTTTTTAACAAAGCTTTAACTTTTTTGTCTGCTTCAATCTCTTTTTTGGAAATCTCTTCTTCATTCATTGTATTTTCAGTCCATTTTCCCATAGTTTCAATTAAATGAAATACTGTTTGGGCATGTGCCGAATCTTTGTCAGAATTTTTCAAAACATTTAAAATTTCATTTTTGATACTTTCTCTGTTTTCATCAGAACCATATTTTGCAACATGCATTACTAAATAAGGCAAAATATACAAACCAACATCCAAATTATCCATTAATCCTCTACAATAGACAAATATTTTTGCTCTTTCTTTCTCTGTTTTAACTGCTTGTGGTATTAAGACCCTAGTCCATTTTTTAATCCATTCCACAATATGTTGTCCTATAATGATGATGATTAGTGATCATTTTAATTTGTACCTTTTTGAAAAATAAGTGTTGATTCATAATTTGATATTGGTGCATCATAGGGAGCATATAATGAAGATCTACAAGGGTTGAATTTCTCTTTAACTTCTACTGGAAATGATTTCCACCATTCAGGTTCTACTTTTGAATCAAAACTCAATTTTGATAATTTAAAACAGAATTTTAAAATCTAAAAATGTGATTAGATAAATATGGATTTTACTTCTTGAACAGCATATTGACTTTGATTAATGGCTTCTTTGTCATGTGATATCAATACTTTATACAACACTGGATTCAAGAGTGAAACAGCGAATTCCAAATTATCTTTATATTCATCTTTTGTTTGCTCACCAATACAACTTCTTAGTTTAGTTGGTTCAACAGCACCAAGAACACCCAAGCATTGACAACAAAGATATTTAATATCATTATCTTTTTCATTTGAATGTTGAAGTAATTTTTCTGTGAAAACTTGTAATATTTCATCCACTGGATCTTGAAGGAATAATTGATGCAAAGCATTTTCATTTTCATCCAATAACTTATAAAGTTGAACTAGAGTATACCTTCTGACATCAACACTCTCATTATCAATTCCTTTCATTTTTTTTTCTATTTTCAATTGCAATGTAAAATCACCACTTTCTTCAATTAGCACTTTATGAACATCTGCTAATTCTGGAATTTCTGGAAGTGAAGGAATTTCTTCAAAATAATTCTTAAATGCATCTCTTTGTGTGATAATAAGATATTCAAAAATATCAACTACTTTCTTTGTTTCCAATTTAATTAAAGGCTCCAAATCAGCAATAACTTGATTAATCAAATATCCAGCTGAATTTCCCAATGTCACCAAAAATATTTTCCATGTATCCAATGATTGTGATCTTAATTGAGAGTCTTCCATTGAACGTTTTAATGTGACAATAATAGCTGGTTCGAACTTTCTACAATCGATACCAAGAAGAATAATGACTTGTTGCAGTGCTCTCAATGCTTGAAGTTTATCACTCAATGGAACATCTTTTCCAATTAAAATATGATTTATCCCAGAATCAGAATCCATAAACGCATTAAAATTTCCATTTATAAGATACATTTTTTCAAATTTAGAATCTAATTCATTTAATATTTTAAAACCATTTTGAGAATTCTTTCTTTCCATTTTATCACCACCAAGATGCCAACAAAGACCACAAACTACCATAGAAATGGAATATGATACAAGTTTAGGAATTTGAACTTTATCACCGTCACCTTGATGGAATTCATCAATCAAAAATTGTAAATTTGCTTTAAATGTTTTACAATCAGGTGAATCTAATAATAATAAAGTGAGAATATACTCTGAATATTCAAAAAGAAAACTTGAATAACTCTGATCTATCAAATCACCAAATTTTCTCACTGGTTCAACTGTCTTTTTTGTGATTGCGTCCAAAAATAAAAGAGGAATAATATCTTTTGTGTACTTCTTCAAAAAAATTTGAGGTTCTACTTCATAAATAATAGGAATGATTTCATCAACAAAAGTTTCTGCAAGTTCTTTTTCAACTTTCGTTTTTCCATGGACAGACTCAAAGATCTTTTCTGCAATCATATGAAAGATATCATTTTGGTATTCTTTGAATAATAATTCATTTGTGCATTGTCTTTCTTTTGACATTGAACGAATACAATTATAACTGATCACATTAATTGATTTCATTTTGTTATCAAGATCCCTTTGTAAACATTGCAATAAAAACAGTAATACATTCCTCATGAAACTGCTATTGTTTATATGACAAGCAATTCTAGAAATTGTGACTAAAACTCCTTCACTAACTTCTATATCCATTACATTATTGAATATGTTTGTCATTTTAATCAAAAATTGTTCACTGGAACCAAATAAAACATTCAAATATTTTTCATCTTTCACAATGAAATGTGAATAATGTGACAATTTAACTGCAATAGTTTTGTCAGAAAAATGATCAAAAAATTCAATGAAATTTTTTTTGTTCTTTTCAAATTCTTCTTCAGAAATTCTATTCATAACAGTTGGAATTATCTTAACTAATTCCATTCTGACTTTGGGATCAACTTTTGAATCTAATAATTGAAAAAATGGTTTCCAATCAGAAAAAGAAAAATTATCAGTATTATTGATTAATTTCCCACAACATTTAATCAATGATTGTAGTACTTCTGATGATTTGTCTTTTATCATTGATTTTAAAATTGATAAAACATCTGAAAATGATTTCCATCCTTCAACTTGTATAAATGTTGGAATTTGAAACAATACTTTTGATCTGAAATTTGGTGAATAATCGGCTAATCCTTCAACAAATAGTTCCCTTCTTTCATGAACCAAATATTGTTTTGGAAATGAATTTATCAATGGAAATATTTCACATTTCACATTTTCATCTCTTGTAGTACAATCTGCAATAAAATCATAAAGAAATTTCATTGGTTTTTGGTCAAGTATTGAAAACGTTTTTTCTTTATGAATTTCTAAAAATAATGAAGAATATTCTTTGATGGCGTTCATATTAATTTCTTTAGAAAAAAAAACCAAGGCATGAATCAAATCTTTTAAGCAAGAAACATTAAAAGGTAAAAATATTCTAATATAAACATTCAATAATTGAAAGTCTGGTTCTTTCTTGGCATAAATATCATTTTTAATTTGATTCATCATAAATGTAAAAATTTCCATTGATTCTATTGATAAATTGGTTTGAGCGAAAAAATCACCATAAAAAAGTGAAAATTGATCATTTTCTACATCCATTTTCATATTTACAGATTCTTCATTCACAGTATCAATTTTTCTCTTTTTGTCATTGGATAAATAAAAAGAAACAAAATGACGAAAAATTTCAACCATTGGAATTGTTAAACTTTTTTCTTGTAGAAAAGGTAATAAATGTTTCATTTTTGTGAACATTAGTGGATATCTTGATATTAATTTTGCATAAAGGCTACAAAATTCAAACTAAAAAAAGTTAGATAAAATCGTAGTTTTATAAACCTTGAATAAATGACTTTTTGAATTCTTTAAATTAAATCCAGTGTATTCTAAAAAGAATTCTGATAATTCAGGCTCTAATGATCCATAATAAATTGAAAGTAATGGTAAAACTTTCGATAAACTATCATCAAACTCTTTGTTTCTAATGAACGGAAATGTTTCATTTTGTGAAAATTTTAAAAGAGAAATGATTGTCTCTGTGAATGTATTACATAAAACAGGGTCCAAAATTACAAATTTTGAAAGTGCATACATACAATCTAAAGAAACTTTTTTCACACCTGAATCACCAATTTGAAGTTGTTCACAAAGAATTTCAAACATCCTTGTATCTGATATAAATTGTGGTATTTCTTCAAGTAATTTTAAATATAAAACAGTCATATGAGTTTGAATAATCCAGCATTTTGAGAAACTGTTGACACATATCACTTTTTCATCCATTTTATAAGTCTCACTGCAAGATGGTAAATATCTGACGTAAAGCTCTTGTTCTATTGATTCTAATGAAAATAAATTACAAATTGATGACAGGTCTAATGATTTTTAATCCTTATTTTTTTTTACCTTGAAGAAAGAATGTTTGATCTCTAATGAACACTCTAAAGGCTTCAGTGTCTTTTTCAAAAAGTAAAATAATCAATTTCACAATGCTATCCGTTAATTTTTGTTTTAGATTCTGGTCTATCATAATTGAGCTGTGAGGTGAAAATGAAACTAATGCTTGAATATGTTGTAGAATTTCTTTGGCATTCAAAAAAGCATTTGGAGCACTTTTACAAATATGTAAAATTAGGTCTACTATAATAGGTATTTTTCCAAATATAATAGGATCTAAATTTTGAATTTAAAAATAAAATTATTACTTGATAAATGATCTACGTTTATCTGAGTTATTTGACACTTAAACAGACCATCTCTTAAGTTTTTCTCTATTTTAGTTAATTTCAGTTCGGTCATCACAAATAAAGTTTTCCAATTTTGCTCTGAGTTCGTCGTTTCTTTTGAAAAAAAAAAAACGGTTAGTTTGATTGGTTGAAATTTTACTTTTGATGAAAAGAAAGAAAAATCTTTTTTAAACGAAATAATTTGCTTTATCAGAAATTTAAAAATAAAAATATTCCACCAATCAATGACAAAAATTAAATGAGCAAACAAATAACTTCAAAAGACTTGAAACTCTTGATTAAAAAGAAAGAGGATATGGAAGAACTAATAGAAGAACTTACAAGTGGATTGAAAAAATCAGGTGGAATCACAGGTGCACTCGTTGTAAGTTCAATTATTTATTTGACTCTTTTTAAAAGGACCAAGAGGGCTTTCCAAGAAGTGATATTGATGTACATCAAACTTTAATCATGAGAAATAAATTAAACTGCTTAAAAACAGATTATAAATTTTTAATGAAAGAAATAGAAGAAGGAATGTATGCGCTCCATGCAACTTACAAAACAGAAGAAAAAAAAGTGGAAGAAAAAGTTGAAAAAAAAGAAGAATTAATTGAAGAAATCAATATTATTGAAAAGAAACCAGTCCTTCAAAGAAAATCACCATTTTTGACGGTAAATTCTGTGGCTGAAGGATCTCCTGCCCAAGAAACTGGTTTAGAAGTCAATGATGAAATTTGTAAATTTGGAGATATTGAAAAAAAAGAATTAGACACTTATGGGTTGAAAATCTTGGCGGATTACGTTCAAAAGAATGTTAACAATAAATTAAAAATTCAAATTTTGAGGAAAAACAAAGATATCATGTTAACATTTACACCAAAAACGTGGAACGGTAAGGGATTACTTGGATGTTATTTAGTTCCAATAAAATAAATTTTTTATTCATCCAATCAAAATTTATTTTTCCAATGTCTGTTGTGATACAATTCAAATTTTTGAACCCTCTATCAAATCCGACTCGAAAAGAATTTTCAAATGAAAATACAGTTTCAAATATACATGAATTCATTGTTGATTATTTGATAGCAAATAAATGGCCAAAATATTCAAAAAAAGAAATACATCTTTTGACTGTTTATCCAAAAAAAACTTTTACTTTTGAACACTCAAATTTAAAAATATCAGAGATATCTGATGGTGAAAAAAGATTTCAAATGATTGTCAAAGTTGTTCAAGATTTAATGTCAACAATTGAAGAAGAAGATACAGAAAAGAAAGTGATTCCTTATTACATTACTTGTAGCATTTCTAAAAATTTATTAATTCAACCTGTTGTTACCAATTGTGGTCACATTTTTGAAAAAGAAAATATTTTGAAATGGATTTTAATCAAACCTACTTGCCCTGTATGCGACAAATCTGTAAGAAATGAAACAGAAATTAAAGATGTACCAAAAGAGTTGAAACTTAAAATATCAACTTTTGTTGAAACTTCTGATTTAATTCCATTGGAAATTAAAGAAAAATATAAACAAAAAATGAAAAAAATGAAAGAAAGAAAAATGATTTTGATAAAGGCAAAAGCAAAAGCAAAAAAGTTAGAAAAATTGAAAGAAAAGAATTTTTCGGAAGAATATTCAATTTGGTGTAATAGTTCAAAACAAATTTGGTTTATTCAATTGAACAATGAAATATTTCCATTATCAATAAAACTGGTAAATGCAATCAATTCATTTCCATATGAATATTTGAAGATTGAAGAAAATTTAAATTTAGTTCCAAATTTGAAAGATGATGTTATTTTTGATTTGACAAGGAAAAATGTTATTAACACAAAATCAGAAGAAGTGACTAGATTATTCCCATTTGAATCAAAAAACCAAATTATTTATGAATATGAATCAAAGATAAATGAATGGGTTCAATTGAATGATTACTTTTCATTGATTTTACATTCATCTATTGAATCCAATTTGAAAAAGTTCTTCAGTATTGATGAAAATTGTCATTATGATTTAAACAAAATGGTGAGAATTCGAAAGTATATGGAAACTAAATTGAGAAAGTTCATTCAAGATAGAGATTCAAAGAAACGAATTGTTGTTTGGAAATATCAATCAAAGAATGGTTTATGGAAAGAATTTGATGAAAAAACTTCAAAATTAATTGAAACAGTGTATGTATTGAAAGGTAAAACTGTCAACATTTCATCTGAAGAAGGAAAATATCAAATCAACTTCGATCAGATGATTTTGTCACCGCAAGATAAACAGGAAATTTACAAAGTTAAAAGAGAATAGATGTTCTCCTATGTTGGAAACATTCTGAAAGAGAACAATTTCCATCATTTGAAAATGGAATTATGGTTTAATTTGAAACAAATAAATTTCCAATTTTGTGCGAAATTGTTTTTTTTTGAACAGGAAAAATTCTACCCTCGATTAGTATTTTAGAATGACCATTTCAGGTCAAAAACAATTTCGATTTGGTGATAAATAAAAATGATTGGTCCACCCAACAAACTCAAAACCGAAAAGTAAAACAAACAACATGTCAACAAACATCGAAAAACATCGTCAAATTCTTGTAGCTGGATACAGAGCAGTAGGTAAGAATACTAAAAATGAACTAAAATATAATAGGAAAAACCAGTGTATGTACACAATTCACCGAACAGTCATTTCAAGACAAGTACTATCCAACAATTGAAAATACTTATCAAAAAAATATACATTACAATGGAAATAAATATGTTACCAATATAATTGATTCTTCTGGCCAGGTAAAAAAAAAAACCTTTTTTAAAACTTCGAAGGACCATTTTACAATTTTACAACCAAGCTTTGGTTTAGGTATGGATGCGTTCATACTGGTCTACAGTATCACAAATAGAAAATCATTTGAAGTCTTACCAACTATTTATGAGAAGATCATAAATACCATTGGTACAGATACTGTTCCTTTCATAATAGTTGGAAACAAATGTGAATTAGATAAACAAAGAGCTGTTTCTGAAGCTGAAGGTAAAAAATTAGCTCAAAAAATGGATGCTGTATTTTTAGAAGTCTCTGCAAAGCGAAACTATCAAATCCAATCAATTTTTTCCGAAGCTTTTTCACAAATTGATATTCAAAATCCTGGAAAAAAACTAAACTCATGTATTATCTGTTAAATTCAACCCAAACCTAAACTTTTTCTTTTGAAAAAATAAATTATTTAATCAAAAGAAAATAGGTTTTTTTTTTTTAATGCCATATGCTTACATTTTGAAACACCTCTCAAAAACTAAATAACAACAAAGTTATTTGAGGATTAATTTTTATTCCAATAATTTTACCCTTCATAAGTAACTTTATAAACAGCGTTTCCTTTGTCATCACTGATTAATAAACTTCCATCAGGCATATTCAAAACATCAGTTGGTCTACCCTAAATTACAAAAGTTAAAAATATATCTCTTTTTGAAATACTTACCCATGCATATTTTGAATCTTTTGCAGGTAATTGTAACCAACCATCAATAAAAACTTTATATGAATCTTTTGATGGATTCTTTTTATCTACCATCATAACACGATATCCAATAGGTATTCTTCTATTCCAACTTCCCTAAATGAAAAAATTAAAAAAAAAAAATGAAAATAAACATGTTCAGCAAAAATAGGTTGATTTTGATATTTTTTTGGAAATTTCTTTCCTTGATAAAATGTTAATCCAAGTGCAGCAACATGTGGACCTAATTCATAGGTAGCAGGTTTGTATTGATCACATTTACCACTTGGATTGAACTGTGGATCTGAGATATTTTTACCATGACAAAATGGAAATCCATAATGATCTCCTTCTTTTTTAAGATGATTTAATTCATCAGGTGGAGTATCATCACCAAGCATATCTCTTCCATTTTCAGTAAACCAAAAATCACCTGTTTCTGGATCCCAATCAAATCCGACTGTATTTCTTACACCTTTAGCAATAACTTGTTTATTTTTTCCATCAAGATCCATTTTCCAAATTGTTGCCTGTTTTTCATTAATTTTTTTTTTTTTTTTTTACATAAACTTGAGTTGAGTTACAAATGTTACATGGAGCACCTACAGGTACATACATTTTATCTTTATGAACTTTAATATATTTCCAACCGTGATGAACATCTGAAGGAAATGTAGTAACAACTATCGGAGTTGGTGGATTTCTGATTCTTTGTTCAATATTGTCAAATCTTAAAATTTGATCAATAGCTCCTACATAGAGACTACCTTTATGAAAAGTTAATCCAGTTGGCATTTTTAAGCCTTTTGCAATCTTTTTTTTGTTTTTAATAAACTGGTTATATGACTTACTGCAAAACTTTCATATTTTCCATTTCCAATAGGTACTAAAGCTGTGACTACACCTTGAGCTGATCTAAATGAGCCAACGAAAATAATTCCTTTTGGTGATAAACTCATTTGTCTTGCATTTCCCACTCTAGCCAATACTTCAATTTTAAATCCTTTAGGAAGATTTAATTTTTCAATTGGAAGTGGTTCATAACCAATATGATCAATGTTTGCAGTAACAAAAGTAAAAACAAATGTCAACACTAAAATCAACTTTAACATTTTTTGATTTGTCAAAAATTATAGACAAATAATTGGTTTAAAAAAAATTACTGGATCTACTACAGTTACTTTTAAATTTTAGAAATTTCAAAGAAAAATAGTAAAATTGTTTTGATCCAATATTCCACCAATAGTATTGCTTGTAAATAAAAAACTGCATCACTCAACGACATAGTTGTCTTGTCTAAAATTGAATAATGTCCACAACAACGAATAAAAAAATCGATACTAACAAAACTCAACCGAAAGTGGAGTCAAAAACTTCACCAAGAGATTTATCTCGCACAAAAGTCGTTCAAACAGATGAACGTTCAAAAATTAAGACCTACGCAATTGTTGTTGGAAATATGCAAAAAAAACCACGAACACATAGTATTTATAGAATATGCCAAATAGTTTGCACCAAATTTGAAGTATCTCCAAAATTTCAGACCAAAGTTTCTGGAGAACTTCGTTTGGATATATTTTTTAAAAGACATCCTCAAAAGTCAATAAAATCGAAAATGATACTTGAAGATCCAAAATTACCTCTTAAAATTCAAACGAATTATACGATTCAATACGTGCATCATTTAAAAGAAAACAGACAATTATTAGATGTTATAGTTAAGTATAAAACAAAAGGTAGATACCATTTACTTGGTGTTTGTACATTTGATATGAAGAAAATCCTTCAATGTCCAGTAGATTCAGCAGTACCATTGATCAATAAAAATCAAGAAGAAACAGCAAAGATTTGGTTAAAAGTAACAACAGTACCAGCAACATTTGGTGATTTAAGTCAATTTACAGATCAAATGGAACAAGAAGAATTATATGATTCTGAAGATGAAGATGAAGAAATTGTTGGATATGGTTCAGATACAAGTTCAGATGATGAAGTTGAAATATTTGGATATCAAGAAGAAAATATAAAAGAAGAAGGAAAAAAAAATAATTTTATACCAAACTTACTAAAAAAAGGAATTGATAAAGTATTCAAAACAAAAGAAAAAGAAAAAGGAGAAAATGATCAAGAAAATGTTACTGGAAATAATGTACCAATGGCAACTACACCACATAAACCTTTAGGAGTTACAACACCAAGGGCACCACAAAATACACCAATAATGCAACCACAATTTGATAAAGAAGAAATATACAATTCACCTGATATCTTAGTAATTCATGATAAAAAAGAAGAATTAAAAGATAATGATGTATTCAAACCTGAAGAATATATCTCTGAAAAAGTTACAAATTATATTTTTATCAATACAAAAACAAGAAGAGGAAAGAAATTATTTGAAATAATGAAAAATGATTCTGAATTATTAACGAAAGTTATTGTACCAACAAGATCATTTGATGATGTTTCAATTGCTGTTAAATATTTAGCTAATTCACAATTTGATCAACTTGAAATAAAAAAAAAGATAAAAATATTATTAATGGGAACAGATACATATGTAAATGATTTTTTAAGAGCATGTACATCATTAGCTCTTGATAATCCAAAAATAATGGATTTATTTCAATTCTTTTTAATACCAACTGGAAAAGAAGGAAATAATTTAATTTCAGAATATTTAGGTGAATTGAATGAAACTTATTCAGATTATTTTTGTGATTTAAATTGGAGACAATTATTTGAAAAAACTAAAGAAGATAAAATATCATCTGAACAAATTAGAATGGTTCTTCAATCAGTATCTTATTATTTAGAAAATGGAACTGATAATATTAAATTAGATATTGCAGAAGCATTATTAACAATTTTATCAAAAGATAAAACACAAGAAAGTCAAATGAGTGTACCTTTTTTATCAAATGTACATATAGGTGAATATAATAATCCACAACAACAAGATCAAATTGATCCAGTTGAATTAAAATTAGATTATTGGTTATTGAATTCAAAATCAAAAGATTCAAAAAAATCTGTTAAATCATCAAAATATCAAACTATTAATGCTTTTAATTTACCTACAAAATTGATTTCTTCTGAAGAATTTTATCCTTCTCCTGGTGCATTATCACTTCAAATTCAACCTCAAATGAAATCACAAAAAAAATCAACACCTTGTGAAAATGAGTTAGTTACAAAATTTATTGGAAAAGTTGAAAAGAAAAAAACAGGTTTTAAAACAACTATTGACGGTGTTGAATTTTATGGTGTGAAATTTGTTTCATTATCACCAAAATGGTTTTCTTCATTACAATTCAGTTTTGCTGTCTTTCCAAGAAGTTTATCTGAATTATCAAAATCATCAATTGAATTAGATAGAAAAGATTATATTTAATAAATTCTTTATTTTATAAACACTTCTTTCCCAATATAGGATTATCTTTCTTGTGATCATTTTGATTGGTAATTATACAATAGTAATTGGTGGGGTAGGATTTAGTTTACAATAAAATTTATTTTGATTCAAATATTTTTTTCAATTTTTTTGGTGTAACTCCTTCATTATTTTTTAATTGTTTTGCTTTTGATTTTAATAATTTTGTTGCATAATTTAAATTTGAATTTTGAACAGCATAATGTAAAGGTGTATTTCCTTTTGCATCTTTAACATTAACAGCACAACCATTTGATATTAAAATTTGAAAAACTTCTTCTGATGAATTTTGAATAGCCAATTGAATTGGATAAAATTTTCTTGAAGTCAAATCTTGAACATCTATTAAATTTATCAAAGTTTTATCAAGTGACATTAAATAAAGTAATGATTTAAATGAATTCTTTTTTGCTGCAATATGAAATATATTTTCACCATTTGTATTTTGAACATTCAATTTTACTTCACTTCTTTTTTCAGTCAAAAAAATTTTCAATAATTTAACATCATCTGTATACATTGCTTTTAATAAAGGTGTTTCACCATTTGAATCTTTTGGATTATAAATTAATTTTTTAATTGGAGAAATATTCAAAATATATCTTAAACCTTTTTCATTGGAATGAACAAAACAATTATGTAATATTGTTGATCCATCAATTTTTTTGAAATTTATATCACCATTAAACAATAATAAAATATCTGCAATTTCAAATTTATGATGTTTAATTGCAATATATAATGGTGAATATCCATATTTATCACGTTCATTTACACGACATGAAGATCCTAATAATATTAAAACACATTCAGAATTTCCATGTGATACTGCCATATGTAATGGTGTTCTTTCCATTGTATCTAATATATTCAAATCTGCACCATTTTCAATTAAAAAATCTAAAATTTCAGGTTGATTATTTTTAGCTGCTGAATGTAATAAAGTTGTCTTATTTGAAATCATATTTATATTCATTGTATTCTTATTTTCTTTAAATACTCTTTGAAATTCTTCAAATTTACCAATTAAACAAAGTTCAAATAATTTATTTGAAAAATCTGAAAATGTTGATTTTTTTTCTTTATTTTCAATTTCACCAAAATCACTTCTTGGTGAACATGCTATTGTTGATTCAACATCCAGTTCATTTGCATTATTAGATCTTGGTGATTCTAAATTTCGTATTTTTTCATTTTGAACAAAATCATTCATACCCATTAAAAATTTTGGTGATTGTTGTATTCTTGGTGAAACTATATCAGACGTTACAGATCTAGGTGAATCAAGATCTATGTCTACTGGTATTTGAACCAATGATAATTTTCGATTTTCTTCAATCATTTCTGGACTTGTTAGATAATCATTTTCTTTAAATCCACCTTTCTTTTCAATAGTTGTTAATTGTTTTGTTGAATCTGGTTTTTTAAAAACATTTGTTCCTGAAAATTTCCTAAAAGAGTCTAATTTCTTTAATCCAAATGTTGGAAATCCTAAAAATGATTTTCTCTTGGTTTGTATCTCAGGTTCACTTAATGCTCTATTACTTTTAAAAGATATACTCGATATTTGAGATTTCTTTTTTGTTGACTTTTTTCCTTTTTCCGCATAAAGTTCAAGAATGTCAATTTCGAAGTCCTTTTGAAGAAAAAGTTAAAAAATAGTTTTTTTTTTTTTACCTGATAATATGTAAAATGAGCAAAATTCTCAATTTCTTTTAATGATTTGATAAATATTGTTAAATTATCAACAAAATCCATAAAGTTAATCAATTGATAATTAGCTTCGGAGTTGAATACTTTTTTTTGAACATTTCCAACAGATTGAAACATTTCATATTCACATAGTATATTTTCAATATAACTTGATGCTTGTGATGAAATATTATAAGTTTTGGAAAACCAATCAAGAGCTAAGTTTGAATTGAAAGTTTGACTTGGATCGTCTTCAAGAGCTTGTTCAACAAAATCAGCATATAATTGTTGTAATGAATCTTCTGAAAGCATTATTTTTCGTATAGTCCTTATGTCTTTGTAATTTTGTATTATAATTTTTTCAACATCTTCTTCAACTTCAAAAATCTCCGTGAATTGATAGATAGAAAAAATATCTTTGTTAAATGGTTTTCTAAAATCATCTGCATTTCTAAAAACTCCTATAGCTCGAAGAAGTTCTAAAAAAACGTAGGAATCTTCAGAAGAGAATTTTAGAATATTTTCACACCATTTTACAGCACTATCTCCTGAAAAACCTGTTGTTTTTTTTTTAAATAAATTAATTAAATTTACTATCTTTATATACAGTGAATGCTACTCTTTTCTCACTTCTTTCAATTCCAGTTGAAAAGGAGTGAAGATCTTTTATGATGGTCAGTAACTATATTATATTCTTGTTTAGTTCGATTTCAAGTGTTTACCTCTTTTGGAGTCCGATTTAAGGGAAAATTCATCATAACAACCAAAAAGCTACTGGCTAACCAAAGTCAAAGAAAAAAAAGATTTTAATTGGTCAAAACACACTGAGGAATTGATAAAAAACGTTAAAAAAAATTTTATTTTAAAATGGACATTTCATGAGCAAAATATTTATGAAGTGGTCTAAAATAATAGAAAAATGGATAATTCAAAAAATTGAAATGATCAGAACAGTATAAATCAGCGTATCTAACAACTAAAGAAGAAAAATAACTTTCAGAAGTACCTCCTCTAAATATTGATCCAAAATGAATGTTAAATTGATTTTCAAATTCTTCAATTGAATTTTTAATTTCTTTTTTTAATTCATTTGTATTAGGTGATTCCTTAGTCAAAGAATCCATTCCTTGATAAATTTGTGCTCTCAAATATTCTAATTTATTAATCTTTTCAAATTGTTTTTGTGATTTTGACCATGTTTCAATTTCTTGTTCAATTTCTTTAACAATCAAACAAGTTCTCCATAAAACCTTATTTTCTTTGGTGTGAACAATATCATGTGAAATATTATCTCCAATGTATAAAACTTCAGATCCTGATGTTTCTGTAAATTTTTTGAATAATGATAAATTTCCACCATTGTAAACTTTTCCTTTTTCAAATTTACAAACATTATTAAATTTCAAATTTCCAGTTTCTTCATTTACTTCTCTTAATGTTGTTCCTGACATAAAAAATGATGGTTTACATGCTGATACTATGATAATATCAAAATAATCTTTCCATGATTTATATTCTTCATCTGTACCTTCTAACATGAATTTCATCACAGCTGATGAATAATAATATTCAGAATTTGTCAATAAGAATACTTTTTTGTTGCTCTTTCTTAATCTATCTAAAAGTAAATTTAAACGTTTATCTTTTCTAATATATTTTGAAGGTTCTTTTATCACTTGATTTTTTAAAGTTCCATCTTGATGAATTCCATTTTGTGATTGTCTAATATCTTCAAAAATTGATGCATAATTAATGTTTTTAATGTAATCATTTTCTTCAAAATAGTCAATGATGTTTCCATAACTTTCAAAAAAATTAATTTGAAAATATTCAATCTTACAGACAAATTTCAGGTATTGAGAAAAGTGTATCCATACAATAAAAACGTTCATTAATGGATGCTGGATGTAAAAATCTATCTGGATAATCCTTTTTAATATAATCCAATTTCTTTTTTCCATGAACACAACTTAAGATATATCCAAATTGATCAATTTTTAAAATATTTCCAAGTTTTTTATCAACATAAACACCTCTAATAGCAAAGTTTGGATCAAATTTTAAATTTTCTAATTCTTTTGGGTAACCTTTTTTTGTGATTAATCTTTCAACAACTTTTTCATATTGAAGTTTATCAAATTCTGGTAAATAAACAGCTAGGGTATAATCCTATGGTTTAATACATTTTTTTAGTTGAAGTACCATATCAAATCCAAAATATTCAATTTTGTCCAAGTTAATTGCTCTATTGACAAAGATTCTTTTTTCTTTATCTCTTGTGTATTTTGGTGGAAGTTTATCTAAGTTTAAATCTTCCACGTTTTTTAAATCATCTACAAATTTATTTTCATTCATCATTGTATGTGTGTTTGTCACCAACCGAACAAATTCAGCCAATGAAAATGATTCAGAATAACCGACAAAATAAAACTTTGAATAAAATTGAAATTTTAATTTTCTGTTTCTTTTAAGTATAATGAGTCATAAAAGTTAAATTTTTATTGATTTCTTTGAATACACATGTCATTAATTTTTGAAGCAATATAATCAACTTGATTCTGTACATTATTATCTAAACGAATGATGTTCATTTCATCATCATATTTCTTAATAAAATTGTTATAGTATAAAGATAATCTTTCCATATATTGAAGTTTAATATTTTCTTCACCTGGTCTTCCTCTGATTTTAATTCTTTCCATACACTCTTGTGGTTTACAATCTAAATAAAAAAATATATTTGGATAGAGTTTCTTCTTTTGATTTTCTTTTGCAAAGTTTTCAATTTTTGATGATTGTTCTTCTGAAATTACACCATCATCTTCCAACATTTTAGCAAATACTTCAAAAGAAGAAAGTGAAAATGCTTCAAGTAATACTTCAAAAAAAAACTGTTAAAAATGAATTTCGTCTCATACCAATTTTTTTGTTTGAGTTGTCTTGATATTTTGACCAGATTTTATGATATGAATCTAAAACTTGATATTGTAAATCTTCTGCATATTTCTTTGGATTTTCATAAAAAGGTTTCAAGAGAGTCCAGTCAGATACTCTTTGTTGTTCAACAACGTATCCATACTTTGCATTCAAGAGTTTAAGCACACTAGATTTGCCACTTCCAATTAATCCATCAATAACTACAATAAATGTCATGTTGTTTACAATTTCTGCTGGTTCAGTTTTTTTCACGAAGCCATAACCGTTAACCAATTAAATCAAAATTGATTCTCATTGGAAGAAATCAACAACCAATGAAGGAACGAGAAACTCTCCGATGAGAAAAGTAGTTACTATTGCCAATAATGATTTTTATTATAATTGAATTTCAACTTTAGCATATATTTCATTTGAATTTGGGATACGTCATAAACAATGTATTCATTGTATAACAAACCAGTACTTCTTTTGGTATCAATCCATTTACCATTTGGTACAACCAACCCATCATCTAATTTAATATTCTTTTCTGGATTTGGTTCATATTTTCCCAATCCTTTGGTGGATAATTTTCCTTTTGGAGCTTTTTCCATATACTCTGCGTTTGTTAGATGATACATATCTCCAAGAGCCACATCACCTATGAAATGAATTAAAATCTAAAAATTTACATAATATCATCACACCTTCTGGACTGCTTGGAGAAGTACGACAATAATTTGCAGATTTTGAAACCTAATTAAATGGAAGATTTAGTTTGCAATTTTCATTTACCATATCCGCAAAATAAATACCTTTCCCAAACATATAACCTGTTACAGGAGCTTCTGGAGGTGCAATTCTTAAACCTTGTGATAAAATTCCACAGAAATTTGTTGTTCTTGAACCATGCCATAAAAGTTGACGATTTTTGTTTTTCTTCCAAGGATCATATTTTTCATCCTCTCCTTCTCTTTCAATTTTGTAAACATGTTCAATTTCCAATGTATAACTAAAAAAATAATTACTTTTAATTCAAATTATTACTCATTGTGTGTTTTTCCATGAGTATTTTTGACATAATCTTTAACCATTTTATATTCCTTATCATCTTTTTCAATTGGAAGAATTTTTGTTTTTAATCTTTCATAATTCTTATCATGAATATGTTCTGTTTGTTTCATCTCTGAGTTTGATTTCAATAATGAAGTTGCAGTCTCCATGTCTCTTAAAGATTCAAGCATTTCAGTTTTTGATTTCAACAAATCTTCTGAATCAATGATTGGAATTTTCTTTTCTGTGAATACATGTGGAATGATTGTATAAAATTTGTTTGATAGAGATAATAAATCATCTTTTTGTGGATCTTTTTGTTTCAAAACTTTTTCAATTTGAGATAAAGTTTCAAATCCTTCTGAAATAGTTTTCTTACTTAATTTTCCAAGTGGCATTTTATTAACATCAATCTCCATTTCTGCCAATGTTTTTGACATTTGTTCTGTATCAAAGAATAATTTGATCACATCAATGACACGTGGATCTAATTTTCCTTTGTATTCATTTTTCATTTGAAGTTCAACTAATTTTGATAATTCATCATCATCTTCACCATAACTAACTTCAACTGGATAAAATTTTGATGGTCTTTTAACAAAATTATTTCGTTCTTCCCAATTATTACCAGTTTTTTCATAAAAAAGTTTTTCAAAGTAATAAATTGCAGAATCTTTATCATCATATTCTTCAAGTTTGAATGATCCAACATTTGTTCCTAATCTACCCCATTTTCTGAATAAATAATATTCTCTTCTTTTTTCATTATCATGTGCTAACACTTGAAGAATATAATATGAATTTGAACCTCTTGTAATATCAGTCATATTCAAATTTGTTGAATAAACATCATCTTTTATCTCTAAAACATGTAAATCATCACCATTTTCACAATCAGGATCAACAGCTGCTTTTCCTTTGATTTTATAAGTTCTCTTTGTTTTCTTTTGTGTACTATCTTCAAGTTTGTCAGTTGTCATTTCATCATGTTTTCTTTTTTTATCTGGTTTAAATAAATAATATTTTTCTAAATCTTCAAGTTTGTTTTCAACTTTCACACTGTCATGAATAAAATCTTCATTTACAATTGGAATATTTTCTTGCATTGCCATTTCAATTTTTGGATTTAAAGTTGATTTATTCAATTCTGTTTTTGTTGAAATCAAATAATCACATGTTGCATTCATAATGGTAATAAATTCACCACCATGTTTTTCAATAACTTTTTGAAAATCTTTTTGATTCTTTGATAACTTACCAGCAATGCATAATGTAATACCAGCTGAAAAAATGAGAAATAAGTTCATAAATTACCTAGTGAACCTGTTTTTTCTTCAATTTGAATTTCAACATTTTTTAATTTTTCTTCTGAAGTGTATGCAACTTTTTTATTTTTCACAAATTTGAAATTTGAAAGAAATTCCCAATCATCAGGAATAACCCAGTCAAATACTTCAACATCATTAATTTCACCTGTCCATGTACATTTACCCCATTGATTCGATCCACAACATTTGTATTTTCCAAGTGAATAGGAAAACTCAAGAAAATTATTTTCACAATCCTCTTTTGGACATCCTGGTAATGCTAAACAAAATTTAATTGTTTTAAAAGTTCTAACCTCCAAACATCATTCCATAAGCACATCTTTCAAGAAGTACAGCTTCACCTCCTTTACTATTTTGTTGATTAACATCTAACATATCTCTTAAATCAGAAAGTGCACAATTCTTTGACAATAAATCTTTAAACTCCCATAACTTTTGGTTTTCATTCTTCAAAGCCAATTGAAGTTTTTCTTCATCGGTTAAATTTTCCTTTTCTTCAAGTTTTTCAATTCCAATCAATTCATTAATCCTTTTTGAAAGTCATTTTTTTTTTTGATTTACATTTCTTGATCCTTGAGTCTCAGTTTATCAAGACCAATAAGTTTTTTGTTGTTTTGCATATTTTTTTTAAATTTGTCAACCATTTTTTGAGTTTTTTTGAAGGTTTTAAACTCATACCCTTCAATAGTTTAGTTTGTTTTTAAGACTTACAAATTGGATAAGTACCATCAAATTTTGGTGATTGAACATATTCTCCAATTCTCAAGTTTCCTTTTGGAATTTTTTTCTTTGATATTTGACAAGTTGACCTGTCAGAAGCACTGTACTCAACTTTGTAATCTCCAGCTTCAGGCATCACAGCAATTATTAAGAATTAAAGTGATTGGTTGTACACAGATTGGAAGATTCTATTTTTTTTCGTTTCTTTCTGTAACGGTTTTATTTTCCACCAATCATTGAAGAGATTCACTTCATGTTGTACAATACTGGTATGAAAACGTCCAGAGATAACTCCTATATGATTACTTATGATAGAGTGAATTCAGAATTTGAAAAACATTATCCAGATATACTTGAAGGTACTTCAGTTGACAAAGATAAATACTTTCAAACAATTCAAAATACGAATACCATTATTTTGAAAACGAAAAAGGCAGCACTTACTTTGTGGATTTCAATATTTGTGATGATATTTCTTGTTTTCATTTTGGCGATTCCAACATTCGGTCTATCAGCCATAATCATTATTCCATTTTACTGTTACATCTTTTTGTTTTACCCAAAACAACTCCAAGATATCATGAAAGAAGCCACAGCATATGCAAAATCAGAAAGTGAAAATTATTATGAACAACAAGGTTTTCGTTTAGAATGTGTTTTTGAACAAGAATTAGGACCTGTTCACTATAATAATGGAAGGGCTCATCAAAGCAATGTTTATATTCCAGTTATGTTTTTAACACCTTTAAAAAAACAAGAACAAATACAAGAAGTCACAAAAGAAGTTGTCATTTCTGTACCACAAGTTCAAGACACTTATTTGGATGAAAATCAACTTGTGGCAATAGAATTATTCCAAGGTGATGGATTTTCAAAAGAAGATGCCTTAAATTTAGTCTTAGAACATTTGAATAAAGATGACTTGCAATATCTCACTGATGATGATATTTCCAAATTAAACATTTCCGTCAAAGGAAAAACTGTCATCAGAAAAATGATCAAAAAATAAATTATTCCATTTTGTTTTTTTTTATCACTTTTTTATCATTTGGTTATGAAGACTCTTGGACAATTCATCACGTTATGAGAATATCCTTTAGTTTCAGATAAACAAGTCATGGTTTTAATAATAACATCTCTAATTGGACAACAAGCGGTGTTATTCACAACAAGTATATAATTAGGCAATAAGTGGTGTTTCAAGCAATAAGTCTTGTTACTCACAATGAGTTATTTATTGTATAAAAAGACATGCTAATACAAATAATGAAACACTTCAGTTTTAAACATGATGCTTTTAATTAAAACATGGAGTTTGAAGGAAAAGAAATTTTATTCTCCGATTCTTTGCTTCTTTTGACTATACTTTTTGTTTCTTTCTTGTTGTTTTCTTTTCTTTTCCAATTCTGCTGTTTTGTAGTAAATTTCCAAGTTATCTTTGAAAATGGTAAAGTCATGCACAGAACCATCATAAGTATCACCAACAAACACAGCAAGTGCATTAAGAAGATGCATTACTTCGGTCTTGTAACCATATGCATGATGCTTTCCAGAGAAATAATACTGAGCATCTCTAAACAACATCTTTGGCCTAGTTCTCAATTGAAATAACATCCACCACAAGAGCAACTTCAGGACAATCCTCTAATTGAATATTCTTTTTTTACTCTTAAATTCGTTGTACCCACTTAAATTTTTGGCTTTAATTGTATTTCATTAACAATAAAATAACCAATGAGTGAAGAAAACAAGTTCGATGCTTTCTAAAATTATTCAATTAGAAAAATAAAATAGAATTTCTGAATTATATAATATTCATCTGGATCAGGCTTTGTATTTGAAAAATTTTATCCAAATTACGAAGTCATTGTAAATAAATACAACAAAGAAATGAACGATTACATCACAAGAATTACTTTGAACAATAAAATTAATGAAGAAGTCAACACTATATCCATTTTAATTATTGACATAAACAAAAAAGTTGAAGAAATAACCAAAACATATAAAAACATAAAAAAATCGTCAATTGACTTTTCATTCTTATTTGAACCAAAAAACAAATTACAATCTGCATTGTAAATAAAGCGCAATGTTCAACAAAACTACAAATATGATGATGAAAGAACAACTAAACATGGAACCGAAATAAAAGGAGGACATACATAGAGTCCAAATTTTGGACAAAGCAACTTTTGAAATTAGTTTCATTGAAAAAAATTCTGAATCTCCATTTAAAACCAAAGCACAACTTCAGCAATTAAATTGTGATATTGGAGAAGTTTCAAAAATGATCACCAACACAATTTACATGATACTCGCCCACGTAAATTTTAAGAAAAATGCTATTAACAAAAAAATTTTGACATACTTTTCCAAAAATTTCGGATTTGATAAGATGAATTTGATACATGACCCCGAAGGTGATTCAAAAGATTTGAGTGACCTTGAAGAATTAGTAGAAGGAAATGACAATATTTTCAAAGGATTGACAATATCATCCGTTGGAAGACTACCAATTGAAAAAGATGTTTTATCCCAAATCATAGAAAATAATGGCGGAGAATGGGAAAGTAAAATTACCAAAGATGTCAATTTAGTAGTGTCTTCCGAAAAATATAAAGATCTCAAAGATTATGCACTTGCAGTTCAACTAAATAATCCTATTGTCACAGATTTTATCTACCATTGCTTAAAAAAAAAAGACAAATTTAAGATTTAAGTGGTGGATATTCAGAAGGAGATATTATGGAAGAAATCTCTGAGGATGATTTAGAAAAAGATGTTAATTTTAGTTACAAAAGTTCAGTGAATGAGCAATGGGATAAGAAAAAGGAAATTCTAGGAATTATGGACGATGAAATCAGCAATACAAAGCTCTATAAATTGGATTATCAAAGTGAATGTGAAAAATGATTATTTTTTATTTTCTATGAATCTTTATTTTACTGACGATTATGGAAGGTGATTTTGTCACTGGAGACATCAGATTAAAAACTGGATACAAAGAATATGAATTAATTAGCTTGTTGAAGGAGAACAATAAGAACATGAACAATTTGAACATTAACAATTTAGTTTCAAATATTAAATATTTTAAAAACTATTTTGAAGAATTACTTGACTCACAAGAATAGAATAAAGCATTAAATTGATGAAATATTTAGAAAGTAATTATGATTGTAAAGTCAAATAATATTTCTTTGTCAATAAATCCTTTAATTATAAGCAACTTCTTGTGCAATTTAATTAAATATTTTTAAAACAAGTAACTTTTTGTACAATGTCTTACTTATTTAAAAATTCTAAAACACCACGCTTCACGCCACACTTCAACTTAAAAACTTATAATTGTCCAAGAGTCTTATTGGTGGAAAATAAAACTCCAATCAGAACAAAATGTTCAACTCAAGAAGTCAAGACGAAGAAGTCGAACTTCAAGACATTATAAAAAACCATTTGAAAGCTGGGTACTTGATAAAACAAGGAAAAAAGAAAAAGTCATGGAAAAATCGATACTTTGTTTTGACACCAACACATTTATATTATTTTCAAAACAATCATCCAAGATCAAAGAGTTTAGGTGGTATATTTTTACTAGGTGATCCTTTGTTTTATAGTGCTTCCAGAGGTGATTTAGAATGCTTAAAAACACCTTCAATTAAATTTGAAACACCAATGAGAGTTTTGTATGCTTATTCCATTGAAGATACAACACAAGTAGAAAAATGGATCGATTTATTTAATCAAATAACAAAAGATAAAAGTTTTGATGATTCAAAATATCGAATTGAAAATGAAATAGATGAAGAAGTTACGGAAGAATTAATCTTAAAACTAAAAAATGAAATTGAAAAATTAAAAGGAGAACTAAATGACTATTTTTATAAAAAATTTGGTGTTAGAGATGTTGAAGAAATAACTAATGAAGAATTTACCTCAACAGAAGAATTAGAAATCTTATTAACAAAAACGAAAATTGCTATAAAAAAATTAACGACAAATTTAAAACAATTTGAAAAAAATTTAAAACAAGAAACAAGAGATGTATTAATGAATTTTGATATACATAAAGAAATTTCAAGTAAAGTCGAAAATATTGAAAAAATTGTAAACGAAAATTTGGAAAAAAAATTAGAAAAAAAAAATTCAGAAATGAAATTAAAGTTGGAAGATAAAAAGAAATCAGAAGTTAAGTTGATTAAAAAAATGTCAGAAGTAAATATGACAAAACAAGAATCAAAATTGGATGATTTATCAAGACCTTCTGTTCCACTTGCTTCAAAAAAGGGATTTGTTGTATCATTAAAAAATCAAAGGAGGTCACTAACTCTCGAACCTCAAGCCAAAACTCCACCAACACCAAAATCTGTAACACAATTAAAACAAGAAAAAAAAGAAAGATTTTTTAACACATTATACAAAGATATACCTCAAAATGAACATTTTCTGACTGAAAATTAAACAGTGATTTGGATAAAATAATCAAAAATTGATTGGTGGATTACTAAACTAAAAATAACTTTTTGATGTCAAAACTACACGTCATCAGTGATGTTCATACAGAACATTTTAAAAGTAAGGAAATAATTCATTTATTTTAGTGAACCTTTCCAGTAGTCCTTCTATTGAAGCTGAAGGTGATTGTGCTGCTCTTGTTGGTGACATTGGAGATCCATGGTAGAAATTAAACAACATATTAAAAAGTAGGGATCCATCTTATGAAGAATACATTGGATATTTTGCAGATAAATTTGAAAAAGTATTTGTTGTTGCTGGTATGAAAGATTAAAAAAATTAAAAAAAAAAAAAGGAAATCATGAATTTTATAATCATGAATATTTTTCAACAGTCAAACAAATGAATGAAGTTTCTTTAAAATTTCCTAATGTTACGTTTTTACATGAAAAATCAGAGAAATATCATGGAATTAGGTTAGAACAATACTTATTGACATTTTAAGATTTATTGGCAGCACATTGTGGTCAAATGTACCAAAAGAAAATGAAAACAAAGGTACTATTTACAAATTTTAATACTTTAGTTTCACAATCCCTGAATGATTATCACATGATTTCAATTGAAGAAAAAGGAGAAAAAAAGAGAAAATTACAAGTTTCAGATACGAATAAGTTTCATAAACAAGAATTAGATTTCATAAAAGATGAAATAAAAAAAGCAAAAGAAAACAATGAAGTTGTAGTGGTCTTAACACATCATGCACCATTAATAAAAGGAACATCAAATCCAATCTATGATGGAGATGCAATCAATTGTGCTTTTTCAACAGATTTAAAAGATTTATTAGGACATCCAATTTATTTATGGGCATTTGGGTAAGAAGATTCAAAATTAAAATTTTTTAAATAGACATACTCATTACACTTCTGAACAAAATGTAAATGGAACAAGAGTGTTAAGTAATCAAGTTGGTTACTTTTTCAACAGAAGTAAATCAAATTATGATCCAAAAAAAATTATTGAAATTCCTGATGATGTAAAAAAACTATTTGAATAAAAGAGTTTAGTTTTGTGTGTTTTATTCTTAATAGAATTCATCAGAATTTTTATCTATTTTAACTTGTAGTATACCTTGTTGTAAAGAAGCTTTTACATGATGATGAGATGCATCTTTTGGTAATTTGATTGCTCTATTGTAAAATAATTTTAGCATTGAATGATTTTACCTTCCAAAAGTACCGTACTTTCTTTCTTGTTTCCAAATTTTCATTTTTTTTTCTTCTTCATCTTGATGAACTTTTCCTGAAATCATCAAAATTCCTTTTACAACTTCAACTAAAAATTAAAGTTTTTTTCATTTTTCTTTTACCTTTAAATTCTTCAGCCGATAAACCAGGAACAACAACATTGACATAATAATGAGATTTTGATTCTCTTGTATCTATAAATGTTTGATATTCATCATATACAGCTGTAGTATCATCTTCGAAAAACGACTCACTTGGAATATCATTTTTTTTTCGATGAGAAATTTCTGAAAAATCAACAGCACTATCAAAAAGACTTGGATGACTTGCTTTTCTTGGAAAATCTACAAACATGTCATCATCATCGTAGTATTTTAATTCATTGTTGTTGGACATGTTTGAGTTGTTTTATGCTCAAATATTAAATGATTGGATAAATTTCAATGTGCTTTAAAATATGTTAATCAATGTAAAAATTCATAAAAGATCAAAAAATAAGATAAATTCCAAATAAAATTAATCCGCCAATGAAAATCAAACTCCAATCAGAATGTACCTCAATCGCTCTGTTAAATTTTTCAAAACCGTCAACAAATTCACAAATTTTCGTGTGAACAATTTTCAAAAGCAATATTTTCATCAAAATTTTTTAAGTTTTCAACCAGAGATACAATTTAAACTTGCAGATATTGGTGAAGGAATTAAAGAAGTTGAAATTATTCAGTGGTTCTTAAAAGAAGGTGATAAAATTGAACAATTTGATAAAGTAGCAGAAGTTCAAAGTGATAAAGCAAATGTTGAAATTACAAGTAGATACAGTGGTGTTATAACAAAAGTACATCATAAAGTTGGAGACATTGCTCAAGTTGGATATCCATTAATTGATATTGAAGTACCTGAAGGAACAAAAATTGATGGAGCAAGTCAACCAAAAAAAGAAAAGGTTGAAGAAAAAGAAACAAATATTACACAAACAACACAAACAACAACAACAGATTCAAAAAATTCAAAAGTAAAAACAACACCTTCTGTTAGAAGAATAGCAAGAGAAGAAAATATTAATTTAAATGATGTCACAGCAACAGGAAAAGATGGTAGAATTTTGAAACAAGATGTAATGGAATATTTAGATAATAAAGATAAACCAAAAGTTACAACAACAAGTCAAATATCTTTAGAAGAAGATGAAGAAGTACCTGTTCGTGGTTTAATGAGAACAATGATTAAAACAATGGAAGCAGCCAATCAAGTACCTCAACTTGGTTATTCAGATGAAATTTACCTTGATGAATTAATGAAATTCCGTTCAACACTTAAAAAAGTTGCAGAAGAACGTGATATCAAATTATCATTTATGCCATTTTTTATTAAAGCATCATCACTTGCTTTAAAACAATATCCAATTTTAAACTCTCAATTAAATTCAGAAAAAACAATTTTAACATATAAAGTAAGTATATATTAGTTTTTAAAACAATATAGAAATCACATAATATTGGATTCGCTTTAGACACTAAAAATGGTCTTTATGTTCCAAATATAAAAAACGTTCAAAATCTTTCAATTCTTGAAATTGCTCAAGAATTAAATAGACTTATTAAAGCAGGACAAGATGGTAAATTAAGTGAAGATGATTTAAAAGGTGGTACTTTTACTTTATCAAATGTTGGTTCTATTGGTGGAACTTATGCCTCACCTATTTTAGTGGTACCACAAGTAGCAATTGCAGCACTTGGTAAAATTAAAAGAGTTCCAATTTTTGATGAAAATGATCAAGTTAAACCAGCAAATTTAATGAATATTAGTTGGTCAGCTGATCATAGAATCATTGATGGTGCAACAATTGCAAGATTTTCAAATTTAATTAAATTATACCTTGAATCACCTTTGACAATGATTGGAGATATGAAATAAAAATTTTATTTTTTTTCTTTCAAATTTTTAAATTATTGGTTAATTTGAATTAACCAATCAACGTGAAATGTTTTTAAAGAAGAGTTTTTCGTTGTTAACAAAGGAAGTCAAAAAAACTAAACCTTTAACAACAACTAAATTTTGTAACTATTCAAGTTTCCGTGATCCATTTAGAGTATTTTTCAAAAAAATAATTTATTTTTTTTTTCCGACAGCACATTGATACAAAAGATAATAATGAAGAAACAATTTTCGATTTTTCAAAAGAAATGTATCCAAAAGTACATACAGTTTTAGCAAAATATCCAAAAAATAGAAAAAGAAGTGGTATTTTACCTTTATTAGATTTAGCACAAAGACAATTAGGAGGATGGGTTTCTTTAGCTGCAATGAACAAAATTGCACAAATCTGTGAAGTAGCTCCAATTGAAGTTTATGAAGTCGCAACTTTTTATGTTATGTATAACAGATCACCAGTTGGAAAATATCACGTTCAAGTTTGTTTAACAACACCTTGTATGTTAAGAGGATCAGATGAAATTATTGAAGTTATTGAAAATCATTTAGGAATAGGTTTAAATGAAACAACAAAAGATGGTTTATTTACTCTCGGAGAAATGGAATGTATGGGTTGTTGTGTTAATGCTCCAATGATGGTTGTTTCTGATTATTCAAATCCACCAGAATATAGTTATGACTTTTATGTAACAAAAAAAAGTTTTTTTTTAACATTTTTTTTTTTTTTAGGAAGATTTAACAATTGATAAAACAATTGAAATTTTGGAGGCATTCAAAAGAGGTGAGAAACCACCAAAAGGACCACAAAATGGAAGAAATACATGCATGGGTATTCAAGGAAAAACTACTTTATTCAAAGAACCAGCAGGTCCATTCTGTAGAGATCTTAATGAAGAACCAAAAAAACAACAATAAATATTTTTTTTTATTTTATGAATCAACATCTATAAATTGATTCAAAACACCAAAAGCAAGAAGTGAAAAAAATAAACAAAACATACAACAACAAATGGTACAAACACTCGTAAAAAAACAACTACAAGCCAAAGCACTATTTAAAAGAAAATTAGAGTGTTTTAAAATCAAAGGAGTACCATTTACAACAAATTGATCTCTTTTCAACAATTTCATGACCATCTTTTTTTTGATTAATGATTGATTTTTCAAATTCTCGATTCAAAAGAAAATCTTGATACTCAAATGACATCATGAAACGTGAATAAGTATCTGATAAATTCATCCTAATTTGAGGTTCAATATCATGAAATAAATCATCTAAATTTTCATCTGATAATTTTTGATCAAATTTTTTTATTGTTGATCCTCCAATGTTAACTTCAAATTCAGATGTCATTCCATTGAAATACAAAGATTTCATTGAATGAGCAAGTTCAATTTTCTCTTTGTATTCTGTTAATTCATTGAATTTTCTAATATCCATGAAACAAATTACATTTTCTGATGAATATTCCATTGCTGCAAAATCTACAAATAATTTCTCCAAATCTTTATCATCGAATAAATTATCAATATCCGATTTTTTCACTTTTTTTGAAACTAATTTTCTACATAAATTGAAAATAGTAACGATATTTAAATATCCTGAAGTTGTAAATAGGAAACTATACTCCCAAATCATACCAAGAACAGCAGTTGCAACTGTAAATAAGAAAAAAAAGGTTTCTTACGACTGTTTGGTTTTGATGTAAATGATGATAAATGCATAATAAAAATGATAACTGTAAAAGGAATGAAAATATAACTTTGAACTCTAAAATAATTTTGATCTTCATTCCATAATTTTAATATAATATGCCATGGTAATTTCCATGTAAATTTCAAATTTTTGACTTTTAAATCATAAATTATTTTCCAAATAGTTGAAACGAAATCAAACATAATACAACCAAAATACAATAAAACAACAAAAATACAACAAAGTAAAAATAACAAAACTGTAATCAAAATACCAATATCATTAGGTGGTATTACAAAAAATAATGAAGTTCCAAGTACTAGAATTATATATAAAGGTGAAGTGTAACATAAATTGACAAATGGATTATTGATATATTTTAATAATTTGAATTGCCATTTAACTTTTGAACCATTTTTCATTACATTAATTTTCTGTCTTGATAAATCAATTAAAATGATAAATCTTAATAAATTCAATGGAAAAATAAAAAAATAACATAAAACTAAAGAACTACCAATTGTCTCTAAAAATGAAGTCCAATAAGTTGATTGGAATTCAAAAGATGCAAATTGATATGATCTAAATGATATCCTTAAAATCAATGCTAATGAAGAAAACAAAGGTAAAAATCCATGTGATCTTAAAGGTTTGAAATATGTCAAACCAAATGTCAAAATGAAATTAAAAATCAAAAAAAGTAGACTGACTTGAAGAGTTAGAAATGAATCAAATCGAACATGAAAAAGCTGCAGGATGAATAAATTCAATTGATTCAAGTGATTTTGAGCATCGATAATAAGATTGAACTCCTTTGGAGATATAAGATTCAGATGCTTCAGGAAATATAAATGTACCATTTCTTTTGAATGGTCTTTTGTTATAATTTGCTCCATATCTTAAGAAGAGTTTTTTTTCTCTTAATTTTTCAAGTTGGAAATTTAATTTTGAAGGAATGATGAAATTATGTTGCATTATATCATATGAATAAAATCCAGTTTCTCTTTTTGTTTTTAATGTTGAAATATTGGCATTTCTTTGGTCATTTACAATTAAGAAATTTGCAGCTCTTTCTGAACCAAATTGAAATGAAAAAATGGTCAAAAATATTCCTACGTTTGGATTATTAAGATCAGTAGCTATTGTTAAAAAATGATATCCATTTTTTGCTCTTGATTTTAGTGATAAAGTTGAAGTGGTTGAGGAGATATTTGTGAAACGAATTTCAAAATTATTATGACAAATTCCATATTCAAAACTTCGAACCATGAATAATAATTGAGTAAAAAGTAAAAGATGTATCAACCACTCCGACCTCATAATGACAAAAGACGTTGGAATTTTAACCAATCACAACTATTCATGTCCAAAGTCGTTTTTTTAGGTACCGGCACTTCATCTGGTGTACCTTTAGTTAGTTGTTTGTTGAAGAATAATTGTAGAACATGTTTAGATTCAAAAAAAGAGAATTCAAAAAATAGAAGAAGAAATACAAGTTTAATGGTTCAATACAAAAATCAAGACAATATTGTTAAGAATATTTTGATTGATGTTGGAAAATTTTTTTATCATAGCGCAATTGAATGGTTTGATAAATGTAATATATCACAAATTGATGCTGTATTGATTACACACGAGCATTTTGATGCTGTAGGTGGATTTGATGACTTGAGAGACTTTACCTGCCAAATGGATGAACCATTGCCAATTCTGTTAAGAAATTCCGATTTAAATACTATAAAAAACATATATCCTTACTTAGTTGACACCAAAACTTCCACAGGAGGTAAATAAAGAAAGTGTGTTAAAAAATTAGGAGGTGGAATTGCCAAATTAAAATTCATTGAATTAAAAGATTCTGAAGAAATTATTGATTTATTTGGTTTAAAAATAACACCTTTAGAAGTTTATCATGGCAAAAATTACACTTGTTTAGGATTTATGTTCGGATGTATTGTTTATTTATCAGATGTGAGTTGTATCCCAGAAAATATTATGAAAAAAATTAAAGGATGTGAAAATTTAATTTTAGATTGTTTAAATGCTTGTGATTCTCATCCTTCACATTTTACTTATCAACAGTCATTACAAATGGTTTTAGAAATTAACCCAAAAAATACTTTCTTTATTGGAATGACACATGAAATAAATCATGAAGAATATACAGTAAAATTGAAAGATTGGAGTTTGAAAAATGATCAAAATGTAAAATTAAGCTATGATGGTTTAGTTTTGAATGTTGATCTTTAGAATTATTCAACCGGTGTTTTTTTGAATGAACAAAATAAGTAAAAGGAAAGTATTTTGAGTAGTTGAGGATGTTTAATAAATCTTTTGCTTTTTAAAATACAACTTTCATTTTTATTGGACAATTGAAAATGTTGAAAAAAAAATGGTTTCAAACTATGCAGTACAAATCTGTGAGTCAAGAAGAAGACAATGATGAAAATTTGGAGAAATTAAAAAGTTCTTTTGTCAATGTAGAAATAAAAAATGAAGAAAAAAAAAACGAGAAAATTGAAGAAAATGAAGAATTTATAGAAACTGAAGATACAACAACAGAAAGTTCAAAAACTAAAGATTGGTCAAGAGACAGTTTTTTGTACAGTGAAGATTTAGACGATGATGATGAAACAGAAATAGAAGACCATCCAGAAATAGTCAATATAATGAGAAAACATGTTAATGTATCATTTTTAGAGATACAAGAAATAGAAACAACAAAAAAAGAATAAAAGCAAGTGTAAAATGAATTAATTTTATTGAGTTTTTTTTAAAATGTCAATATATTTTTGAAGTACATCAGAAGCACGGAATGAAGAATTCCAATTCATTTTTTTTCTTTGATATGCTCTTAATTGTTTAAAGTCAATTAAAATAACTCTTTTAGAAGGTTAGAATAACAAAAAACAAACTTTTCTTGTTTGATAAAATCTCTCATTTCTTGTGAACAAAATGTCAACATGTCAGATTTTCTAGTTTTCCATGAAGCTGTAATTGCTTTCATTTCATCATTTTCAATAGCAGGATGAATATAAAATTCAGTTACTCCAGGTTTCAAATTTTTAATAAGTTTTTTATGGTACTCCATATGTTCTCTTGGATCAGAAGGTACTCTTTGACCAAATACTAAATGATCTAAAATAGCAAAACCCATATCTCTGAAAGGTTTAACTTTTGGCATGAATGGAATTCTAAAAGGTAAACCATAAGCATAAGCATGTGACATTGCAACAGCAAGTATTTCCCACCTACCTGTAAACATACCATAAATTGAACCCATATGTGAATCAAAATGACTTAAACTATAAAATAAAGAAATGAATTAAAAAATGAATAATAATACTCAACACCAGCTTTTAAAGCTCTTTGAAGTTGTGCATTTGTTTCATCCATCGCATGTTCAATTTTGATATTTTGTTCAACTTGTTTTGAAGTTTCCCACATATAAGTTGTTGTAGGGTCAATTAAAGATGACTTTTCTCTTTGATAAATTGGTGCCCAACGATAATTTCTCCATTCACTTGTAAAAGTTAAATGAATGCCAACATTGGAAAGATTTCTTTGATTTACATATCTAATAGCTTCATTTATCCATGGACATGGCATCATCATTGTTGTACTTTTAACCATACCACATTCTAAAACTGCTTCTGTTCCTTTATTTTCACCATGAGACATTCCATAATCATCAGCATTTATAATCAATATTCTAGCATCTTTTGGATATCCTAAAGCCTCTCCTAAAGTTTCTGAAGAGATTTGTAAAATAAAAACTGACAACAAACAACAGAGAAGAAGTTTCATTTTTTGATTGGACAAAAATAACAGTGGAATCTTCCAATTCTAAAACAGTAAAATTTCTTTGTTTTTCTTGAATTTTTGATAAAATGTTTTTTTAGTTTTTCCGATTTTTTTGGATTTTCATGAATTTTCAAGTGATGCATCGTTTATACGATTTAAAATAAAATAACATTCCATTAAAGAAGAACATGGATATGTTTTGTAAACTTTAACTTGTCGAAAATTATTATAAATCGAAACTGTTCCTAAAATTCCAATTTTTTGTCCTAATTGTAATTCTATGTCCTCATTAAAATCATTTATCCAATAAATACAACATAATAAACCTGTAGAGTCATCAATATAAAAAGTTTTTTTGTTATTCCAATTATCAAGAGAAGTGATATATCCAACAATATTTACTTTGTATTGTGTATTCTCTTTCATTTCTTTTTTTAATATTTCATCAATAAACCTTCTCTTGTAGCCTTCGTTGGTCTGAAAAACTTCCATTTCGAAAAAATAATTATCCAATGAAAATGATGGAGATTTTATTCTGACTCTGAGAATTGTAGTTCTTTTTTTATTCTCTCACTTCTTCTTTTTATCCAGTCTTGCACAACTCCATTAGCTACAACACACATGAAGATTACAACAACCAAGATACAGAGACCAGCAATTCCTTTCAATATGAGAATGAGATACGATTCTCCTCCGTAGATGAAGTTAATTCCGATCAAAGAAAAAAGAAATCCTACAAGAAATGCGATGCAAATTAGAACCATGATAATTGGTACGATTGCTCCCAAAGAAGCTATGATAAGCAACGGAAACAGTAAATGTAAATTCTCCAAAGGTTTTAAGAAATCCAGAGCACCAGTGAACTTCATTAGCTTTTTACTTTTTTTTTTAATTGACCAATCAAACTGAGAATTTCCTACCAATCAAAAAAATTTATTGAACAATGATGTGACGTCAACAAAGGAAAGACTTCAAAACAATAACTCACATCAAATTGACATAAATTCTGTTCATTTTAACAACAAATATGATCAAATTTTGTTTCTCAATTTTTATTTGTTTTAAAGTTGATCTGGAAGGACCAATAAATTCAAAGATCAAGATCAATAATACAAAAAAAAAACAATGTCTGAATTCAAAGGAGCTATAGGAATTGATTTAGGAACAACTTACAGGTAGAAAAAATTCTTTTTCACAAACTGATAGTTGTGTGGGAGTTTGGCAAAATGATAGAGTAGAAATCATACCAAATGATCAAGGAAATAGAATTACACCAAGTTATGTTGCTTTTACAAATGAAGAAAGATTAGTTGGAGATTCAGCGAAGAACCAAGTTGCAATGAATCCAGAAAATACTGTTTTTGATGCAAAAAGATTAATTGGAAGAAAATTTGATGATCCTGTTGTTCAAGCAGATATGAAGCATTGGCCATTTAAAGTTATCAGAGGTGAAGGAAATAAACCAATGATTCAAGTGAAATACAA
Organism: Neovahlkampfia damariscottae; assembly: GCA_016618085.1. NCBI lineage: Eukaryota > Heterolobosea > Selenaionea > Neovahlkampfiida > Neovahlkampfiidae > Neovahlkampfia > Neovahlkampfia damariscottae. The sequence goes on along the minus strand of JABLTG010000001.1, from coordinate 200,308 downwards.
AAATCATCTTAAAACATTTCAACCTGAAGAAATATCAGCAATGGTTCTTGGAGAAATGAAAAAGATTGCAGAAGCATATTTGGGAAAAACTGTGAAAAAAGCAGTAATTACATGTCCTGCTTATTTTAATGATTCACAACGTCAAGCAACCAAAGATGCGGGTAGAATAGCAGGTTTAGATGTAATTAGAATAATAAATGAACCAACAGCTTCAGCAATAGCATATGGTTTAGATAAAAAAAGAGCATCAGATATCACAGTTCTTGTTTATGATTTAGGTGGAGGAACATTTGACATTTCAAGTAAAACAAATCATCATTTTTAAACATTTAGTTTTGACAATTTCAAAAGAAGGAATGTTTGAAGTTAAAGGTACTGGAGGCAATACACATCTTGGTGGTGAAGATTTTGATACAAGAATGGTGGAACATTGCAAAAAAGAATTTAAACAAAAGCATAATCTTGACATCTCTTCAAGTGATAGGGCTCTAAGAAGACTCAGAACTGCATGTGAAAATGCAAAGAAAGCTCTTACATCCCAAACAAAAGCAACAATTACAGTTGATTCTTTATATGAAGGAATTGATTTTAACAGTGTTATTACTAGAGCAAAATTTGAACAACTGAATATGGATTTTTTCAAAGAATCGATTGAACATGTTAGAAAAACAATTGAAGCTTCAAAAGTTGATAAAGGTGAAGTTCAAGAAATTATACTTGCAGGAGGTAGTTCAAGAATATTAAAAATTCAAGAAATGCTTTCAGACTTTTTTAATGGAAAGCCATTGAATAAATCAATCAATCCAGATGAATCTGTAGCGTATGGTGCATCAGCACAAGCAGCCGTTTTAACAGGTCAAGAAAGGAGCTTTGTTGTTATGGATGTTGCTCCATTGTCCTTGGGAATAGAAACAGCTGGTGGTGTTATGACAAAGTTGATTGAAAGAAATACAACCATTCCATGTAAACAATCACAAACTTTTTCAACTTATGCTGATAATCAACCTGGTGTTTTGATTCAAGTATTTGAAGGAGAAAGATCAATGACAAAAGATAACAATTTGCTTGGAACATTTGAATTATCAGAAATCCCACCAATGCCAAGAGGCCAACCAAAGATCGATGTTAAATTTGAAATTAATGCGGATGGAATTTTAGAAGTATCAGCAAAGGAACAATCTCTTGGAAAAGAAAATAAAATTAGAATCAAAAATGAAAAAGGAAGATTATCAGAAGAAGAAATCCAAAGAATGGTTAAAAATGCGCAAGATATGAAAGAACAAGATGATTTAGTTCTTGGAAAAGTTACAGCTAGAAATTCGCTTGAAACTTATTTGTTTGCTACTAAAAATACTATTGAAGATCCTAAATTTCAAAATCAAATTGATCAACATGATTCGGAAATCATTAAAACAACAATTGCTGATGCACTTCAATGGTTAGATGGAAATATGGAAGGAACAAAAGAAGATTTTCAAAATAAACAAAAAGAAGTCGAATCTGTTGCTTTTCCAATATTACAAAAATTACAAGGTGCAATGCCAAATCCACCACCAGGTGCAACTGGAATGAGAGGTGCACCTGGTCAAGAAAAAGCAGGAGAATCAATGAAATTTGAAGATTTAGATGTTGATTAAAAAATTCCTTTTTAAAGTCCCGATTTTCTTTTGATTGGACAGAAATGTTCCGTCTTAACATCAACCAAAAAGTGTTCAAGTCAGTCAACAAAAAATTCTACAACACTCAAAAACCAAAAAATGTCTTTAATTGGAAAGACCCTTTGTCCATGGAAAAACTGTTAACAGAAGAAGAAATTGAAATTCGTGACGTTGTAAAAAAAAAAAAAAACTTTAAAATTTTCCGAATAGGCTAGAAAATTTTGTCAGGAAAAATTAATGCCACGGGTTAGTGAAGCAAATAGAAAAGAGATATTTCATACCGAAATTATGAAAGAATTTGGAGAAATGAACATGTTAGGATCAACTATAGATGGTTATGGCTGTGCTGGCTTAAGCTATGTTCAATATGGTTTAATTGCAAGAGAAGTAGAACGTGTAGATTCAGGTTATAGATCAGCTCTTTCTGTTCAATCATCTTTAGTCATGAATCCAATCAATACTTTTGGAACAGAAGAACAAAAACAAAAATATTTACCAAAATTAGCAACAGCAGAATTGATCGGTTGTTTTGGTTTAACAGAACCAAATCATGGATCTGATCCAGGAAGTATGGAAACAAATGCAAAATTGAATGGAGATCATTATATTTTAAATGGATCAAAAATTTGGATTACAAATTCACCTATAGCTGATATTTTTATTGTGTGGGCAAAAAATCAAGATGAAAATGGTGCAATTAGAGGGTTTATACTTGAAAAAGGAATGAAAGGACTTTCAGCTCCAAAAATTGAAGGTAAAATGTCATTAAGAACTTCAATCACCGGAGAAATTGTAATGCAAGATGTTGTTGTTCCAAAAGAAAACATGTTACCAAAAGTAAAAGGATTAAAAGGACCTTTTACATGTTTGAATTCAGCCAGATATGGAATTGCATGGGGTGCTCTTGGTGCAGCAGAATTTTGTATGTCAACAGCATTAGATTATCAATTAAGTAAGATAAATACTAAAAATAACAAATCAAGCACGTAAACAATTTGGAAGACCATTAGCAAGTAATCAATTACCACAAAAAAAATTTGCAGATATGGTAACAGAAATATCATTAGGTTTATTAGGATGTTTACAAGTTGGTAGATCAATTGATTCTGGTGAATTTACACCTGAAATGATTTCATTAATCAAAAGAAATTCATGTGGAAAAGCTATTGATATAGCAAGAATTTGTAGAGATATGTTAGGAGCTAATGGAGTATCAGATGAATATCATATCATTAGACATGCAATGAATTTAGAATCTGTAAACACTTATGAAGGAACACATGATGTTCATGCATTAATTCTTGGAAGAGCAATTACAGGAATTCCATCTTTTTAAAAATAAAATTTTTATCCTGAGAAACTTGATGCTTCTGAATATTCTTCTTCAAATATTTTTTCATATTGTTTGTCTTGTGGAATTACAAATTTTCTGACACTTCCATCTTTACAACCAACATATAAATCATAATTGTTTCCACTACAAAGTGATGTTATTTCTTTTCCATTTTTAAGTTGAAATAAACATATTCCTTTTTGTAAATCCCAAATACGAATATCATTATCATCTGCAGCTGATATTAAAATTCTTCCTCTGATGATTAAATAACGAACTCTACCTGAATGACCAGATAAAACTTTTAATTGTTTATCGGATTCTACATCAAATTCCATTAATTTATTATCCCATGAAGCACTATTTTTGTAAATAAGAAAAAAAAAAATAAACCTTATAACAGAATTTCCACTTGATAAAGCAAGTTTACAAACACAATCAGAATGATCTTTAAAAGTACTTAATTCACTTCCATCTTTTTTTGACCATTTTTTAATAGTTGAATCCATTGAACTTGTCCAAATAAAATCTTGATTAAAAACGACATCCCAAACCCAACTTGAATGACCTTTTAACGTATACATACATTCACCATCATATATATTCCAAACTTTTACAGTATTATCCGCGGATCCTTTTCAAAATTTAATTTTTTTTTGTTTTCTAAACCTGAAAAAAGAGAATCTCCTTGTCGTTTCAAACAAGTTATTGTATCTGTATGTCCTTTAAATAGTAATGTAGTTTGACCAGAAGCTACATCCCATTTTCGTATTTGATGATCAAAAGAACCAGAATATAAAAAATCATCAGTGAGTAAAAGACAAGAAATACTTTTTTCATGTCCTTTTAAGATTTTTATCACTTGATTTCTCTATTAATTTTTATAAAAAATTTTTTTTTTTTCTTACATCAGCACTCCAAGCTCTAATTTCTGAATCACTCGAACCTGAATACAGAATTCCTATTTTGTTGACAACCAAGGCACTTATGTGTCCTTTGTGTCCTTTGTATACATTTGTACATATTCCTGAACTAATTTCCCATTGTCTTATGGTGGAGTCTTTTGAACCTGTATAAAGATTTCCTTTATAAAAAAAACTTTGTACAACTGATTTTTGATGTCCTGTGAACTCTTTTGAGTAATTCAGAGTCTAATCGATTAAATTTTGATATTAATATATACCTTTGTTTCAAATTTTGAGCCCTGTCCCATTATATAAAAGGTGGTTTTCTCTTTAACGGCTTAATTCGAATGAAAAGAATGACCAATCAAATTGCTATGTCATGCTGAAATATTTTATTTTATTTTTTTTTTTGACTCAATTTAAAGTTAAATTTACACTTATTTTGAAAAGAAGTCTAAAAATAAATTTTTTGGTTTTTTTTTAGATTTAACTAACCAATTATTTTCTCCAAGAAATGAACAACGAACTTTGAGTATCAAAACGATCAACAGATGAAAGAATCAAGTCCTCTTAGAGCCACAAACTATAAATTCCTTCATCACATCAATACAACTGAAAAATCTTCTGACGAAGTTAATTTACAAAATGCCAAAACAAAAGCAAACGGATTTGTAGAGTTGAAGAGTAATCAAAATAATAATCTGTCTATTCAAAAGAAAGCGAAAATAGTCTCAGAATGGATGAAAAAAACAGCCCATGTTGTTGTCTTCACCGGAAACGAATCAAACTGGCCTCAACCTCAAAAGAAAGACTTCAAGTGCCTTACAAAGAATTCTGAAAAAAAAATTAATTCAATGATCACTTCAAAACCTAACTTTTCTCATTATGCATTATCAACTTTAATGAAAAATGGTTATATACATCACATAACAACCACAAACATTGATGTGAGCTTTTTTTTAGAAATTTAACTTTAAAAAGGGTTTGCATATGAGATCAGGTGTTCCTTTGGAAAAAATATCTGAACTGAATGGAAATATTTATAAATTCATCTGTGATGAATGTGGTTTTGAAAAATATAGAAAATCTGCAAAGCTTGGTGAAAAAAGTAAAGATTTTAAATTAAAAATTAAAATTAAATAGTTCTTTGTCGTCAAAGAAATTGTAGAGGTGAATTCAAATCATCAATTATGTACGAAAAAGTTGATGAAAAAATAGAAAAAAATTCAAAAGAAAACGCTTCAATATCAAATGTATCATTAATCATGGGTGATTTTATCAAACAGTAAGTTTAATTTTACATTTATTTTTATGAGTAGTTCACCTATAAATTTTTTACAAAATTTTTCTGTCGGGTTTAAAGGAAAATTAGCGATTGTAAACCAAAAAACAACATGTTATGATAAATATAGTCACTTGAAAATTGATTCTTCTTCAGAGGAATTGCTATCTTTAATTTTAAAAGAATTGAATTTACCAATGGAAGATGATTTTGATTTGCTACAAAAAGAAAATTCATTTCTAGAGGAAGATACAGCACAAGCAAAAAGATTAGATTGTTGTCGATTATCTTTGCAAGGAGTTTTATTTAAATAAAGTTTTTTTAACACAGAATTTTATTGGTTAAAATTCTGTGAATGAAGGATGGACGAAGAAGATAGTGAATTTTATTTTCTACCAAAAGAAATATCATTAACGATTTTCTCTTATTTGGACCTTCCAAGTCTATTGAAATTTGGAAGGACTTGCAAAGAGATGTTCAAATTTTCCGAAACAGTTTGGGAGACTTATCACAACATGACTTTTGGTAAAACAAAATATTATGAAGGTTATGATTGGAGAAGTAATTATATTTTAAGATGTACTTTATTTTCAAAATGGAAAAATGGTGATACCACTTTGACAGACAAACCAAAGAAACAAAAACCACCAAATTATTATTATTTTAATACACCACCAAAAGCAGGTGAATTAGAATGGACTCAACTTGGTTCAAGAAATTTATTCAACGAAGGCTCATATCAATTCAATTTTCGTTTAAAAAAAATTGAGAATTTGAAAGAATTGATTTCTTTTGGCTTAGGAGTTTTTGATTTTCGTCAGGAGTTGAATCACGTTTTTCTGGATTATGGAGTCACAAAATCAAGTGATATTGCTGCCATTTATTTTCCATGTTCTCATTTCAATGATGGTGATATATTGACAATAGAAATCAATAGGAATGATGAATTGATATCAGTTTATGTTTACAGAGACGAAATTTATTCTTTAGTCACTACTATGACAGTGCCAGATTCTCATGAACAAATAATTTTTGCTGGCTATGTGAAAGGATGCACTTTGACCACCATTTTAAAACATCACTTTTTTATTTGAAAAATTATTTCAACCAGAAAAAATAATTCAAAAATAATAATTTTGGAAGCTCTTTCTCCAATCAATTTATTTCTAATCATAATTAACCAATCAAGTCTGCAAAGTGTCAATACATATAATTGGCTAATTTTGATTTTTCTAAGTTATTTTCAGAATGTCCAAAACACTCGTAGCGTTATTCATTTGTGCTTTTGTTGTTTGCTCATTTGCTCAAGAAGTCTTACCAGGAGCTACTCTCCTTAATGTTGGTATGGATTTCAGACAAGGTGGTTTAGTACCTGCAGAAGAACGTGCTAAATCACAAATTTTTGAATACAATTATGATGGTCACAAAACCTTTTCACCAGCTGGAAGACCAGATCTTAAATTTAAATATTCAAAAGATCTTACTCTTACACCAACAGGTGGTACTGTAGAACAAACAAGCTCAGAAATTATGAAATCATATAGTCAAACTGTTAAAGTTGATATCAAAGGATTTAACTTTGGTGTTTCAATTGATACTGGAGCATTTGGTGTTGGTGCTAGTTATGGAAGAGAATATGGAAAAATCCAAGAACGTATTAAACAAGGTAAGAAAAAGGTTTTATTTTAAAATTACTTTTAAGAATTTAAATCAATCTCAAGAGGTTTATATAGATCAAGTGTTTATAAACTTATTGGAAGACCACACTTTTTACGTAAATATCATGATGACTTTGAATATACTTTGGACTACATTCCATCAAATCCAAGAACAGCTGAAGATTATGAAAGATATGAAACATGTCTTGATTACTTTGGTGGATTTTTCCAAATTGATTCAATCTTTGGAGGACAAGTTAAATCATTCAATTTCATGAATACAAAACTCATGTCATCAAGAGATGAAAAATGGGTTAGAGAACAAATCTCACTTTCATTTAGATATAAATTCTTTGAAGTTGCAGGTGGTGGATTTAGAAATCGTTCAGAAATTAAAGTTGATGACTTTTTTACACAAAACATGAAAGGTGATCTTGCATATCATGGTGGTTTCAGAAATCTTCAAAATGATAAAGAAGTAACAAAAAAATGGAAACATTCAATTGATGATCAATCAGGTTTATTAGATACAAAAATGAGACCAGTTGCTCAACTTGTTAAAAATGATGCAATTAAAAAAGCAAACTTTGATAAAATCATTCAAACTTATTCATTAACAGGAAAAGTTAAATCAATGACATCAGAATTAGTTAATGGAAAAAGAAAAGTACCAGGATACAATGTTATTGGATATGGTTATGATCCAGTTGAAATGTCAATCAAACAAGCTGTTTTTGAACATGATGTAAATGGTTTCAATAAACCAACTACTTATGATAAATATGCTGTTCCTTCATCAATTAAAGTTATTCAAACACCAAAATCAACTGTTGAAAAAGTTTCAGTTTTCACAAACAAAAATGATTTCATCAAAGCTTTTGTTATGAAAAATGTACAAAAAATGTCATTAGGAAATGCAAAAAGATCAAGAGATGTTTATGAATTTTTACAACATGAAGCAAAAGGAGAATCAAAAGTTGAAGTTGAACAACAAATTTCAAATTATGACTTAAAACTTAATCCATCAGTTTACATTACAAATGCTGAAAAATATATGAATCCAGCTTTAAAAAAACTCATTGAAAACAAACAATATAAAAGAATTATTGAAGAATTTGGAACAGATTTCACAGTTGCAGCTAAAATCGGAGGTTACTTTAGAACTGATGCATACTTCAAAAATGAACTTTTAAAATCACAAAATACAATCAAATCAGAAGCAAAATCACTCTTTGAATCATACTCAAAAGTTAATGGTTTTCAATTATTTGATGCTGCTTACTTTACAGAAAGTTCAGTTACAATTTCAGGAGGAAGATATAGACCAAGATTTCCATTGGATAAAAAACAAGCTCCAATTGAACAATTCTCAAAATCAGTTAAAGAAGACCCAGAAGCTTTTGGTTTTGAAATTTTACCAATCTCAGTTCTCATCAAAAACCCAGTTGAAGCAAATGCATTCAATAAAGCTGTAGAAGAATATCGTCAACAAATTTCAGAAACTGATCCATTAGATGAAAATAAAATCTTTACAAGGGATGAAATTGCTGAACACAAAAAATTCTAAAATAAAATATTTTTTTTTTTTTTTCTTTTGACCAATTATAAGGCATGAGCTCATCTCCAAGGTTAATTGACAATAGAAGTCGTAAGTCACTCAAAGTGTTTTTATTTATATCATAGGTACAAAAATCTTGTGTACTTTAGGACCAGCAAGTTCTTCAGAAGAAGTTTTAACAAAAATGATGAAAAGTGGAATGGACTGTGTTCGTTTTAATTTTTCACATGGTACACATGAAGGCCATGAAAAACTCTTCAATTTAGTTCGAAATATTTCAAAAAAAATAAAACAAAATGTTTCTATTTTATGTGATATTCAAGGTCCAAAAATTAGAGTTGGTGAAATGGAAAAAGAAATTCAAGTTCAAAGAAAACAAACTATAAAAGTGACAAGTGAAAAAAGTAAAACAAAATATAAACTAAAAAAACCAAGTTGTTGGAAATGAAAAACGAATTCAAATTTCTTATCCTCATTTATGTCAAGATTTAAGTATTGATGATAGAATATTTATAAATGATGGTATTATTGAATTGAAAGTAATTGATAAGAATGATAAGGATTTGATTTGTGAAGTTTTGAATGGAGGTATTATTTCTTCAAGAAAAGGATGTTTGTGAACAAAATTTTTTTTAACACTTTCTTTTTTAAGGTAATTTACCATCAGGAAATTTAGCTATTAATGTTGTAACAAAGAAAGATGAAAAGGATTTAGAATTGATTGCTAAATTAAATCCTGAATTTTTGGCTGTCAGTTTTGGTAACACTTTTAAAAACGAAATTTTAATTTGTTACTAGTTGGATGCTCTAAAGATATTTTAGATGTAAAAAAACGTTTAAGTAGCTTAGGTAATGATAATATAAAAGTTATAGCAAAAATTGAAAGACCAAACGCAGTCAAAAATATTGATGAAATTATTTCAGTTTCTGATGGAATTATGGTTGCCCGTGGTGACTTGGGAGTAGAAATACCAGTCTTTGAAGTACCTAGAGTTCAAAAGGATATCGTTAGAAAAGCAAATCAACAAGGTATTTATGCAATCATTGCCACACAAATGCTTGAATCAATGACACAAAATTCAAGACCAACAAGAGCCGAAGCAAATGATGTTTATAATGCTGTAATAGATGGAGCAGATGCAGTAATGCTATCCGGTGAAACATCAGTTGGTAAAGATCCAGTCAATGTAGTTAGAACAATGGATCAAATTGTTTATCTCGCAGAAAAACATATTCCTTTACATGATTCAAAAGATTTGGATTCTGGAAAACAAGTACTTGTTGAAACATTTGGTCATATTGCTTACACTTTATCTAATTTATTTTTACAAAAAAATTGGAAAGGAAAATTACTTGTAATTTCCGATTCTGGACATACTACTCGTTGGATTTCAAAATTTAGATCACCAATTGATATGATTGCAATTACAACTTCAGAGAGAACTTTTAGAGAAATGAGTTTATTATGGGGTGTTAGGGATTATGTGTTAGTTGAAACTGAAAATATGGGAGTTGAAGAAGAAAATATTACTGCAATTAAAGAATGTAAAAAAAGAAAACTTCTTGAAAGTGATTTAACAACACATGTCGCTGTCATTTCATCAACAAAATTTGGAACAAATCTTTCCATTTATGATTTGAATAAAATAGACTTAAAATGATTCACTGAAGTTTTTATTTCGAAAATTCAATTGACAAAAGGTATCTTTCATGATTTATAATTATAACCAATTATTTTGTTTGACCAATCAAAACAGATTTATTTTCTTTGAGGAAATGTCAAGTAAACAGTTCTCAAGACATGAAGTTAAAAAACTTTCAAACCATGAAACTGATTTAATAGTTATCGTAAACAATTTAGTTTATGATTTAACAAAATATCACAAAGTACATCCGGGTAAATGGAAATAACATTTTTCTAACAAAAAAAAAAAGGTGGAAAAGAAATTATTTTAGACCATTGTGGAGAAGATGCAACTGAAAAGTGGTTACTCGCTGGTCACTCTCCAAAATCACAAGAAAAAATGAAAACTTTTACAATTGGAAAAATCAAAGAATCTGAGCATATTGAATTTGAAAATCCGATGCAAAAAGGTTTTTTAGCACAAAATTTTCCATATATTTCAAGTGCTATTGCTGTTGTTTTGATTTATTTTTGTTGGACAACATTTGATGCTGCAATGGAACAAAATGAAAGTTCAACAACAAAACATTCAAAATTGTCTTCAATTTATCCATTTTTAATTGGAATTTTTCCATCCTTGTTTTTAATTTTATCAGCTTTAAAACTTTGGGGAGGTCATTCTTTTAGAGTGCATCGTATTGGTGGATTATTATTTTTAATTCAATATGCTGCTTCATGGTATTATTTCTTTTCAGATTATCAATGGTTTAAAGAATCATTTTTAGTTTGGAGTTTATTATTAAATGGTATAAGTCAAGCTCTTTCTGCAATTATTCAAATTGGACCAACTTTAGAAGAAGATGATTCTGGAGAATACTTTGGAAATAAGAATTCAACAGTGAGTAAAGCATTCATTACAGAAAACTTATATTATCAAATTTTAACTGCTTTTTCATCAATCTATTATTACCCTCAATTTTATGATATGTTTAAAAGTAATTTGATTGGTAGACTCATTGAAATCATTTTCGTGTTTTTACCATTCATTGTAATTAGACCATTTTTTCCAAAAACTTTACTTAGAAAAGCTATTGGAAATAGTGAAAATATCAATACTGATGATCATAGAATATTTTTTATTCTTTCAAATTGGGCAATCAAATTTTGTGTGTTATTTGGGAAACATTATGTTGGTTTTTTCATCAATGCAGTTAGATATTTAGGTGGTTTAAATACTCCTCATGCAGAAAAACTTTTACAATTTATGATGCTCGCAAATGCAGGTACTGTTTCAATTTCAACATTTTTGCATACATTAAAATTTAAAAACAAATTAAGTCCAAAAGTATCAATGTCTATTTATTTGATGATTTTGTATACACCCGCAATTGCAATTTATCAATTGACACCATTATGTTATCCTTATTGGAAATTGTTTATTATTTTTACAATTTCTTTGTTGGTCAATTTCTGTGATAAAAAAGTTCAAATTGGATTTACAATGCTTTATACAAGTGCATTTGTTGCTTATTCAAATGATTATTTGCCACAAATTCAACAATACATTCTTTAAAAATTGAATAAAAATTCTTAGACTTCATCCTTTAAACATAATACTTTCTAGAATAATTGATTGTGATAATTGTTTACCATTTACTGTTAAAATTTTCAGAGTTCTTTTTGTTTTTTGTTTTTTTTTCTCTTCTTCTCTCATTTCTTCTTCTAAAATCCTTGACTAAATTTTATTTTTTTCCAAGTTCAATTCTTATTATGATTTTTTTTCAAAATTCCTCAACCAACTGAAAAACAACTCTTTGAACAATAAAATTACCATTTTTTATTTCCATATTTTGCATTCAATTTTTTTCTTCTTGTATTTCTTACTGTTTCCATATACCTTTCTTTTCTTTCCAATTTGTCCAATTCTTGTGATTTTTTGTGATCTGAAACTTGTTCCGGTGTCAAGTCCAAATAATACTGAAGACAATCAGGGATTTTAAGATTATCCTTATCAAGAATTTTCTTCAATTCCATCATCATATCATAATCTTCACTGTCACCCAAAAAAGAAATTGCTATTCCTGATTTTCCAGCACGTGCTGTTCTACCAATTCTATGAACATAACTTTCAATATCTTCTCTCGGAAATTCATAATTGATTACTGTATTGATATCAGTAACATCAATTCCACGACTTGCAATATCTGTTGCAACCAGGAAATGAATTTTATTATTTTTGAAATCAAACAATGCAGCATCTCTCTTATTTTGCTTTATATCACTATGAATTTCTGCAGTTTTAAAACCTTCCTTTTGTAATTTTTTATTCAATTTTCCAGCTCTATTTTTGGAATCACAAAAAATTAAAGCTTTTGATTTTTTTTCATTTAAATCTTTGAGGATGGTTAATAACTGTTGATAATGATCACTTGCTTCTTTGTATGAAAGAAATTTCTGTTCAATATTTTCATTGGCTGAAATATCAAATTTTCCAATGTTAACTTTGACTGATTTTGGACAAAAATCTTCGGCTATTTTTTGAACTTCTGGTTTCCACGTTGCACTAAACATTAAAGTTTGTCTTTCTTCAGGGATTTTTGCGACAATTTTTTTTATTTCCTAAAAATATTAAATTAGAGAAATGATTGAATTTTACTCTTGCAAATCCCATATCAAGCATTATATCAGCTTCATCTAATGTAAAGTATGAAACACTCTCCATTGAAATTTTCCCAAAACGAATCAATTCCTCCAATCTTCCTGGTGTTGCTACTAAAATCTCAGTATCATTTAATCTTTTTTTTTCATTATTTTTGCGACCACCATAAATACAATCAACATCAATTCCATTTGAAAATTGCTTAAAAACTAAAGCAATTTGTTGTGCCAATTCTCTTGTTGGTGTCATCACTAAAACTATTGGTCCATTTCTATTCTCCACTTGTTGTGATTTAATATGTAAAATTGCAGGAATAATGAAGGCTAAACTTTTACCTGAACCAGTTTTTGCAATACTCACAATATTTTTTTTTGCAAGAATGATTGGCCATGAAATTGATTGAATTGGAGTTGGAAATTTGAAATTTGAAAGTTCATCCATGATAAATTGTGGAAAATTTCCTGATGCAAATGTTAACATTGGATTCACTTCTTTTTTATCTGAAACAGTAATGTGATATTGTTTGATAAATTGATCAATTTCTTCATTTGAAAATTTGGTTTGAGAAGCATCAACATCTAAAGTTGATTTGAATTCAATTTCTTCTACCATCATTTCATCTTTTTTAATTTTGTTTTTTGTTGATTTTTTTGGTTTTTTTGTTGATTCTTTTGTTGATTCTTTTGGTTTTTCTATTAGTTTTTCTATTGATTTTTTTGTTGATTCTTTTGGTTTTTCTGTTGATTTTTTTGCTGGTTTTTTCTTGTAATTTTTCTTGATTGATTTTGGAGTTTCAATTACGTTTGGTTTGATTGAACCTTTAGTCTTAATTTTTTTTTTTTGAGTTTTTTGTTCTTTTTCTTTTGAATGCATTTTTGAGTTTTGTCCGTGAAGAATCAAATATCTTTTTCTACCAATAAGATCTTTCTAAAGTTTAAATTGTAAAAACCAATTCTTCATTTTTTGCTCTTCTAACACAAGAGAATTTCAAGATAAATGAAGATGTTGTTGAACCAATACAAATGATGTCAAAAAAAAAAAAAGAAGAAAGACAATTCAAAAAATCAAATCAAGTGAAGAAGCTGTTAGATATGGCAACAGAACTTCTAAATATCACAGCTGAAGCACTTTTAAATTTTCAACAAAGAAAAGTTAAATATGAACCAACAATCAATTTCTTCAATGTTAAATTGGAATTCACTGTTGGAAAAAAAAGTTCACAAAAACACAAACCCCCAATTTTGAAAGAAAATTGATTTCCTAATTAATGAAAAAAAGTTTCATCAAACATGCATGGTGCAGAAAACAAAAATAATTTTATAAATTATCACATTTTAAAACACAAGCAGTAGCTCTTGCTCCAATATTTCTTTCATAACATTCTTTGTTTTTCTTACATTTTAATGTGATTCTATCAATCAAATTTGATTCAACTTTTCTTCCAAAACATTCTTCAAAACATTTTTTATGATCAATAACTGTTGAAGAAACACCTGGATATTTATTACCCATCTCTTTTTTATAATCTGCAATGGCTGTATTCATACAAGCATATTTTGCAGGTGTTCTCATTAACAATGTTGAAATTGGGTTCAATTTAAAAGAAAGAGCATCTGATGATGTTCTTACTCCTTCTGAAAATATTTGCCAAGGTGTTTTATTATTGGTTGGTTTTTCAATTTCAAAACCTGATGTAATTAATTCATAAGTAGTATCTTTTTTAAAGAATTTAGGTACTTCTTTATCTTTTTTGTAATCATAATTCCAATTATCACATGATTTTTGAAAAATATGTGTTGCAATTTCTTCAATTTCAGTAACTGTATTATTAATTAAGAAATCTTGAGGATAGAACATTTCAATTTTAAAATAACCACCCAATAATGAACTCATAACTAAATCAGTTCCCCAATTTTCAATAATTCCTCTGTATTGTTTTTTTTCTTCATCAGAAGTACATGTTGAACTTAATTTATCAAATGAAATTTTCAAACGTGGATTCATAAATTTCTCTGCTAAATTTGGATCAAATGTTAATAAAGGATCTAAATCTAATTGATACCATTGAATTGTATTTTCAACTTCAACTTTATGTAAATCTTTTTTTAAATTTTTTTCAAATTTAAAATTAATTCTTGATTGACTTGAAATTCCAGGAAATTGTTGACCAATTCTTTTATTTCCTAAATATTCAGCAAATTGATTTTTTCTTGAAAATGTTTCTGATGAATTTGTTTGTGTAGAAGTTGATTCTGTAATTTTACAACTTGATGGAATTACAAATTGAATTTCTGGATGAAATGGATTTTTCCATCTTGTTGTTTTATTAAATCCATGAACATCATGATAAAAAACATTTGATTTAACTTGCATTTCAAATGGATCAAATCCATTACCAAGAACATTGTAACCTGGTATTTTAGGAACTCCTTCAATCAATTGTGAACAAGGTGGTAATTCAAGTTTACCAAAGGCAGAATATCTTAAAATAACATGTTCTAAATTGGCTTTTTTAGCAGGTGTAATAGCAAGTAAATCAGAAATTGGTCTTAAATTTGATGAAATTAAAAGTGATTTTTTAACAATTGATTTAATCCATTCCTTTGTTTTTTCAACATTTTGTAAATTTTTATCACCTCCTTTGAATGAAAATATTTCATTTTTATTTTCATCAAAAAATTTATCCCAATTAGTTTCTTGTGTCATTTGAATTCTTTTCATAAATAAAAGTAATTCTTCTTTTTTTATCCATGGTTTTTCTTTTTCATCAAGTAATTTTTCAGTCATGACAATATAATGTTTTAAAAATCCACCAAAATTTGCTTCATCCATGAAAAATCCACCATAGTTTTCAATGACTTGTTTATACTTTTCTAAGTCTTTTTGACTTTTTGGATTTGTTGGTAATGATTTTAAAACGTTTTCAAAAGTTGAACTTAAATCAGTTAAGAATTCATCTTTTCTTTTTAAATTAAATTGTTTTAAGCCATAAAGTCCTAAACTTATAATTTTAAATTTGGTTTCTTCAATCATTTTTCGGAGTTTTTTATATTCATTTGATTCTTTGTCTCCTCTTCCGAACTCTTTGATATTCAAAATATTTCCGAAATTTAATTTCAAATTTTCGCTTGTAAGTTCTTGAGCTATTAAATCATCAACTGATTTTACGAATAGTGATGGTAATTCTAACAATGTTTTTTCAAATCCATCAATTTTTAATTCTCTTGGAATTTTGAATTTTAAATTTGGTTGTCCAGGAGGTGACCAAATTTCAGATTTTGAATCAATAGTAGCTTTAAATATTTTCGTTCTTGAATTATCAACAGGTATAACTGATCCTTCTCTTTTTACAAAAATATTTAAAAAAAAACAATATACCTGAAATTAAAACCTCTATTGAAAATAGAAGCTCCTTCTAATTCCTCTTGAGCAAAAGCAACAGAAAAAAACAAAATAAAAACCAAGTAAATTTTCATCCTTGTTTTGTTTAATGAGTCAAGAATATCCAATGAAATTTTTTAGAACGCTCCAATAATTTTAACAAAATTTTTATTTAATTTCAAATCCTTTTTCAATTTTTGATTTGTCAACAAAAACTGAATTTTTTCCAGAATTCACAAGAAAATGAGTTTTATAAGAAATTTCACCATTTTCTTCAATTTTAAATTTCTTCAATATTTTGTCCAATAAACTTTTTGATAAAATTGCTTGTGATGGAATCGTTGGATATTCTTTTGGATAAATAGAATCACCAGGTTTTGATTCTTTTGGTGCTGATAACAAAACAATTTTTTTTCTTTTTTTATCACCAGCAGTGAGTATCATTCCTTCACTTGTTTCACCTCCAATTTTTGTAACTTTCAAATTTGCTACAACAATAACTGATAAATCTTGTAAATCAGATGATTGATAAAATTTCTTAATTCCAGCAAGAACTTGTTTTGGTTTATTTTCACCAATATCAACTTGAAATTTAAAGAGAGTATCAGAATTTTCAACTTCTTCAACTTTAATAATCTTTCCAACAATAAGATTTGAATCAAATGTTTTTGCACCATATTTTTCTCTAAATCCTTCTAATTCTTTTGTTTGTAACTTTTTGAAAATTGGAGCAACTGTGCCAATTTGATGTCCTTCTTTGATGATAGTATAATCAAATTTATCTTGAATTTTATTAACTTCAGGTTTGAAATTAATTTGTCCAAGAAGTTTTGTTGAAAAACCAGGAAGATATGGTTCTGCAATTGTTGCTAATAAATAAGAAACTTGAATTGCAAAATTAACAACAGCACCACATCTCTTTACATCTGTTTTAATAATATCCCATGGTTTTTGTTCTTGAAGATATAAATTACCAAGTGATGATATTTTTAAAACAATTTTTAAACCTTCTTTAAGTTTAATATTTTCCAATGCATTGATATATTCTTTCATTAATAAATCAATCTTTTTTATAACATCCATTTCTGCATCTCCAATTTCATCTTTTGGAACTTTTCCTTCGAAATTTGATGATGCAAATTTTAATGCTCTGTTGACAAAGTTACCTAAATTGTTTAATAGTTCTGTGTTATTCTTTTCTCCAAAATCAAACCAATTGAATTCTGAATCACCTGTTTCTGGTCTATTCACCAAAAGATAATAACGAAATACTTCTGCTTCAATTCCAGTATCTTTAGCATGATCACCAAAAATACCTGTTCCTCTTGTTTTACTGAATTTTCCTTCTTCATAATTTAAATAAGCAGTTGAGCTTAATTTATTAACTTTTGTCCAATCTTGACCAGTTCCTTTTTGAAAGGTTAAAATACTATATTTTTGGTACCAAGTAATGAACCTGGGAAGATTATTGAATGAAATGGCACATTATCTTTTCCCATAAATTGAACTAATTCAACATTCTTTGGATTTTTCCACCATTTTTCCCATTCATTTGTATAATTAGCTGTGATTGAAACATAACCAATTGGAGCATCAAACCAAACATAAAACACTTTTTCTTTATGACTTTCTAAAGGAACAGGTGTACCCCATTTTAAATCTCTAGTGATACATCTTTGTTTTAAACCGTCTTTAATCCATGATTCTGTGATATCAATAGCAATATTTGTCCATCCATTTGATTTAATTGATTCATTCTTCCATTCTTCAATTTGTTTTTCTAATTTTGGTAAATTCAAAAAAATGTGATTTGTAGTCTTTGGTATTGGTGTTTTTAAACAAACTGAACAATGTGGTTTTACTAATTCTGAAGGATTTAATAACTTTCCACATTTGTCGCATTGATCTCCTGCAGCATCATCATATTCACAATTTGGACATGTTCCTCTGACGTATCTATCAGCTAAATATCTTTGACAAGTTTCACAAAAAAGTTGGTCCAAACTTCCTTCTTCCATGTATCCATTTTTATAAAGATTTAAAAAAATATCTTGAGCTATTTTTGTTTGCCATTCTGTTGAAGTTCTACCAAAATGATCAAAATCAACATCAAACCATTCATATATTTCAGCGTGAATTTTATGGTATTTGTCACAAATTTCTTGTGGAGTAAGTCCTTCTTTCAAAGCTTTTGTTTCTGTAGCTGTACCATATTCATCAGTACCACAAATATATATTGCATTATATCCTCTTTGTTTACAATATCTTTTGATTTTTTTTTTTAAATTTTTTTTTTTTTTTTTTACCTGGCGTAGACATCTGCTGAAAGTACAGCTCCGATTATATTTCCTAAGTGAGGTACGTTATTTACGTATGGTAGAGCACTTGTGATTAAAACATTACGTTCTCCTTCTACTGGTAAAACTGTTTTCTTTGACTTTTTTAATTCGTTTTCCATTTTGTTTCTTCAAGTCGATTGGTCAAAAATTCAATGCATTTTATCCATGATGATTCAATTCATTTTCAAAAATGAATGTATTAAAATGATGCCTTTTGATGGTTTCAATGAAACATTTTTACTTTAATATGACCCAATCTGAATGAAAATTTTGTATCTTCTCCTAAGGCTCCTTGTGAAATTTGTGAAGAACAGTTTTTTTAGTTTTTGCAATTTGGTTTTCGTGCAATTTCTTCCAAAAATTTTGATTGGATTCTAACTTCCAAAACACTATTGTCCAGTTTTCTTGGAACTAAAAATGGTCAAGATGAAAATTTCAAATTCAAACAAAAGAAAAAGTACCGGAAAAATATTTTCTCAATTTCAATGTTGAACCTCCTCATTATAAAATGATTGGTGGATTTCTTTTAAACACAAAAAAAAAACATGTTTGAAGTGGATCTATCAACAAAACCACATCTCAGCAACAAACAAAGAAAAAAAGGAGTATACACAGGGAATACATTGAAATATGAGAGGTGTTATTTCAATAGTTCCAAACCTCAATACGAATTTCACATTCAGAAAATAGACGAATACAATCCTTTGTACAATTGGCAATACAACACTAAATGGAATAGTCAAGTCAAATTATCATTAAATAAAGATAAAAGATGGGAAACTTTTGAAGAAGTCAAAAATGATCCAAAATTCTGCATTTTAGAAAACAAAGGAGGAAATGGTCGAAAAAAAGTATTTCAACAAGAAAAACAATCCACTGAAAAACAACCAGACAATGTCAAAATAATTCAAGGCAAAAAAGGAAAAACCATTCAAAACAAAAGAACTGCAGGAAAAAAAGTCAAAAAAGTTCAAGTTAAAAAATCAGAAAACATGGATGACAAAGAATATGTTCTCGAAGTTATAACACCAGAAGATAAAAAACTAACTTTAATGAAAGACCCAAGTAATCCAAAAGAATCACTTTGGAAATACAGTTACATGAAAAATGTAAGTGCTTATAAAAGAAGAGAAACAAAAGAACAATGTGTTTTGTGAATAAACCCTCTTTTTTTTTTAAATAAATACAACAATGCGTTTTTTTTTTTGACCAATGAAATTTATTTTTCTTTTGTTCTTTTTTTTGACAATTGAAGCTTCAAAATGCAAAGAAAGTTATGAATTATTACCTCCACCAAAGTCAATAACAATTGGAAAATCAAAAATACCAAATTCTGGGCTTGGAGTTTTTGCAAATGAATTTATAAAAAAAGGTACAATTGTTGAACATTGTCCATTACTTTTTTTAAAACGAGAAAACATCTTGAAAGATTCTTTATTATGGAAATATCTATTTAAACCAACTTTTCAAAATTCTTCAATTTATTCAACATTGGCTTTGGGTCATTGTTCAGTTTATAATCATCATGACAGAAAAGTAAACTTGCATCATTTTCAGGATTGTGATCGAATGATGAAAATTGTTGCAACCAAAGATATTCGAAAAGGACAGGAATTATATTTGGATTATGGGGAATCTTATTGGAAATTTCATGATTCACAAAAGGAACTTTTATTAATCGCAAATTAAGAAATAGTACATTTGGATTCTGATTTCTTTTTTTTAAAGTTTTGTTCTTTATCTTCAACCATTCTTTTTCTCTTTTTTTGATGATGATTGAGGAATGATTGTATTCTGTAGTAGTAGTGGCCTTATGCTCTTTTTCGAAGAGGAAATTTTACATAAACGAAGAGTAACAAAACCCCTCTAAAATTCCACTCAAAAATTTTCAAAAACAGTCCTACCACCCAACAGCTGAGACCAAGAAAAATATAAAACTGATATCTGTACGACAATAAAAATTTCTGATTTATAGATACACGATTCATTGATTCCTTTACTTATAAATAAACCAAAAAATTAAATTTTGAAAATCGGCCAATCAACAATGAAACAAAAAAAATAATAAAACCAGCAGTTCTGAGGTGTTTTGGAAATTGAACTGGGTGGAAGGATGGTATTGATGGTTATTGTGTGGTGTGGGCATTTTAAAATTAATTTGATACCTGTGACTGATTTTTGGAAGTAAGTGAAATGAAATTAGAGAAGGTATGTGATTTTGGGTGAGCATCGCGAAGAAAAAAAAATTAAATAATTGAAATCATTGATTAATCATTATATTTAGCGGGTAGTTGGCAATTGAATATTAGCGAAGTGTCAAAAAATTTTTTTTAATTAATTTTGGTTTACTCTTCGTTTATGTAAAATTTACCTTTCGAAAAAGAGCATAAGGCCACTACTACTTTCTGCAAATCATTTTTTTTGACAATGAAGTATCCAGAAAGTTTCCCAATTGAGCATTGTTCTGAATTTTTCTTGAGTTCATTCGAATTTTGTCTTTTCTAAAGTGTTTAATTGGTCAAAATACAACCAATAGAATCACACAGGTCTTCACCATTTTCACATGAACTGGACACGTCTCTTACAATCGACTTTCAAACTATTATTAGGCTTGTTACTTTTCCTTTACTTGTCAAGAACATACTCAAAGATTTTTTCACTCTTAGCTGTTGTTTCATTTTTCTTTTTATTTCGAACTCTTGCTCGTGCAATTTCAAAAACGTTAAAGATTGACTTCAAATGTGAATGCGGAAAAGTTTGTGGTTACATAAAACTCATCAAAGAAGACTCACTTCCACTTGACTGCTACTGTCATGATTGTCAAAACTTTGCGACTTGGTTAAGCCAAAAATCTAAAAATTCAAAGTTATTCCTTGACGAATGTGGAGGCTCTCATTTACTTCAAATTTGTAAAACTGATTTTCACATAACTGAAGACTCAAAAAAATTCATTTCATTAACAAAAAAAGAAGAAAATGGTAATTTCTACAGATACTATTCAAACTGTTGTAATACTCCAATTTATCAATGTTTAAAACCACTTGGATTGGCAACTGTTTTTGTTGACACTTTAGACAAGTCAAAAATTGTTCATTTAGACAAAGCTGTTCAAGTTCAAACAGAAGGTGCTATCAAACAACCTGAAAATATTACAGATGTGTTCTTACCAGATATGCTTGAAAAAATAGCAAGATTCCAATGGTATTCGAAACATAATCCATTTGAATTCAGTCCAGTTTCAGAATTTTGGGGTGAAAAAAAATAATTTTGAATAAAACTAAAAATTTCATTATTTTTGTACTTTGACTTCAACTTTGATATCATTGGTCTGATTTCCACAATAATAGAAAATGAGCAAAACGGAAGTTTGCACTTATTGTTCTGGAAAAATCAAGAATGATTATATAACTTGTGAAATATGTAACGCAGTAATATATTGTTCAAAAGTCTGTGAAGAAGATGATTCTCTTCACATGTGCGCAGTAAGAAAAAAAAAAAAAATTAAAAAAAAGAAAACACCAAATAACAAAATTTTTGAACCTTTAAAATGTACAGAAGAAGATATTAAAAAAACGGATGAAGCTAATTTTGACTATACTCCATCAAAATATTTCCAAAAGGAAACTCAAAAAACCGAAAGAAGAGATGAAAAAGTACAAAAAGAAATTGACAGAATTTTACAATATAAAACACATGATGAACCATATTCATATTATAGAATTTTAAAATTATACAAAGAATCAGAAGATGGATCATTTGATCCTTCAATGGTCAATCAAAGTCAAATTAAAAGACAATATCATATTCTGGCAATGATGACACATCCTGATCAAGGTGGTCATACAGAAGCATTTCAAATTATTTCAAATGCACATGAAGTCTTGTCAGATGAAGAAAAAAAACAAAATTATGATGTCACTGGTATTATTGAACAAGAACAAGATATAGCAAGAGAATTAGAAAAAATATTCAAAAAACATTTCACTTTTGAAGTAACAATGAAATATGGTCAATCTATTCATAATTTGATTTATATTTGTTTGATTATCATGAAATTAGCTCAATTTTTTGGTCAATTTACTTTTGGAACTACAATGGGGTTATGGTATTCAGATGAAAGAAATATGTCCATAACTATTGGTGTTGTCATTGGATGGATAATGTACTTTTTTTCAAGAAGTTTTTTTTACACTGGTTGTTTATTTTGTTTTCATAATTCTTGGATGAGTGGATTTTTAATGGGTTTTTATGGTTATTATTTGAGACATTTTGTTCTTTTAGGTGCAGGTATTGTGGGAATTACACTGGTTTCAGGTGCTGTCCCGTTGAAACCAACATTATATGTTTCATTGATTGGAAGTATTCTTGGAAGAATGATTTATGGATACGGTTTCATTTATAGTTTCTTTTTGTCTCTTTTACTTTGGTCTTTTAGAAAAATAGGAAAACTTATTTTTGGAATTAGTTTCATTATTTGTTCAACAGTAATTGATAATGAAAAATATGCTGCTGGTTTAACATTTGTTTTTTCAATTTTATTCAAATTTTTATTGGGGTTCAGTTGGACATTTTTCTTAATTTCAATATCAATTGGGGGAAAGTATTCATATGAAATTTATAAAATCAATCATGGGTTGGTTGAAGATTCTGATTTGGAAGAAGAGGAAGTAGATTAATTTTCCTAAATTTTTATTCCAATAAATCTCTTTGATTTGACAACACACTATCAATTGTATCCATTTCATCTGTTGTAAAATCTGAATCAGGAATCATATTGAAAAAATTATCATTATTCAAAGATGATTCTTTTTCAGCATTTTGGGAAATTTTAATTCTTTGAATTGGTTGTTGAGCAACTTGTTGTGGTTTTTGAACAACTTGTTGTGGTGCAGGTGATTGTTGAGATGTAATTTTTTTTTGTGGAACAAAATTTGGATTTGGTTGATAAACAGTTGTATTTGGTTTTGTTGATGATGTTCCTGTGGTTGTAGAAGTATTACCCAAAGATTTCTTTTGTTGTTCAAGCAATAATTTCAAATATTGTTGATAATAAGCTTGAAATGAAGGTGAATTCATCAAAGGTTGTTGAGTACCACCAGTCAAAGGTACTTGTGGTGCTAAAGGTTGTTGTTTGAATGATGTCATAATAGGAGCTAATGGTTTATAAGTTGTTGTATTTGATGATGGAATAAAGAAATTCTTTTGATTTTTTGATTTATATCTTGATGTTCTTGATGTTCTTTTTGGTGAACCATATTCTTCATCAGATTCATATTCTTCTTCTTCTGTTTCAAATGCTTCCTCTTCTTCATCAGTTAAAATATCATCTTCTTCAATATCTTCATCTTCTTCTTCTTCATCTTCAACAATTCTAAATTCATCATCATCTTGTTGTCTTTTCTTTTTTGAAAAAGAAAGTGGTTCATCATCTTTCAAAGATTCATCACCTTTTTCTTCTTCTTCTTCATCAATTATAATTCTTCTTCTAATTGCTCTTCCACTTCTTGTTCTACCTTCAAATTCTTCATCTTCATCACCATGTTCACCATTTTGTTTTGTTGGTGTACTGGTGAATGAAGAACTCATTTGAGACATTAATTGTTGTTGATACTCTTCTAATTCTTTTCTTCTTTGTTCTTGATACATTCTTTGTTTAATTCTTCTTTCTTCTTTTTTACGTGCTTCTTCTTCACGTTTTTTTGCTTCAAGTATTTTTTGTTCTTCTCTTTGTTTAACTCTAATTTTTGATTCATTTTTATATGTTTCAAGTGTTGGAAAAATATATTTTAAAGCTTCAAATAATTTTGATTCATTTTCATTTAAACTTTGTTCTAACTCATCCATAAATGATTTAAATTCTTCAATAGAATCACAAGAAATTGACCATAACGAACTTTTTGATTCATCTTCAAATTTTTTGTTCTCTTGAACTATTGATGTTTCTTTATATAATCTCCCAACTTCTTCACCAAAATACCAATAAATGTTATCATCTTTATCAAATCCTAATGGATCAAATCTTAACATTTCATCTAAATTATGAATATAATCAGAACATTTTTGGTTATTAATTATTTTCCAATCAATTATTGATTTTAAAATTAAAACTCGAAAAACAGGTGTTATATTTGCATATTTATCTCTTCTTAATGGATTACTTCCCCAATAGGTTGTATCAACTGTATCTAATTTATTTTGTGTAATTCTCATCCAAGATGTGCTATTTGGTTGAAGTGATTCATATGCTTTTCTATCAATAGCAGGTCCTTTAATTAATCTAATATGAATGTCTGCTAAAACACCATTATGTTCATTTGGTGAAATTAACGCTTTTTCTAATTCTAATGGAGTAAATTCAGTAATTTTTAAAATTGGTCTTAAAAGTGCAAGTGAATGACAAACAAATGCAAATTCCCACATATTTCTCAATAGTTTTACTTCTTTTTCAAAATCTACAACTTTTAATTGTGGTGTTGGAACAATATTTGGTTTCAAAAGTGTATTTTGAGTTTGTGGAATTAAATTTTGTTTTGTTTGAACTACATTTTGGTTTTGTTGAATACCATTTGAAATCGTTTGTTGAACTTCTGAATTAGTTCCATGAACATTTGAAGTTGTACTTTGTGTTGTTGGAACTGTTGTACTTTGTGTTATATTTTGATTTACAGTATTAACCACTTTAGTGTTTGGAATTGGTACCAAATTTTGAGTTTGAGTATTTTGTGTAGTAAATAAACGTTGATTTTGTGGAATTGAAACATTTGGACCATACATTGTGAATTGATAAGGGTTTGAACTATTATTAGCCATTGGAATAGTTTGGAAAGTTGGTTGAATTTTTTCCAAAGCCTCTTTTTTATACATACTTGCAAATGGTTCATATCCATCAAAAATTTCTAAACCTTGAGTTAAAAATCTATATTGATGAGGTTCTAATTCTTTAAGTGGTACATTTGGTGATATTCCTGGAAAACTCGGTTGTTTTAATTTTGTTTTTTTTGGTGATTTAATTTCTTCCATTTGTTCCATTTTGGTAATTGCTTTACGTTTACTTTTTCTTATTTTTGGTTCTTCTTCAATTGGTTCAAAATCTTCATCTTTTTCTTCTTCTTGTGGTATGAATTCTTCATCTAATTCTTCTTCCATTACATCTTTTGGTTCTTGATATGACTCACATTTATCTGCATTTTCCAATGAATTTAATAATTCACGACATTTTGGATTAGATAAACCAAAGTACTCTTTTACAAAAAAAAAATTAAATAAAAATTGAAAATTTTCAAACCTGGACCTGATACTGTACTGTATTGTCTTTTTCCACCTATTTTTTTTCTACTTTCTTGAACTTTTTTTATAATTGGAGTCCAAGCTCCTGTTGGTGTAGTTGAAGTAAAACTTTGAGTTGGATCATCATTTGGAGTTACTTTAAATACTGGTGATTCTGTATTTTCATCTGAAAGTATTTCGCAAGTATATTGTACTTTTTCTGATGGATTTATATAAGAGTTATAATTCCTTTCGCTTTTATAACCAACTGGAAATATGTATCTGTCATTGTGGAAATTCTTTCGTACATCAACTTTTCCAAGAGATAAAATTGTTACGACTCCTAAATTTAAAGGTAAATCGATTTTTTCTTCTTGTTTTTGAAACTCTTTTGAACTCTCTATGACATTATTTTCTTCGTCTTTATACTTTAGTGTAACTTTTACTTTTGATGGTGCACTCGAATTTTGATTATCTTTCTTTTTCATTTTCTTTGCGAAAAGAGAAATTTTCCGTTAAACAAAATAATTGGTTCGAATTCAGAAATCAATTTGATTGGTCATTTCAAATTTTTATTCCGTAACATGGATCTAGCATTACAATTCTTAGAAGACGAAGATGAACCAACTTCAATTGATTTTGGACGTATAAAAACCAAATTACTTGAATACTTTGAAAATATTAAATCAATACCAAAGTTCTTTGTTGAATTATTCAAAATATTAACCAGTCCTTCAAAATTTATCAAATTCTGGAGAGATTTATTTCAGAAAATTCAAAAATTACCAATTTTTATTTTCTATAAATATCTGTGGGAAAAAAAAAAATCACATTTGTTTTATAACTTATTTGTTAATTATATTTTTCCAATAATTTTAGAATCTTTACCATGGTATTTTATTTTTTTTCAATAATATTAAAAATAGGTATTTTTCACAAAATAAACTTGGAAAAGAGTTAAGAACTATTAAAAATTCACTTCAACATAATATGTTACAAGGAATTGGACTTACTGTAGAAATAGTTTTAAATTATTGTTTATATACTTCAATTTATTGCTTTCTTCAAACTTTAGATCGTCATTTAAAAAATAGAGTGGCATCATTAAACAAATATTCAGTAAAAAGATTAGTACTTGAAAGGTAATAAAAAAAAAAACAAAATTAATAGAAAAAAAGACTCTTATACAGTGAAATTTGGTCACTTGACTTTTATGAAAAAAATGATATCGAGAGAAGAATTTCAATTGATATTCAAAGCACTTTAAATTTATTCTCTTTTACTGTTCCGAATTTAGTTTCGAATTTTTATACAATTTTAAGAGAAGGATCTGAATTATATGAAAGAAGAGAACAAATTGATATGTTGGCCATTGCAAGACCAATGATTTCCATTTTTGGATGGAAAATTACTGATTGGTTTAAAGTTACAGTATTTGGACGGAAAATGGCTCTACCATTCTTAGATAACGAGAATGTAAAATATGTTATCAATAGTACTTTAGATGGAATGACAGATATTCAATTAAATAATTCACAACTTCGTCAAATGGAAAAATATGATCAAGTGTATGCTCATGAATTTGCAGCTGAAGAAGATGTTCGATTTTTCTTTAACAGATTTTATTCACATTTTACAAATCGTGGTGTTTTTGATTTTCTTTTTGATATTTTAATTACAACTCATGTTATGAAAAAGAGAGGTATAACTCATGAACAATATAAAAAACTTCAATTGGATATTGATCATTTATTCAATTTAGCAAGAAGAACTGGAAATTTAGCACAAAGAACACAAAGAGTTTTAGGAAATCAATCCAGAATTATGAATTTAATGAATCTTCCAAATTTCCAACATGAAGAAGACGAACTTCAAGAAATTTTAACATTTAATGAAATTTTAGTCAAAGATGTGAAATTTACATATCCAAAAGTTGAAGAAGTAGAATTAGAACATGAAGATAAAAAATCAAAAAAACAGAAAACAAAAAATGAAGAAGAAATTATTGAACAAGAACATGAACAAGATAGATTGGCATTAGATATTGAAGGTGAAATTAAATTTGAATCTGGAAAAACCTATGCTATAATTGGTCAGAATAGGAGTGGTAAAAGTACTTTGGTTCATTTATTATGTAAACTTTATTCTCCACAATCAGGGAATATCTATTTTGATAATTTTGATTCGTCCTTATTGTGTAGAAATTCATTGAGAAATCTGATTTCATACGTTGCTCAAAAACCATATATTTTCGCTGGCACAATAAGAGAAAACATATTACTTGGAGATCCAAAGGCGGAAGAAGAAGAAATTATTGAAGCAGCAACAAGAGCGGGAATTTTCACCTTTGATGAAATTGCATTATTAAAGCAAAAAGAAGATGAAAAAAAAGATGAAAAAACATTAAAAAAGAACATTGACTTGAGTCAAAGTTTACCAAATATCAATCAACTATTATTATTGGAAGAAGAATCAAAGAACAAAGTTGAATTGACAAGAGAAAAAAAAATTGAAATTTTAAATACAAAAACACTTCCAAGAGGAACTAATTTAAGTGGTGGTTTTCAACAATCTGTTGCATTAGCCAGAGTATTTCTCAAAAGACATGCAAAATTATTCATTTTAGATGAATCAACATCTGCAATGGATCCAATCAAAAAGAGACAAATAATCATGCCAGAATTATTAAAATTCACCAAAGAAAACAAAATTACGTTGATCATTATTAGTCATGATATGTCAGATTTAAAATACGCAGATCAATTAGTCTTATTGGAATTGGGTAAAATCGTTTGTAAAGGAGCTTTTGAAGAAGTTTCAAAAAATGAAAAATTAATTGAAATGATAACTATTTAATTTGAACATAACTTTTCTTTGGTTTTGTTAAAATGAATTCATATACAATGGCACCAACTAATGAACCTAAAAGAGGTGCAATATAATAAATCCATGAATTGATATTCCAAGACATTGATATTAATTCAGATGCAAATGCACGAGCAGGATTCATGCAACCACCAGTTGGTAATCCGGTAAACGTTCCAATTATCATTACAAAACCTATTGAAATATGTGAAAATAATTTTGTTATTGAATCCAATCCAGTTTCATTTGACAAATGTTTTGATTTATAAAAACTACCAAAATAAGTCAAACATAACAATAAAGTTGTCATAAATTCTATTATAAATGCTCTTCCCATTCCAATTGGAGTTACTTTTGGAAATGTCTGCGAAGCAATTGGAAAACAAGCACCCAATGAACCATGTTCTTGTAAATGTCCGTATGGTTGAGATAAAATTGTCAGAGCAGAACCTGACACAGCACCAACTAGAAATAAATTAAAAAAATAATAAATATCTACGAATTTGAGAAATAATATACAATGATCCTTCCAGTAAACCTTTAAAGAATTTTTTAATTTTTTTTTCTTACCAACATATCTTGTGATAACAGTTGAAATTGTAATAGCAGGATTAAAATGAGCACCTGATATTGATATAAAAATATGAACCAAAACGCTTAACGTCAAGCCTTGAGTTAAACCATAAACTAAAAATCTTTGAGATTTTTCAAATGTTGTCCATGCAACAAAAGTGTTTGTTGATATATAAACTAACAATAAAGTACCTAAATACTCAGCTGCTATATTCCTCCACCTAAATCTCACATCAGGATGTTTTGTATTAAAAATCATTTTAATTGGTTAAAATTGCTTCAACCAAACAGAATAAAAAGTAACGGTAGTGGAAATATAGACATGAGCAAAAAATTTTTACCAGGTGATTGGAAATGTCCAAAATGTAGATTCTCAAATTATGCCTCAAGAAACGAATGTAAACAATGTTCAACTTTAAAAAAAACATCTTTTCAAACTTCCAAAATTTTGCCAGGTGATTGGAAATGTTCAAAATGTGATTATTTAAATTTTGCTTCAAGAGATACATGTAAAGAGTGTGATACAAAAAAAACAACTGAAATGATTCAAACAACCAAAAAAGTAGTTTATGGTGATTGGACCTGTTCAAAATGTTCTTTTCAAAATTATGCTTCAAGAGACATTTGTTTTAAGTGTTCTAATGAAAATGAAAATCCAGTTCAACAAAAAACTAAACCAGGTGATTGGAATTGTCCAAAATGTGATTTTTTAAATTATGCTTCAAGAGATGCTTGTTTTAAATGTTCAACAAAAAAATAAAAATTTGAAAAAAAAAGGTTTCATCAACAATTATTTTTTTATTTTTTTCTTATTGGTTGAAAAATGGAAGAAGAAGAGGATTCAGTAGGAGTGATTTCTGGAGAAGAAAGTAATTTTGAGAATGATTTGAATAAACCTAACGAAAAAGAAACAAAAGAATCTTTTCGTTCAAAATATCTCTACTGTGCTGATTTTCCTTTTTCAGTTTGGTTTATTTTTGCAAATGAATTTGGAGAACGTTATTGTTTTTATGGTAAATTAAAAACAATATTAATGGAAAAAAAAACAAGGTTTCAAAGCAATTTTAGCACTTTACTTGGTCAAATTTTTGAAATTCACAGAAGACACATCAACATTGATGGTTCATGCTTTTATTTTTCTTTCATATCTATCACCAATATTTGGTGGTTTAGTAGCAGATGGCTACCTTGGAAAGTATTGGACTATTTTTTCATTATCAATCGTGTACTGTCTGGGACAGAGCATTATATCAATCACAGCGATTCCAGGAGTAACAGGATATCCACCTCACTGGTGGGGTATTCTATTAGGTTTATTATTAGTTAGTCTTGGTACAGGTGGGATAAAACCTTGTGTTAGTTCATTCGGTGGTGATCAATTTGGAGAAAATCCAAACCCAAAATTATTAACATCCTATTTTGCTATTTATTATATGTGCATCAATACAGGAAGTACAATTTCTGCTTTTTTAACGCCATTGATAATGCAGTATGCTGGTTATGCAATTGCTTTGTAATTGAAATTTTCAAAATTAATTTTTTGTAGTGCGACACCTGCAGCTGTTTTGATTATTGCAACAATCATTTTTTCAGTTGGTTATAAAGCTTATAAACATGTACCACCAACTAAAAACAATTTATTAGTTTTATTTGTCAAAGTTGTCTTCACAGCATTCAGAAATAGAAACTCTGATATTCCAGCTACTCATTGGATGGATAAAGCTAAAACAAAATATGATGATAAAATTGTAGATGACTTCAAAGTTAGTATGAGTTTGACTTATTCAATTTTCCCATTATTCATTTTTTGGTATAACTTTTTCAATGTAAAATTTTTAAAAGGGCTCTCTATGATCAATATGGAACAAGATGGGTATTTCAAGCAGAAAAAATGAACAGAACAGTAGGTAGTTATACATTCGACTCGGGTCAAGTCACAATGTTGAACTCTATATTCATTATCACAATGGTTCCCTTTTTTGATTATATTGTCTATCCAATCATTAGAAAATTTGTAATTCAACAAACTAACGTTAATTTTTGAAAATAGTATGATTTTAAACCATTGAGAAGAATGGCAGTTGGTTTCATTTTTGCAGCTCTTTCATTTATTTGTGCAGCAGTAGTAGAATATTTTGTTGATTTATATCCACATCAAATTCATGTTGCATTTCAAATTCCACAATATTTGATAATGTGTTTTGCTGAAATTTTAGTATCTATTTCATCTCTCGAATTGTAAATCCAATTTTTTTTTCACACTAAATTCAAAAAGTGCATATTCCCAGGCTCCTGCTTCAATGAAAGGAGTGATGGCAGCAGTCAACAATTTGACAATTGCAACTGGAAATTTATTAGTTGTTTTAATTGCAGATTTACCTATATTACCAAAACACTTAATTTTCAAACAGGTGTATGAATTTTTGTTCTTTGCTTTTCTTGTAGTTTTATTTTTATTTTTATTCCTTTACATCAATAGAAATTTTAAATATTTAGAAGAAAAGAAAGATGAAGCATTAACAGCTGGTATTGTATTGGAAGAATATGAAAATCCATATGATTTTTAATAAATTTGAATGTTTTTTTAAACCAATAAAAATCGTTTTAATTTTAAACCAACGAAAACAGACAAGTAGAAATGACGAATAAACTTGAAGGAAATTTCAACATAAGATTAAAAAATAGTTCAAATACGCATCAAACTTTTGCAATTAGAATGACAAAAGAAATGGAAAATTTAATTTTAGAAAATTCAAAAAAAATAAAAATAACCAGAGTATCAGAAGATGTAAAAAACACAAAGAAAAATATTTAAATTCTTTTAAGGAATTCAAACTTGTTATTAATAATTTTGAATCAAATTTTCGAATACATTCACAAGAATGTACTGATTACTATCATGTTAATAATTATGAAAATTCTTTTCAACAAGTTGGTGTTGTAACCAATAAATTAATGTCACTTAAATCATCTATTACAGATTCACAATCAAAAAGAATAAAAGAACAAACTGTTAAATCAAATTTAAAGACAAGTGAAACTGTATTGGTCAATGAAAAAAAAAGAAAAATAAATCCTATTCAAAGAAAAGGAGAAGAGAATTCAAAAAAACAGAAAACTGTCAGGTTTGCAAAATGGAATGTTTTTTAATTTTAAAAAGTGTTGAAAAGCCGTCAAAAGTATCAAAACCGTCAAAGCCAACGACATATGAACCTATTTTATCAAAAGAATTAAAGTCTGAGTTACAAGAAATATTGATTGAAAAAGATTTTCCAAATGAAATTACGAGTTATGAGCAGTATAAAAATTCGAAAATCGTTTTCAGAGAAATACATCCAGTTTATCAAAAAGTGAATGAAAAAATAGAATTAGGATCAAAAACTGTTAAAGAACTTGGTGTTAAATTGGATCAAGAAAAAGATCAACTTTTTAAAAAAATGATTAGTTCTCAAATTGAAAAATCATTTGCAGACATTAAAGAAGCAAAATCATTATATTTAGATTTACATTCAAAATTAACAGATTTAAAAGGAAAAATTGAAAAATATGTTAAAAGTTATGAAAAAAAGAAATAAAAATTAAGCATTTTTATTGGTTGAAATTGTTCCACCAATAGTTGTTGTTTTTTAAAAAATTTGAAGATACATAAAAAATGAAACAATTTGCGAGACTTCCATTGAAAAAAATTCAAGAAAATCGTTCAGCTATAAAAGAAAAATACAACATAGCAGAAAAAATATACAAAAAAACAATCGAGTTGAAAAAAACACCAACAGTAGTTGAAGTCTCAAAAATGTTCAACGGATATTCATCTGCACTTCATGTCAATAAAAATGAAAACATACTTTCATTTTTAAAATCAAAAAATATTCCTTTGAACACAGCTAATTATTCAATGTTAATGAAAGGTTACACCAACACAAAAAATTTAGAAAAAGTACAAGAAATTTATGAAGTGTTAAAAAAGAATGATCAATTAAATCCAATCATTTATGGCATCATTATTGATTTATATTCAAAAAGAGGTGAAATGGAAAATGCGGAAAAATTATTTGAAGAAATGTTAGAAAAGTATCAACCTGGAATTCAAATATTTGGTTCAATGTTATATGGATACTCAAAAGGTAAAGTTTTTTTTTTTTTAACTTTTTAGTCAATCAAATCGAAAAAATTGAAAACTTACAAAAAAATTTTTCAGAATTTGAAGAAGACTCAAGTTTAAATTTGAAATTTTATAACATGATTCTCACTGGATTATGTTCAAATGGATATTTAACACAAGCAGAAGAAGTTTATAAAAAAATGATTAAAGAATGTGTTGAACCTGATCAAAAAACCTATGGAATTATAATTAATGGTTTTGCAAATCAAATGGATGATTTAGATAATGCAGAAAAATATTTTAACAAAATGTTGAAAAATTTAATCAAACTTGATATGGTTAGTTATTCAATGATGATTAATATTTATTCAAAATTTGGAAAAATTGAAAAAGCAGAAGAATTAATTATCAAAATGAAAAAAGAAAGATTATCTCCAAATATTATTTGTTTTTCATCTTTATTGAGAGGATATTTGATCAATCAAAAAATTGAAAAAGCAGAAAAGTTATTTAATGAAGTAAAAGATAATCAACAATTAGATGTTATATTTTTTAATACAATTCTTCATTCATTTGCGAAAAAACAAAATTTTGAAAAAGTTGATGAATATTTGAAAGAGATGGAAAAATCAAATGTTGAACCAAATTATTTGACATATGAAGTTTTAGCAATTGAATCTAAAAAATCAGGAAATGAAAAAGCGGATCATTATCAATCCCTTTTAAAATCATTAACAAAAAAATAAAACATTTTTATTGGATAATTTTTTTTTTTTTTGGTATTTGATGAACAAGGAAAGAATCGGAAGGAAAAAAGTAAATCGAAATTCATTAGAAAAGAGAACAGAAATTGATGTCAAGAATTTAAATGAGTTGTCTTTGATTATTTTTCAAGTGATGAATTCAGAAACAAAACAAAAAACTTCAAAACTTTGAACGTTCAAAAAAAGTATTATAATCAGGAATTAGGTTCTTTTAGAATAATCTTTTTGATTAAAATTATTTATTTATCAAAAAAACGAAATTTTTAATTGTTCACATTCAAAAAAGGAAAATTTCTTTTTCTAGCAATTGTTCAATGGTGACAGGGTGGAATGGAAATAAACACATTTGGAATGAAGAAAATAATCAAGAAATTGCAGTTGAAATGTTATTGTTTCGTTTTCAGATCCTTTGTTCTAGCTTCGTTGAAATTTGTTGAAGTTTTATTGTTGTTTCAACAATTAATTGAACAACGTCATTCATGACTCCACAACTTTAATTTTCTTCAATTCTTCAATTAACCAATCAGGCTCTTGAAACATGCTCAACTTCACAAAAAAAAATTATGAAGAATTCAATTCACTGTAAGAAAAAATCCCTTTAAAATTGAACAGAAAAGAAAATTGGATGAAAAATCACAGAAAAGGATTCGAAAATTTTCAAAATTACATTTCACTTGTAAATAAAATTACAGAAAAAAAATCAGAAAAACAAATTGAAAATATATTGAGTTTAGAAAAAATACATTCAAAATTATTCTCCAATTTAAAAATAAGTAAGAAAAAAAAATTAACAAACAAAAAAAAAGTGAACAAAGATCTGTTGGAAATGAAAAATTTGATTGAGAATTCAAAACGACTAAAAGGTTTAAATGAATCAAAAGGTGATTTTAATTGTCAGTTGAATGATTTTGATTACATCTCGTTCATGGAAAAATTTTATGAAAATTTGGAACAAGAACAAGAAACGAAAGAAATTCTTTTTTATTCTTTGAACGAGAATGAGAATGTTTTTATTTTGAATACTTATCTAATTACTTGGAAATCACTTCCTTTTATTGATAGCAATGAAGAAATTTATGAACAGATAAATTTGAATGAAAGAATGAACAATAAATTGAAAATGAATCATTAAATGAAAAACTAGATAACTTGTTATATCACTTAATAAACTCAAAAATTTGAATCTCAAAAAAAAGTTTTTATTTTGTAAACAGAGTTTGTGGAGTTTGATCATCGAAAATGAACCACAAGATGAAAATATTGAAAATAATCGAAAAAATATCTTTATTTTAAATCACATGATTTCGAACAACTTTTTGACTTGTCAAAAACTGAAAAAGAACTCAGTTGTCAAATATTTATTAAGTGGAATAAGAGATTGAAACTTTGTTTAATTTTGGTTCTTTTGATTGTTTGATATTCTTTAAGATTCGATATTTTTGTTTAAGACTCATTCCAAAAATTAAAGTTTCCATCTCTGACTCTAAATCTTCGTATTGATGATCTTCAAATGAAATTATATTTGAAGAGGAAGTAGAAATAATTGAAAGTTGTTTTAATTCTTCCAAAATAATGAAGAAATGGATCACAAGAATAAATCTTTGTGATTCGCTTTTCCACATCACCAAAAGTCTCCATAGAAAATGTTTTTGATTGGTATTAAAAAACATTTGAATATTTACAAAGTTTATTGAAATTTGAATTGAGCATTATGTAATTTACCAACTTTACTGAGGTTCAAATACTCAAAATCAATATGTTCATCAAACATTGAATTGAAATTATTGTTGATAAACATTTGAGGAACATCTCTTTTGTGTAAAGGAATCATGATCACATGATCATCAGAATCTTTATAAATACCACTTAATTTCAAAAAATTCGTTTCAAAATCAACAAATGCTCTTTCAATTCTTGTTTCTGAATTTCTTATCAATGTTGTTGGCTTCAATTCTCCTGTTATCTCGTTCAATGAAAATGTGATATCCTTTGAGAAATAAGTGTTCCAATTAAGTTTAACTTCAAAGGATTTTTCATTAATTTTTAGTATTTCAAAGTTGATTCGATCAGTAACCCAAATTTTTGTTATGCCAATTGATGAATGAATGACTTGGCAATTGTTGTCGTAAATTAATTGAAAATCTAAATATCTATCATAATTTGTGTTCATATATCTTGGAAACGATACTTTTTCAAATGTTCTTTGATTGTGGAAAAAATGCTCATTGTTCATTAACTCATTTGAATTGAAAAGACAATTCATATGAGTAGATTTGAGTGAATCTCCTTCTTCTATAAATCTGATGTCACTTTGATGATGATGTGTCCCATTCATTTGAGCTATAATTTCATTTGAATTTTCTGATAGTGTCCCTGATTTTAATGTGCACTTTAAATCCTTAAATTGAAAATTTTGGTTTGGTTCCAGTGATATCTCACTAACTTGTAATTTTCCAAAGACACAACTTCCGTGTAGAGAGATATTAATACCTTCTGAAAATTTCATGTTCGAAAGGAGCAGTGATTTTTTGTTGCATAAACCTAAATCAATAATCTCTTGATATGATTGAAAATGTACAGGTTTGGATTTCAAATTTAAAGCTTCTCCTTTAAAATTTCCATCGATACTTGTTTTGAAATTGAATTGAAAATTCTCTTTGTAAACAGTAAATGAAACTTCCAATTTCTTTGGAACTTCATTACTTTCCATTAAAATGTCTATTTGATCCAGTGAAGTAAATAAATTTTGACCAGGAATTTGATAGTTTTTGTTCCAAAGAACCAAAGAGATTTGAGTGACTTGAGTTTCTTCAGCAATTAAAATTTTTTTGATGAATAAGTTTGTCAAATTTATCTTATCAATTCTTTGTTGAATGTTAAAATATTTAAAAAATGCTTCAACAGATAGATTTGAGTGTTCAATCTCTAATTCATTTTCTTTTGTTTTTGTTATTTTAATTTCTTCAGTTTCAGATGTGTTTTTTGTGAAGAGCCAAGCTAATTGTGAACGATATGTGTTGATGTTTGAGTACTGATTCATGTGTTTGTTGATGTCAAAACAATCAAATCATTGGTCCTTTTATCTTTGAGGTTGAACGGACAACCTTCCAATTCATTTTATTTTGGCAACAGAAAAAACCAAATCTGATTCAATCAAAACCATAAGCCAATAAGAAGAAAGTTGTCCGTTGGTAATGATTTGAATGAATAAAAATATATGCTTTGTTTCCATTTTTAACTTTTAAAGAGGAAAGAAAATAAATAAGTGCTTTGTAAAAAATGATAGAAAGCCATCAAAATTATAAGTGTTGATGTTTGAGTGCTGATTCATTGTTTATCTTATATTTATATATATATAATTCGATCTTGCTTTTTATTTTTGCAGCTGAATGTCAGTAGAACCTTCTAAAATAATTGCATTCGGCAATAAAAATTACCTAATTTAGAGTTAACAATTGCCAATCAGATTGTTCATAAATGCAGAGAATACTTTTCACACTGTTGCTTTTGTTAACCATTACCGTTGCCTCTGGATATCTGATTCCGAATATTGTGAATCTAGGAACTAGATCGACAAGACATAGTTCTCGACTCTCCAAATTCAACAAACCAAAAACTGTAAGTTAAAAGTTAATTCTAACTTTTGAGCCAACTTTTTATCTTCAACCTTCAAATTTTCTATGGGAACCTTCATATTCGGAAAAGTTTGGTCCTATGAGATCAGTTGGAATTCATGATACTATAAATTTATGTAACTATTCCACATCTGTCTTATTGAAGACCAGAAGAGACGATTTTTTAAAAAGTAACTTTTGTGATCAATATTTTTGTAATTCAACTTACCATCAACTCAGCATCAATGAAACGAAACAATTTAACACAACAAATCATGAAGACATTGAATTGAGCATTTTATCAGTATTTAAAAAAAAATCTGTATTAATATTATTAGTATTGTCTAATATGCGAACAAACTCTAAATGATACGTTGTAAAATTCCATAAATTCAACTAAAATTTTAAGCTTTATTGAAAAAATTCAAAATGGAACATGTTCCAATAAAACAATAGAAATTTTACAACAATACAATCATTGTGGTAATTTTATGAATTATGAAAATGTATTTCCATTCTTTCATGATTCATTTTGTTATTTGTTGGATTCAAATTTCATGATCACTTCAGTAGAATTTGGATTATTCTATTGGACACATTATCGGATTCTTGGAGAGAATTTTACAATTTTGGTAACCAAAAGTGTTGAAGTTTCGTTGCTTCTGTTATTTATGCTTATTCCGGAGATTTATATGTTCATCAAGAAATTCAAGAAATTGAGAAATAACGTGAAAGGAAATAATAGGATGTATATTTTCAAAAGAAATTTCAAATTCATTTTTTCAATGAGACATCAAATATTATTCATATTATTGATAAAAACAATTGTACCTTTTGTCTCCTCCATTATTGATTGTGTGGTACCAATCAAGACCATCGTTGTCACAGAGTTATTTGCAGGATGTTGTTGCTTTTTGATATTCTTTTACATCATTACACTATGGTAAATGAAATGTATCTAAATTAATCAAATTAGGGCTCATTTTTATTCACAATCCACAAATTTAGATCCTGATTTATCACTACGACACAAGTATTCATTTATTCCTTTTTTTAATTATTTACAAGGATTTTTTTGATTATATCCGTTTCAACATGTATTTTTGCTGTATTTATTGCTGGTATTTTTTACCTGATGACCAGAACGTTCGAATCGAAAGTTTTTATCATCCTTTATGGATTATTATTTTTTGCTTTCGATATCAGTGAGCTTATTCATTGATTTTAACATTTAGTTTTTTCTGTTATCTTCACTTTGTTATCCATTGTTACCGTTCGAATTTCATTCACTTTATCAAAAACAATAGAATCAGATCCAATGTCAAAATTGATTCATTTGACAAAATTGAAATTCACAAGGCTAACGGTTGCTCTTTCCGTAATTATCGCAGTTGCTGTGTTGGCATTGACTATGTATGGGTTTAGTTCTGTTTTTGGTGGTCGACTTCTCATTGCTGGACAAGTGATCTCAGAAAATATAATCTTTTTATCGATCTCTGGAGTTGTTTATGTGACCCTTTTTGGTTTATCAAGTTGGTTAGAATGTTTTGAAATTTATTTTTACTCTTGTTTGAGGATACAAAAGACACTTAAATTGAAAAATAAAAAGGAATTTGACTGATGAAAATTCATTTTTTTTTCACACCAAGTTTTCATGATTATTTTTTACTCTGTTATCTATTGTTGTTGTCTTTTTATAAACAACAAAAAATGAAAACAGAAGAATCTGATTGATGATTTGAAAATAAACTTTTTCATTTTGCAGAAATGGAAGTTCAAAATCTAGAGAGTTCTCATTTGATAAAAATGGACCAATGTAAAATGTAAAATTTTTAATTGATTTTAGTTAACTCCTAAAAATTCAAAAGCAACTTTTTTTTCATTTAATAATTCATCTTCAGTAATTTTCATTTTTTTCTTTGAAAAATCATCAATAGTTAAATTTTGAATAATTGAAACTTTTTTATCTTTGATTGTAACTGGATATGAGTAAACAATTCCTTTAGCAATTCCATAAGATCCATCTGATGGAATGGCCATTGAAATCATTTGACCTTCTTCTGTTCCTAAAAACCAATTTCTCATATGATCAGTAATAGCTTTAGCAGCTGACATTGCACTTGAAAGTTTTCTTGCTTCAATGATTGCAGCACCTCTTTTTTGAATAGTTGAAATGAAAGTTGTGTTTAAAAATTCATCATCATTAACTGCTTCTCTAATTGATAATTTTTTTCCATTTTTTTCAACATATCCATGATTAACATCTGGGTATTGTGTTGATGAATGATTACCCCAAATAATTGTATCATGAACTGAACTTAAATCAACTCCTAATTTAATAGCTACTTGAGCAAGTGCTCTATTATGATCTAATCTTGTTAAAGCACTGAAGTTTTCTGATGGAATATCAGGTGCAAATTGTTTTAAAATGCAACAGTTTCTAAAAAAATGAAAGTGTTAAATTTTTTTTTTTTTTTTTACGTGTTTGCTGGATTTCCAACTACGACAATTTTGCATGTTTTTTTTGCTTTTTTATTTAAAATACCACCATGGTTTTTGAAAATAGCTGCATTTTTTTCTAACAAGTCTTTTCTTTCCATACCTAATGGGGTTGTTAAATTTTTTTTCTTTTTTTTTACCTTGAAGTCTTGGAAAAGCACCTACGAGAAGAGCTTTGATTTTTATAATTAAATATAAATAAAAATCACATACCTACATCAATATCATCAAAACCAACTTCAGCATCTTTTAAAAATGAAATTAAAAATATAAAAAATAAAAAACCTGTTGTAGCGACGATTCCTTTGAGAAGTGGATAAGCACCATCTTGAAGTTCCATAACAACACCTTGAAGTGCTTTTTCTGCTTGTGGAATTTCCAAAAGATGAACAATGACTGGTTGTTTTTCTCCGAACATATTTCCGTTACAAACATTTGGAAGTAAAGAGTAACCAATTTGTCCAGCTGCTCCTGTGATACAAACTTTTAATGGTGAAGTTGACTATTTAGGTAAAGGGTTAAAAATCGGTTGGTTCTCTTTACCATTTTTTTTTTTCTGTTCTGAGGGTATTTGACTAATCAAAAACGAGATGGTTGAAAAATATAAGCAACAAGAAATTCATGCAAAGGAATCGAACTCGAAAAAAAATTAATCTTTCGAATAAAGTCAACACCATGATATTCGGACTGTGTTTGAAGAAGAAGTAAAAAAAACTTTAAGAACCAATTGATGATGAATGAAAAATAATTTGTCTTCCACAATTCTTTTTCTCTTTATTATTCAAAAAGTTGTTTTGCGTTGGGACAACTCAACAGCAACTTGTTATCGTTTAAAATTAAAAGTGAGCAAATACTTTCAACAGTTCTACAAAATATTTATTTTCTTTTTCTTGCATCACGAACAACTCTACAATATGGACCCATTGTTGGATCTGTAATATAATCCCACATAACTTTAACCCAAGAATCATGATGTTCTAAATTATCATAGTATTTAGCAGCAATTTTTTTAACTAAAGGTAATTTGCTACCTGGAATTCTTGGAAAATCATGATGTTCATTGTGATAACCAACATTAAATGCTACTTTGTTTAAAATACCATAATATGAATAAGTTTCTTGTCCTTCTGAAAAAACATAATGTTCAGCGATAAAATGACCAGCAACTGGATGTAAACCAGATCCAAAGAAACCAGAAACGAATAAGTAAACAACTGATTTAGCTCCAAGGAAATAACCAATCAAACAACTTGAAATAAAACAAGTTGTCCAACAAACTGCATCATTAAAATTTGGTTTTTTAGGTGAAACAAACAATGGTCTTGTTATATAAAAAACTGGTTGTAAAAATACCCAAATAGCTTTTGTAAAAGCATTTCTAAAAATTAAACCTTCAAATCTTGAAGGAATATCAACATCACCGATTACATCTCCTTGTTGCATGTGATGATCATGATGATATCTTTGAAACATTGAAAAATGTGGAAATATGGTTGTAGTATTACAAAAAACACCAAAAAGTTGATTATGATA
This sequence comes from Neovahlkampfia damariscottae, assembly GCA_016618085.1. NCBI lineage: Eukaryota > Heterolobosea > Selenaionea > Neovahlkampfiida > Neovahlkampfiidae > Neovahlkampfia > Neovahlkampfia damariscottae. The sequence continues at coordinate 158,695 of JABLTG010000001.1, read as the reverse complement.
TGGTTTTTCAAATAATAAGTTGTCTACAAGTTAAGTCTTTTCTTAAACTTACGTGATATTTCGTGCATAGCTAAAAATAATGCATGACCTGCTACACCTCCATAAATATAACCAACTGCAAGTAAAATTGACCAAGGTTGGTCTTTGAGAATATAAGCTAACATAAATTGTGTTGTCATCCAAAATAAAACTTCATATTTTGTATTTGGATCATATCCTTGAAGATCAGCAATTTCTGGATATTCTGCTAAAATTTGTTTTCTTCTTGTGGCATGTGGTTCTCCAACTTCACTGAAATAAAAATCTACAGGTTGTTCTTTATGATGATACTTTTGTTCTATTGTCATGCTTGTTGTTCTTGATGATGTTTCAAGTTGAAGGTTGGTGATTGGACAATTAACAACGAACGTCAAAAATTTTCTTATTGGTTTGAAAGTTTTGCCGAAGTGTGAATTAAATTCTCTAGATTTGTTGAAAAAATGATTGTTTTCTTCAATTTATTCAATTTAGGAAAAATTCTTTTCATTCGTTAGGAGTTTTTTTATCCAACAAAATGTGTTCAGTGAAAAAAATAAAATTTGAAAAACAAAAAAGTCCAATTTCATGCAGATAACATTCAAATTCATGACAGAAAAATTAATTTTCATTTACAAAGTTCAACATCAATTGTATTTTTTTTTAATTTTGATTCATTCAATAAAATCCAACAACAAACCACCAACAAACGATAATATGGCTTCAAAAATCATAATTCCGCCAGGTGTATTGGTATTAAAGTAATAAAAAACAAGTCCAAAGGCAGTAATAAAATAACAAAAAATTGGGATTCGAATTAAACAACCTCTAATGCGTAAATTATACGAAATTTGATGTTGTATTAGTTTTAAGTATGTAGTAGAAATAAAAAAGCCCACAATCATTAAAAAACAGTTTGTCACATAAGAAGCAAAAAACAGCAAGGTTCTGGCGAACATCAAAATCCAAAAAATTGGTTGGACGAAAAAATTAACTAAGCAAAGCCATATCAATGAAAAATAACACCTAATAACCATACAAAGTGATTCAAAAAAATCTCCAGAGAGTCAAGTTTTATGGAAAATAAACTTTATTTTAAGCCATAAAAACAAATGTTAATAAAAGACCCATAATCATTGAAATAACACTGAATTTAACTGAAACTCCAGAACTTTGAAGTTGTCCTTGAATACCTGTGTCACTTTGTACAATATTTTTTTCTTGAGCTTGATATTGTGCATTCATACTTGCTGATGATGAAGTTTGTTTTTTAACATAGTATTTTCCTGTAGTGTCATTGACATAACAAGTTCTTTTGATATAACTTGTTTGTGTAGTTGAAACTTTTGTTTTCAATCTGCATGTCATTTGTCTATAACCTGTTGGAGCAGTTGCTAATGTAGTAAAACCGATGAATGTATATGTCCCAGCGTATCTTCGTGGTCTTGTGTATCCTGTTCTATAAGTTGTTCTATATCCTGTTCTGTAACCTGTTCTGTAACCTGTTCTGTAACCTGTTCTTCCTCCTATGCTTCCTCCTTTTCTGAGTGTTTTTTCTGATAAGACTTCAGGTTCTTCAAAGTCTTCAAGATTTTCCAAATCATCTTCATAGTCTTCATCAAGATAATGAGTGCGAGCAGAAGCAAAAACGATGAGTAAAAGAAGTGCTACAATAAATAATTTTAACTTCATTATGATTGTTTCAATGTAACTGTTGTAACTAAATTGCTTTAACCAATCAAAATCCAATCAGTATTTATCACCAATTGGTCGATTTAAGAAGAAAATGCCAAAAATAGACTGCATAGTTGTTTTAAATATTTTATTTTCCTGAAAATTTTAATTGATTATATGTAACACTTAATCCACTTAATGAATTTTCTAAAGCAGAATTCTTTTCACCACCCAAATATTCAATAATTTCTTGATTTATGAAATCAACTGTTTTTTTTCGTTGTTCTTGATTCAATAAATATGATAAAGGTGAATCTTTTGGTGATTCATATGCTAATAAACCTATAATTTCCTGAAAAAATTAGTGTGAATTTCAAATTTACATAAACTTCAGGAACAGATGAAAAATTTTGAAATTCATCAAAATAGTTTTGAGCTACTTCAATAGCAACAAGTAATTCATCACTCTTTATATATTCAATGAATAATTGATAATACAACATGGCTTTTGATTCTTTCTTTGAATTTAGAAAAAATGGAAATTTTTGATTTAACAAATCTAAAGTTTCTTCAATTTTACCTTTCAAGATGAGTCTTTTAATTTCTTTATTAGATGTTAATAAAGTTATTTTTAGTTACCAAATCTGAATTCTAATTCATATTGACTGTTTTTTTCGTCTAATATTTTTACTGTGTTTTTATAACCTTGATGTATCAAATAGGAAACAACTAATTTTCTAATTCCTTCATTTTCCAATTTATAAGTATCAACATCTTCAAATTCTTTTTTTTTTTCATCCTTTTTTTCAAAATTAGTTTTGATTTTTTTTTTTGTAATACTTCAATTAAATCTCCAATTTTGAATTCAAAATCATTTTCACCAAAATTTATATGAACTTTAAAAGATTAAAAAAATCATTAAATTACCAAAACTATGATCTAAACCTATAGTTGGATACAAAACTCTGTCTTTATGAGCTTTGAAAGCAATTCCTAAAAATTTTCCGTTTTTTGTGAAAAATATTTCACGTGTTCTGAATATATAACCACAACCTATTGTATCTCCAACTCCAAATACTGGACCATATGATTTTCCTATTAAGAAAAAAAAAATTAATTTCTTTTTTCAAACCTGGAGAACTTGAATTGTGAAATTTATTTCCATCATCACCATGATATCCATAAGAACCATCTAACCAACCTAATACAACTTTTAAATATTTTCAAATTTCCAAACCTGGTTGTTTATTAGTTGGATAATTTTTCAATGCTAATCCAATTGCAGCTCCTCCATTTCCATTTGTTTCTTCAACATATATTTCAAAATAACCAACATATTGAAAATTATAAAAAGGGTCAATTGATTGAATGCTCTAAATTTTTAAGTTTATTTTTTTTCCAAACTGCGTCTGTTTGAAGTGGAGAAGCAGAAAGATGAGACACTGATAATTTATTTGAAGAAACTTTTAAATATCTATTACTATTTTGTGTCAATCTGTTCTTTTTTGACTCTTTTGTTTTTTGTTCAATTTCTTCAAATGTTGTTGCAAAAAGTTCAGGAAAATAATCCGTCATTTTGATTGGATATTAAAAATACTAACGTTATTTTATTATTTTTCATTTTTTTGAAATATCTATTGTTGAGGATCGTTGCTTAAAAAATTTTGAAATTTTTCAACACATTTTTGAACGTTCAATGTTGTGGCATCCAAACAAACAGGATAAGCATAATCGCCTAAATCTTTGTTTTTCTCCATGCATTCTCTTATCGGTTTTCCACATAAAACACTCACTTCACAATTATAACATTCTGAATCTTCTTTGAAACAAGTTTCATTAAAATCATTTTGCATTTTTTCCCAACATTTTTTCACGTTTCTTTGTTGTAAATCACAAAGTGAGTCCTTTTTGATTCTAGTAAAACGTTCTTTTATCTTTTTATTTGTGTCTGATTCTTCAATAGAATAAGAATCATCCAATTGGGTTAAATTTTCATGTTGATAAAAATTTTTTGGATTTTGCATTTCTGTTGATGAAATTCTTTCACTCCATTTTTCAAAAATTGATTTAACCTTCTCATCATGCATACAAATTTCAACTCGTCTCATTTCTGAAGGTAATATTGAAGTTGATTGAATATCAACTGAAGCAAGACATTTTTTTAATGTTGAACTTAATACTGACATCATACAAGTTGGTAATTTTTTTTCAAAATTTTCACAAGCACTTTTGGAAAAAGAAGAATTAGTTTTTGAACATTCTTTCATTTTTTGTGATAAACTTTGGCATAAATATTCTGCTTCTTTCATTTTCCAAAACAGTTCTTCGTTTGTGAATTTGTAAAATTTGTCTTCATTTTCCTCCGTGGACATGATGAATTAACGAAAGAGATGATTGGCGGAATTATTCTTGGTTCAATTTTTATTCAAAAATTGGAAATTAAATTGGTTGAGTCAAAGACATTAATTGTACAATCTGATGATACTGTACCGATTAAACTTGAATTATGATTCCATTTCAATCCTTCAATCGATCCAGAATGAATTTTTGCTTGGAAGATTTCTTTCTTCGTTTTTAAACACCAAATAACCAAATAACCATTTTGTGTAGTTGTAATCAATTGATCACCTGATTTATCTAATGCTAAATATGTCAATGTGTGCCATCCTTCAATATGATATGTATTGAATTCATGATGTAATTCCCAACTTGAAACATTCCAAATCATGATTCTCTTGTCATCTGCACATGTGACTAATATTTCACCATTAGAACTTAAACTCCAATCTACACTTGTTACTGCAGTTGTGTGACCACTCAAAGTTTGAATTAATTCCCCTTTGAGGTTCCATATTTTTGTCGTTTGATCTTCTGATGATGTAGCTATGAAATTATTATTTGGAGACCATTTGAGAGACCAAACTTCTGAATACATCCCAATTGTACCGAATCTACCATTTTTCTCACCACCTTTTATCGGAGGATGTGATACTTTATTTAATACTTTTTTGAAAATATTTTGGTTTTCTTGAAGAATGATTAAATGTCCATCTTTAGTACCAATAGCCAATCTTGATGGATTTTCACTATTCTCCCAATCCATACAAATAATTTTACTTCTTATTTTTAAAATTTTTTGTAATTTGTCATTTTCAATGTTCCAATTCAAGATACTTCCATCTAGACAACCTATTTGAATCCAATTAGAATTTCTTTTCCATCTTAGACACCTAATAGCAGATTTTAGTTGTATTTCTTTTATTGAATGATGGTTTACAATATCCCAAAGAATTACATTTCCTTTGAAATCACCTGATACCAAATATTTTCCATTTTCCGAAATATCAACACCACAACAAGTTAATGAATGTAATGAGACAGATAAAACTGTATCTTCGTATGAATCTAACCTAAAATGTTTCAATCCTTCCTCAGCAACAATCCAAATCATCTTCTCCTTCTTGCATGACCAAACCAATGTTCTAATGGATAACTTTGGAATTTTGTATTCTTTGATAAATTTTCCATCGATACTATAACATTGTATAGTATTTGAATTATTTGAAATGTAAAAAAAATCTTCATTGAACAAAACAGTTTTCACTTTAATATTCGCATTTATCTCACATAAAATTGTCAAATTTTCTGCATCCAACAACATAAGTTTTTGATCATTAATTTCAGGTTTCAAAGCAAAAATTGAATGATTTTCATCATTTCCGAGCATATAAATTTTTTGTTGTTGGAGAATTTCTTTTTGTTGTATTAATTTAAATTTCTTATCTGTGAGAGTTGCCATTGAAATCATTTTCGAATTTATTGAATACTCTTCAATAGTGAGTATATTTCCTGATTTTGTAAATGATGCAGAAGTGTAATTTCCAATTTTTGTTCCTTCCAATTTTAAATGTAACCTTCCATTTTTTGACTTTTCAACACTTATCAAAGATAAAGTTCCAGTGCTTCTGGACAAGGTCAATATAAAATTTCCATCTCTAGACCAGTGAGAGAATGATATACTTCCTTTCAAAATTTGAAGAGAATCTGACATTTCTTTCCATTCATTATTCCAAATTTTTAAAACACCTCCAAAACAAGTAGTTGAAATATACTCATCATTTGGTGATCTCTCCATTGAAGTAACAATATGTTCATGAGCATGTAAAAAATTTACTCTTCTTTTTTCTTTAATGTCCCATGTAACAACAGTTGGACCGATAGGAGCATCAATTTGGTAGATTTTATTATTTACAGAAGGAAGTATATTCTTTGTGTGTGATGTTGTAACACCAAAACTACTCACTTGCTTCAGTCCTTGCATTTTTGTTTGAATTTATTTTTAGTTTTCGGACATTTTTATTGGTTGAGTTCAATGGTCATAAAGTCAAAGTCTTTTTCAGAAAAATTTATTTTTGATTCCAATTAAATTTTTCAAGCAATGTGTCTTTGAATAAATTCAATAGGAACAATCAATTTGTGTCTTTTTTGAGATCAGAACAGATTTTGGTTTCATTTCTTTCCAGTCTCTCTTTTGGTTTATATATCCTTTATTTTATGAGATTTTTCGTTTTATCCATCAATGATAACTGTTTTCTTCAGTCTGATTTTTTTGAAAAAGTTGACTTCCTACAGCTTTTTCAAATGGAGTTCAATTGAATTAACACATATTAATGAACTTAAAAAACAATTACATGAGACACAAACTCAACATGAAATTAAATTGCAAGATCAAGAAGACGGAATTAATTTCACTTTTAAAATGAGCTTCAACTATTTCAGGTAAAATTCTATGTTTAATGAATTCCAGAGTACATGATGTTATACCTTTTTCTTGTTCAAAACAATGCATGTGATACCACCAATGATCAGTGCACTTCATGATTGTTTGTGTAAACAATTTTCACATAAACTGTTAACCAATCATTTTCTACAACCAATCAGAATGTCCAAAACTTTTACAAGAGAAGAAGTAGGAGAACATAATAGTAAAACAGATGCATGGATAATCATCGATGGAAAAGTCTATGACATTACTAAATTTGCTATGTTCCATCCAGGAGGAAAAGGAATTCTTTTAAACGTAGCTGGACAAGATGCTACTAAAGAATTCGACGCTTTTCATAAAAAATCAGTTCTTGACAAATACACTGAAAAATTATGTATTGGAGAAATTGAAGGAGAATCAAAACCAGGTGTAAGTTCACTCCTTTCAGGTGGAAAACATCAAAATCCAAAATACTTTGGAGATTTAACTCCTTATGTCGATCCTGCTTGGTATCAAGGTCATCATACAACATACTTCAACGATTCACATCGTAGATTTCGTGTTGCTTGTCGTGAATTCGTTGAAAAACACATCACACCAGTGCAAAAAAAAAAAAAAAAAAATTAACACTTTTTTAGTTCTGTCATGAATGGGATGAAACTTTAAAATTTCCAAAAGATTTACATCAAAAAGGATATGAAGCTGGTCTTTATCCAGGGTCTTCAGGTTGTTGGCCAACAAAATATGCAGGAACTAAAATTGCTGGAGGTGTTAAACCAGAAGAATGGGATTATTTTCATGAATATATTTTATTAGATGAATTAATGAGATGTGGTTCAACTTCAGGTGCTTCAATTTTAGGTGAAGGTATTGGTTTAGGTCTTCCACCTTTGTTACATTTTGGTTCAGAAACTTTAAAAGATAAGTATGTTGAAAACGTTGTTAAAGGAAAGAAAATCATTTGTTTAGCAATCACAGAACCAACTGCAGGTTCAGATGTTGCAAATATTCAATGTACTGCTGAATTAACACCAGACGGAAAACATTACATTGTAAATGGTGAAAAGAAATGGATAACATCAGGTATTTTTATACATATATATAAATTTTGATAAAGGTACATTTGCTGATTATTTCACTGTTGCTGTTCGCACAGGAAAAAAAGGTATGGGTGGAATTTCAATGTTAGTCGTTGAAAGAGGACCAGGAGTTAAAACAAGACATATCAAATGTATGGGTTTATGGGCTGCTGGAACAGCTTATGTCACGTACTTTTTTTTTTTTTTTTCACAATTTAGTTTTGACAATGTTAAAGTACCTGTTGAAAATTTAATTGGAAAAGAAAATCAAGGTTTCAAATATATCATGTATAACTTTAATCATGAACGTTTCATTATTATTGTTGAAACTGTTCGTTTGGCGAGAATTTGTTATGAAGAATCTTTTCATTACGCAAACAAAAGAAAAACTTTTGGAAAAAAATTGATTGAACATCAAGGTAAAAAAAGAAAACTTTTGAAAAAGAAATTAGTTATTCGAGCAAAATTAGGAAATATGATTAGACAAATTGAAGCTTGCCAAGCTTGGACAGAACAATTAACTTATCAAATGTGTAAAATGTCTCATTTAGAAGGAAATATGAAGTTAGGTGGTTCATTAGCTCTTTTAAAAGTACAAGCAACTACAGTTTTAGAATTCTGTGCAAGAGAAGGTAAAAAATTATGAAAAAAAAAAATTTAATTTTTTCAGCTGTCCAAATATTTGGAGGTCTTGGATACACTCGTGGAGGACAAGGTGAAAAAGTTGAAAGAATTTACAGAGAATCAAGATCATTATCCATTTTAGGAGGTTCAGAAGAAATCATGCTTGATTTAGGTGTTCGTCAGGCAATTAGAATGAATAAATCAAAATTATAAACAATTTATTTTTCATTTTTCATAATTTCCAATTCTTTTTCATAGTCTTTGACATATTGATCGATTTTCTTAAATTGATGATCCCATGAAATGTTATACAAGAATTGTCTTAAATCAAATCTATTATCATCAGGTGAGTATGATTCTGCATGATAACTTGGTGTTAAAGTTGTCATTTTATGTCTATTGATAGAATAGGTTTTGAAGAATAATTTCACTTTTTCAGCAACAGTTCCAACAGGAATGTCATTCCATTCATGAACTAATCTATTAAACATTGAAACAGGTCCACAACCAAACATTTTACGTAATGTACCATAGTGTCTTAATTCTTCAAATGACATGCCCATATCATCTTCTGAAACTTGTTTGGTACCTTTTGGTCTTAATTCTGCGGTTGCTTTTGATTTGACAATTTCACCTAATGTTTTGTAACCAAGATTTGTGGAACCCCATGAAAGAAATCTTTTCAAATCGATTTTACAAATAGATCCAATTGGATTAAGATCAGCAGCACTACAATCATATTTTGTATAATAACCTCTCAATGCTGAAATTATCTTGTTTAATTTTTTTTTTTTCAAACCTTCATCAACGTTTGCAGAACCTAAAACTAATAATTGTTTGTTATTTCCAAGACCACGAACCCAACCTAATGTTTGAGCAAAAAAGTATGACAAAACCATTCTAATTCTAGCTTGAATATTTTGTAATGCTAAATCTTCAAGCCATCCTCCTCCATTAACTTTAAAGTTTGGTGTTTTTTGAGTTGTATCAACAAATACTTTAACTAAAGCATCAACTACAATATCAATATTAACGTCATAATGAAATGCTCCAATTTCAGAAGCTAAACTTTTTGCACGACTTCTTGTTTCATCACTGGAGTTCACAGTTCCCATATAAGTTGTATGAAATAAATAACCTGCAATTTCTTGTGGACTTTTTGGTACCCAGTCATCTTTTTGATTACAAATTCTTCTGATGTCTTTTAACACAATTGGATTTCCTTCTTGACATTCTCTGTGAACCATAATAGTCATGCTTCCAACAATTGCAGCTGTAGCTCCTGAATCTGCGCCACCTGATAAAGGAAGAAAATAACCACCCATACCAGATCTTCTGAGATAATCCCATAACCTTAATAAAGTTTGTGTTAAAAAAAAAAAAAAAATTACCAAGATGCAGGACCAAGAGCAATTTCTTCTTCAGGTGAAAGATATTCTATTTTTCTTGGTTTTGTTAATTTTAACCTTGAATAAAGTTTTTTGTTTGTCAATTTTTTTTTTTTTACTTTGGATGAAGGTTTCCAGATGATAAATTGAAGTCTACTTCAATTCTTGGATAAGCGATAGTGTAACTTGATTGTACACCTCTTGAAGAACAAATATTTCTGTAATTTGCAATTTCATCTAAATCAACAGAAGCTGTAATGACTTCAACATCTTTTAAAGAAAATTGTGAACCTTGTGCTAATAAATTTCCATTATTCCAGATCATAGCACACCCATCATAGTAACATCTTCCACCGTCACATCCTTGTTGGTTACTATATAAATAAGCACCTCCAAGTTTTGTTGTCGCAGATTTCATCAAGTCAACTCTTGTATTTAACTTACGAAGTTGATGATGTGAACCAGATCCATTTGTGATAATTTCAACTCCATCTAAACCTAGTTTAATATGTGGTGAGTCAGGTGTGAATAATTCTTCACAAGTCTCTGCAGCAAGTGATGTATCATTTAATTGAATAACTGCATCTCCAAATTGACAAGTTTTTTGACCTGCAAGACAAGAAACTATTGAATTTGTTGATAAAAAAAAATAAAACAAACTTTTGCGTGGGAGATAAAAAGTTTCAATTTTTTGTTGATTTTTCCATGAAGTAAACCACCGTGTTTCACGATAATTACCTAAATTTTCAATTACAAATATTTAGATACCATCATTTGCAAGATACAACTTTGGTCTGATTAATAAAATTTTACCATTCAATATAAAAACTCTGCAGTTGTAACGAACTGTCTTAAAAACAACTGGCATACCAATATCACAAAGAATACCATTCTAAAATTTAGTTAAAAAAAAACATCCTTACAGTGACTCCACTTTTGATAAGTTTAACAATACCTTTTTTTTTTTTAGAAATTTCAAAATAAAACTTTGCCATGAGTGGTCGTATGTATCACTTTCTAAATAGTGATCTTCACAACCATAGCCACTGATCTCTAATTCTGGTCCTAATCTATATTTTGCTCCTTGTTTCTTGGCAATCTTAATGGATTCAATAATTCTTTGTAAATTTCCTGTGAAATCCATAGCCCATTGATTTAAATTGCATGTTGCTAGTCTTAAAATTAAAAAAACAGATGATTACTCAACAATTCTCATCCCTCAACTGGTTTGACAAATGATTGGTCTAAATTAAACTAGCAAATCACAAAACAACTAAGAAAAAAAAAAGAGATTTATTTGGAGTAGCATACAGTATTGTTATTTTGTTGTTACTTACAATAACAACAGATCCTCCATGGCGCAGTCGGTAGCGCGTTAGGCTGTTAACCTACAGGTCCTTGGTTCGAACCCAAGTGGAGGAGATCTTTTTTGTTTTTCCTTTTTTCGTGTACAACTTTTGTGGTCATACTGAGGTGTAATTTCAATGAAAAATTCTTTATTTATTCATATTTGTTGTTTCAAAAAAATGATGTCTTACCTTGTGAATTAGGAAGCATGTTGGTTTCAACAAAAAGAATGGAGCAAATGACATCAAAATCAAAACAGCTAACACACCAAATCCAAATGCAATCAAAATGATATCTCTTTCAGTGAGTATGAAAAACTGACATCTATTTCCATAATAAAGACCATTGCAAATACAGTGATCAAATGAAGAACAAATTCCATTGGAACTGCAAACGGTTTTATCATCTTCCATTTTTCCAAAACATGTGGTGTCATAACAATTTGGACCGAAATAAGTGGAATTACAAATACAAGAACCATTCATGCATGTTCCCGAATTAAAAGCACAAAATGTTGAATTATTATCTGGACATTGAATTAAATTACAATCTCTTCCGAAATAACCCTTTGGGCATTCGCATTCAGTTGAATTTTTGGTACATTGAAACAAAAAGTTCTGAGATCCCATTCCAGTGTTCATTTTCGAAATTGATTGGATTTTCAACTGAGTTGAAACGAATCTGGATGTGTAATCTCCCAACCCTAATTCACCAAATTCATTTTTCCCAAATGCAAATAAAACTTTCTTTTCATCCAATACGAATGATCCACCAGCTCCAGATTGTATCTTCACAATATTATTTGTTGACTGAATTAGATTTGGAATATCCAAATATTCAACGGATCCTTGCCCTATTTGACCATCCTGTTGAAAATAAATGAAGGATATTCTTACTTTATTGTTTCCAAACGAAAGAACAAAACCTTGACTTATTATCAATGACATCTCCTTACCAGCTGAAATATCATCAACACTATTAATTCCTGATATGAGGTGTGGATAATTTATTTTTCCATCTCGAAATCCTAAACCTAATTCACCAAACTAAATTATTGGTCAATTGAAAATTGAACAAACTTGATTTCTACCAAAAGACATCACCCTTTTGTCTTTTAACAAAATTAAAGAATGATAAAAACCGCAACTCATTGTTTTGATTTCTTGCGTAATGTTAATTCTTTGTGGAGTGGTGACCATAACAGACGACAATTTTAAACCTAATTCCCCATCCTAATATTCAATGCAAGTTAAAAAATAGACAGGAGTTACTGTATTTTTTCCACAAGAATGTATTATTCCTTTTTTATTTAATAATAAGGTGAAACCTGTTCCGCAACCTACTTTTACAATGTTCTTCATTGTTGATATTTCAACTGGAATCAAGCGATTGGTATTATCACTTAAGCCTAATTGACCATAAAAATTCCATCCAAATGACATTACGTTTCCACCCTCTTCAATGATCAAATTGTGATAATCACCAGATGAAAAATCAATAATTTTTTTACTCATGATGCAAGTCACGGATTTAATCATAATTTCATGACCCAAACCATGATTACCATACTGTTCATTTTTTTATTAAATTTTCAAGAATTTTACCAATCCACTACCTAATGTACAAATTGTTCCATTGGACAATAATAGAACTGTGTGAAATAAACCACCACCTGCTATTTCAACTTCAATATCATCAAACACACCAAAAGGAGTTTTGATTGTGTTTAAATTTGTCTCAAACATTAAAAAATTTTTTCAAACTTTTGTTGTTATCAAATGGTTCTTCAAAGAAAGTTAGGTGTTTTTTTTGTTTTACTTTATTATTTCCTGATCCATAAATATTAAATTGTTTGAATTGACAGGTGTCCAGAAACAGTGAAATGATCAATATAACACCAAAACTTTTTCGTAACATCATTGATTGGATAAAAATTTTTATTGATTTTCTTGTTCAGTTCGAATTTTTTTTAATTTATTCAATGTAGAAAATGATCTGTTTTTTAAAAAATAAGATTCCAAAGAGTCAAAAATGATTGAATTGATGTTCATTCCTTGGTGAAACATTTCATCGACAAAACTCATTGTTTTCTCAGACTCCTTTGGCAACAATATCAATAAAAATGATGATAATAGAACTGAATCAGGTTCTATTTTTCTTTCAATCATATAGTTCAATAATTTCTCGATATACTTTAATTGATTATGTGAAAGTAATAAGCTCCATAGGTTATCTAAATTTCCAATTTGATTTTTATCAAGAATTAATGAAAAAATACTTTCAAATCTTTCTATATCTTTTAATTTTAGTAATTCATCAATAAATTTCATCTTAATATCAAATTCGATTTCATAGTCATTTTCAATTAACACATCAAATAGATGAAGTGATTTTTCTTTTTCATTAACAAAAAACTTTTCTATTAAAACTTTTAAAGCATCAAAAGAAATAGTTTTTTGTTCATTAATCAAAAATAAAGTCAATTGATATAATTTTTCATATTCTTTCTGTGCTAAATAATGCTTTGAAATTAACAAATAATGTTGAGGTGTTATTTCAATTTTGTTTTGATGAAATAAATATAAAATAGAATCTAATCTCGAAAAGTTATGACTTATTGATTTGGATATTAATTTTCTTGCATTTATGTCTGTAGGAACCATGTTATTATGGCACATCTCTGTAAATAAATCTATGGCTTCATTCACATTGTTTTTATTCAAATGACTGGAAATAAACAGGTTATATTGATCATATCTTTTGGTCAAGGTGGAGTAAAATTTTTTGTTGTTGACAATTGACCTCCACATTACAAATTTGAATAGAAACTTGAAATGATTGGCTAGTTCAAAGAGTATTTTTTTTTATTGAATCTGCAGTTTTATGAATTTTTTTTTTACTCTATTTTTTTTTAAATTCTCCGATTTTCTTTTACCAATCAAAATTGAATGTCCAACAAAGCACCAACTTTTTTGGTGAGGCACCATGCCAAAATGATTGCTGATTTTAAATCAGGTGGGAAAAATCAAATGAGTTGTGATAATAATGAATTGGTCTTCATTGAAGAAGAAGGTAAAAACAAAATTCATTTTTTTCATCCTCAAGGTCACAACGGTTGGGCCATTGCCAGAAAAACAAACTCAAATAAAAAAGGATTCATACCAATATCTTATTACTCTTATGTAAAATATGATAAAGAAAAAAAGTAAACAACAAGATTTTTTTGACAGACATTTTTTCAAGTCTTTACCTTCCAAGCAAATACGATGCTTATTACAAACAAACATATTGGAACTGTATATCATGTCAAGTTAAAATATCAGTTTTTGTTTGCCGTTATCATTGCACAGAATGCCCGACACAAGAGAGTTTTAATATTTGTCATCCTTGTTTCATTAAAAAAAGTGAACAACAATGGAGAGATGAACATGAAAATGAATTTAACCATGAACTTCAAATAACAGCAATGAGAAAGCATCAGGGTTACATGCATTGGTTAACCACTGGAGATTCTTCAGCTGATACATTAAAAAGAGCTTTTACCAATTACAGTGACAGACCTTGTTTAGGTGAAAGAATTAAAAATAATTTCAAAGGTCAAAAAATCATCGGAAAATATAAATTTCAAACTTTTAAAGAAATTTGGGATCAACTTCAAGCTACAGCATGTGGTTTAACCAAATTGAACTCAAAAGTTCATAAAAAACGTGGTTTTGTTGGAATTTGTTCAATTAATAGAACAGAATGGTTTGTAACTGATTGGGCTTGTGTTTATAATGGAATGGTTTCTGTTCCTCTTGCAAGAACTAGATTTTTAGTTGATGATCTTTCAGGTGGAATTTCGACGATCAATAATGCTGAATGTTTCGCTATTGTTTGTTCTGAAGAGGTAACTGAAAAGTTAATAGAAGCTTGTTGTCAAACACCAAGTGTGAAATATATAATTCAAATGGAACCTTTATCTAAGAAATATTCAAATGAAACAAATGCATTCTTGAAGAAATCAAAAGTTCAACTCATGTGTCTTGCCGATTTAATGAAATTAGGAAAGAAGAATATTCATGATATTGTGCCAATTGAACCAAACGATTTGAGAACAATTGTGTATACAAGTGGATCAACTGGAAATCCAAAAGGAGCAATGATCATGGAGGATAAATATCTAAAAGGGATTCTCACAGAATACTGGGGATATCATCCTTTAGTTTGTTCATCTTTCTCTCCACTTGATCATCCAAGTGACAGAAACAATGTGACAACTACCATAATGAATGGAGGAAAAATTGGTATTTACTCAGGTGATATTGGAAGAATTTTTGAAGATTTGAAATTACTTGAACCTTGTATGTTGAGCTCAACACCTCGTCTATTCAATCGCCTTTATAAAGAATATCAACAAACATTGACTTTAATGAAAACATCAGGTCAAAAATTTGATGAAAAAGAAGTGCTTAGGGAATTTTCAACAACATTTGGGCGTAGAATCAAAGGAATTACTGTTGGTGGAGCTCCCACAGCTCCTGAGGTGGTTCAATTTTTAAGAGATTGTTTCACACAATGTGGTGTTTGGAATGGTTATGCAAGTACTGAATGTGGTTCAATATTTCTTGTTTCCAGTTCTGGAGATAATGACAAACATTTATTTGAAGGTGTAAAAGTGAAACTAGTTGATGTTCCAGATTTAAACTATTTTGCAAATGGTACTCCGCCGAGAGGAGAGATTTGTGTACAATCAAAAGATTGTATTGGTGGATATTATAAAGATGAAGAAAAAACAAAAGAGTTGATCTGTGAAATTGATGGTGAATTATGGTATAAAACAGGAGATATTGGTCAATTGAATGAAAATGGAAGATACACAATCATTGATCGAAAAAAAAGTTTTTTCAAATTAGCTCAAGGAGAGTTTGTTGCACCCGAACCACTTGAATTATTATACTTAGATTCCAAGTTTATTGATCAAATATTTGTTTATGGAGACTCATTGGCAACATTTGTACTTGCAGTTGTAGTTCCAAAAATGGAAACTGTTAATTTATGGGCTAAATCTGAGAATATTGATCTTGGATATGATCTTTCAAAATGTGAAACTTTGAAAAAGAAATTAATTCAAGAAATTACTGATATTGGATTGGAAGCTAAAAAACCGGCTTACGAAATCCCTTTTGATATTATTATTGAAACTGAAAAATTCACTAGCGACAATGGAAAAATGACATCATCAAACAAAATTGCAAGAGCTACATTGAATAAGTTCTATAAAAAACCAATGAGAAAAATTTATGATGACCTTGAAGAAAAATCATCTGAGGATGATATTATCCAATCAATTTTTTCATGTCTTGGAATGTCAACACCAAATAAAGAATCAACATTCAAACAGATTGGAGGTGATTCATTGACAGCTTCTAAAGTATCCACTTTGCTGAAACAAAAGTTGAAAGTTGATTTACAAGCAAGTATATTTACAAATGAAAATATGACAATGGAAGACATCATCAAATTGATAAAATCTTCATCAAATATGGAGAAAAAAGAATCTAATTATAAAGAAGATTTGAAATTAATTGATCAAATTACTTTACCAAATAATAAAACAATTGTTAAGGTAGAAGATGTAAAAAACATCCTTTTGACAGGTGTCACTGGGTTCTTGGGTGTATTTCTCTTAAAAGAGCTTTTGAGTAGACACAAAAATACAAAAATTCATTGTTTAGTCCGCTCAAAAAACAATGAAATTGGGATTCAAAGAATACTTCAAAATGTGAAAAAAATGAACATTGAATTGTCAAAAGATGACGAATCAAGAATTTTAGTGGTTCCAGGAGATTTATCAAAAGAAAATTTTGGAATGGAAAAACAAGCATTTAATGGATACCAAATTTTAATTGATGTTATTTATCATAATGGTTCATTGGTCAATTCTATCTATTCATATGAAGATCATAAACCAGCAAATGTCTTTGGAACAATTGAAATATTGAAATTAGCAACTGGATTTAAATTAAAACCAGTTCATTATATTTCAACCATTGGAGTTTTAGTCACTGATGGTTTCCAAACGATCAATGAAGAGACACAATTTCCAGAAAATCATTTTGAATTGATTAGGGGTGGATATGAAAAATCAAAATGGGTAGCAGAGCAATTAATCGAAAAAGCAGGTAGTAAAGGAGTTCCTGTTTCAATATTTCGACCTGGTTTGATTTCTTCAGAAAGTGAATTAGGAAGTTCAAATACAATTGATTGGTTCATCAGATTTTTAGTTGGAATCACAAAAATGAAAATAGTACCTGAAGGAAAATCATCAATTGATATGTCACCTGTGGACTATGTAAGCAAAGCAATTGTTCATATAACCACAACTGAAAGAGAAAATGCCTTCAAATTAATTAAATTCCATTTGGTGAATTTAAATGAATCAAATTTCACCATTGTTGAATTATATAATGCAATAGAAAGTTATGGAATTAACTTAGAACAATTATCACCTCAAAAATGGTTTGAAAAAATGAATCAAGAATTACCAAAAGAAAACATTCTATATCCTTCACTTCCGATGTTTGTTTATGGTTTTCCGAATATGAACGAAAAACTTTATGATGTTTCTAACACAAAAAAATTACTTTCAGGTTCAAATATTGAATGTCCAAAATTATCTGAAAAAATTGTTCATAATACTTTGAAATGGCTTGAAAATAAAATTTAATTATTTTCTTTTTTCTCTTTTTCTGCTAATTCTTCTTTTTCTTTTTTGAATTGTTTATTTGTTTCATCTTGTTCTTTTAAAAATTTCAGCATTTTTTCAGAAGGAACTCCGTTGAATTTATAAAAACCATAAAATAATGCAGTAGAAAAGGTGAAGCCATAAAATAAAGATCTTAAAGTCAGTTTTGTATTTACACTCAAATTCATTCTTGTTTTTGGTTTGTTGTATCAAATGGACGAATCAAATAGTTCAATGAAAAAAGTTCAAAATAAAACTCAATTTTCTTCCATTTATGAAACTCACTTTACCCATTATTTTTTTTTTCATTTTCTTTTCAAACATAAATTTGATGTTTTGTTTTGGAAAACATCTGATGAAAAAAATCAATTCACAATCTTTCAATTGATTCACAATGAAAACACCTTGTCCTAGTATTCTGAACAATTTTTTTCTTCATCAACATGACTTGATTGGTCAACTCACAAAACTAACATTTTGGCGGTGAATAGAGAAAAAAAATGAACTGCCCAAAAACAATTTTAGGTGAGCCCAAAGTCGTCATTAAAACAATAGCTGTTATGGGTGTATCAGAAGAACTTCTCCAAAAAGGATACGTAAAGGAATGTATTGCTGCATTAGAAGGATGCATATCCACTTATGATTTTACTCGTCATACTGAAATTCAATTGAAAATATTACTTCGTTTATCAAAAATATTGATAAAATATACAATAAATTATGAAAGAGCGAGATTTCATCTGGAAAACGCAGTAAAACAAAAAAAATTAAAAATTTAAAAAAAGAGCATGAAAATAATCAGTTTCGTAAGAAAAACAGAAAACTGTTAAAAAATAAATAGGAAAACCAACCTTTAAGAATGGAAATATATGCTAATTTAGCTGAAGTCTATCAAAACTTACAAGAACCAATTTTATGCAAAAAAATATTAAAAAAAGGATTTGAAGAATCGTAAGAAAACAAATATTTATGAAAACCAAGATTATCACAATTATGGAAAGACTTTTTTCGTTTAAGATTAATTTCCACTCTTCATTACAGCAAAAACGATGATGCATTTTTTAATTTCATTTCAGAAGGAGAAGAAGAAGCTCATGAAAGAAATGATTTTAAAATGAAGTTAGTTTATTGTTTAATATCATCACAAATATCATTACAAAGATTTCAAATGAATCATGCTCAAAAATACCTCAAGAAATCAAAAGAAACATTTGAAAAATTTGAATTAAACATATCAACAGAATTAAAACAACTAACTGATTCAAATTTGGTTTTTAAATTCATGTATTTAAATATTTTTTAAATAGATATATCTTGTTGTGAATTATTTAATGATTGAATCAATGAGATTAATTCAAATCAATCAATTTCGAGAATTAAGTGTTACTATCAAAAGTTTGGAGTTTTATTTACATCAATTGGTGAAATTAGATTCAAAAACAAAGTATGCATTTGAATGGATGAAACCAACTTGGATGATCATCATCTCACATTGTTTAAGTCTTTCTTATTATACTTGCACAGGTCAAATGAAAAATGCACAACAAAAAATTGATTTAACAAAGAATGTAAGTGAATTCAATCATTTACAGTTTATAGTTGATACAAAAGAGATTTAAACCTTTATTGAATTTTATTAATTCCGGTTATAAATTCAATTCTGAATCAAATAATGAGACTTTGATTTTATTGAGTTTTGATTTCTTTGTTTTGGAATATCAAATTATTGGAAATTTAATGAAATCAGATTGGATATCAGCAACTAAATCAATTAATGAAACTAAACAATTATTAGAAAGATATCCACATTTACAAGAGCGTAAGTGAAATGATCTATTAAATAAGAAGAATATGTTCATAACTTGAATTTACTTTGTGGTATTTTTAATATTTCAACAGGAAAAGAAACAAAAAAATTACAAAAAATTATTAATGATGATACTGCCTCTATTGAATTAAAAGCATGGGCACAAATATTTCAAATGATATCTGAAATACCAACAATGAATCAACAACAAAAAGAAAAAGTATAAAAACATATTCATTAACTATTCATAAGATGTTTGATATATTAAATTCAATGAATCAACAACAAGAATGTAATTCAATATTAGGTCTGTCATGCGCTATTTCTTTGGTTAAAGGAAATTTATGTTTTTCAAGTAATGCATTGAATGAAGCATTGTAATAACTATTTTTTTTTAATTCTATTTAGAAATCACATTAAAAATTGTTTGGTAAAGAATGATAATGAAATTAAATGTACTCAATTGAGTGCACAAACATTATTTCATTTAGGTAAAGTTTATTGGCAAATGAATGATTTTGTGTCTTCGAAAAAATGCTTTTCCACAAGTTTTTCTTTTTCAGAAAAAATTAAAGATGAAGTTTCACAGTATCACATCTTGAATGAATTGACAAGTTCGATTCCCATTCTCACTAACTTTTTTTTTCACACAGATGTTTATTCAAAAATTGATGAAGAAATTGAGCAATCACAAGATGTAAATGATAAAAACAAAGAATATTTGAATAAAAAAGAAATTGTTAAAGATTCCATAACTCAGAAAATGGAGAAGTTGAATAAAATAAAAAAATGATTTTGTGTTTTCATTGGTCAAATTTTTTTTTCTGCATGAACATGAGTTACGAACAAGAACTTCAAACCTCAGTTGACATAGCTTATGAAGCTGGTAAAATAGGATTACAATATTGTATAGATAGAGAAAAAAAGAAAACTGAACTCCAAATTGAAACAAAATCTGATAAATCAGAAGTTACAATTGCAGACAAAGAATTAAACGAACTTATTACCACCAAATTAAAAAATACATTTCCAAATTATAGAATTATTGGTGAAGAATCTGTGAATTCAATCACAGAAGATTTAGGAAAAGGATTTGTCTTTTATGTTGATCCAATTGACGGAACAAAAGGTAATTCTTGAAGATTTCTTAAAATTTGAAAAGAATTCATTTCAAACAATGGAGAATGGTCTGTTATGATTGGTTTAGCAAAAGATGGAATTCCAGTTATGGGTGTAGTTTATCAACCAACTCTTGATTTACTTTATTTTGCTTCAGAAGGATCTGGTGCTTTTAAAATTGAAAAAAAAGTAAATTTAATAATATTTTAATAAATTAGGGTTCTAAACCTATTTCAATGAAATGTAGAGAAACTGAGAATTTTGATGATTGTATTGTTGTTCAATCAAGATCACATTCACTTCCAGCTGAAAAACAATTTGTCGATGATGTTGGTATTAAACCAAAAAATATTTATCAACATGGTTCATTTGGATTAAAATGTTGTCAAATTGCTGATGGAAAAGCTGATTTATATATTAACTTCTCTGTAAGACAACATTTTGTATTTTTAATTTTTTTTCAAGGGAAAAACAAGTTATTGGGATTCTGCACCTGGATGTATTATTTTAAAAGAAGCAGGTGGTTCTGGTGTTCATACTTTAACTGGGAAATTGGTATTGAATGGATTTAGTGTCAAAAATCAACAAGTTATTTTTGGAACAACAAAATCACTTTTACAAAAAGTTACAAAAAGCTTATTAAAAGCAAAATATTAAAAAAATTTTTTTTTCACACCAAAAGTGAATCATTCATTGATGTGGGTTACTTTTTCATTTGTTGTTGTTTTAAACGAATTTTTATGTTTTGTAATTTTATTGGATAACATTTTTTGGATTTTTTATTTCAACAGCACAAACAAAACATTCAACAAATGAAACAAAGAATCACAAGAATAAAATAAACTCAACAAAACAAAATCACAATTTACTTCATTTTGATTCAAATTCAGAATTATCTTTTGGATGTCATTGTTTTCACGAAATCATATCAAATATACAATCATTTGGTATAAATATTCATTAATGATTGTATATTTGAACTCAAAAGAATTGAATGTTCATTTCACATCAACTTTTGAAAAAATGATTTGATGGAAAAGAAAAGAAAACATCATAAAGGATCATATATTCATTTTTACAATTATTATGATTATTTTATTTTCTGAATTTAAAAATTAACTTCAAAAAAAAAATTAATCTTTTAATCAAGAATTTTAATTTTGTTTCAAAAGAGCTGACCGACCTTCACATTGAACAAAATGGTGTTGTGAGATTCATTTAAAATCCAATTCAACTGGTCCCAGAAAAGAAATGAAAATGATGTGTCAGAGTTTTTTTTTCGAAAAGGCAAAAAAAATCCCCCTTTTTTTGTTGATAGTTGCACTTTTAGTATAAAACCTTCCTGGAAGTTTATTGGTTTACACTTTGATAAATGCTGCTTCTCCATTTAAAATTGGAGTATGAAAATAAAAATATAGAAATTATTCATGTAAATTTAATTAAATGCATTGATTGCAATGAAAAAATCAAAATTTGTAATTGCAAATAAGTTAAAATTAATTTAAAAATATACTTAAAAAATAAAATATATAAAATAATTAATACAAATAAAATAATAGAATCTTCCAAATTAAAAATTAAATTATCAGAAAATATTGTTGAATACAGAAAACAATATTATGAAAGAAATAAAGACAGAATATTTGAAAGCATGAACAAAAAAGTAAAATGGAAATATTTTAATTGTTTTACAAAATTTCAAAATGTTAAACAACATGAAAAAATAAATAAATATAAAAAGAATGTGGAAATATGGGAATTAAAAAAATAAAGTTGAAGGAACATATGCACAATGTTTAAAAAAAGGACAAGTAAGATTGTGGGTAAAAATGTTGTGGAAAAGAAACAATTTTATGAATTAAATTCAAACATAATATTATATATTTAAATTATACAATTGGAATTTATATGGAAAATCACCATATGATTATTTAAAGAGTTTAAATCCAACAAGAGAAACGCAAACAAGCAACCAAGAACTATCAAATGTAAATAAAAAATATACAGCCGAAGAATTAAGAGAAATAGTAAAAAGAGATTTAAGTGAAGAAGAAATTAATCAACTGTTTGAATTAGAAAAAAATAAAATAGTTAAAGCATCACAACAAGAGATAAATCAATTAAGAGGTAATATAAATCTTATAAGATTGGAAGCATTAGAGGAAGGCAGAAAATTTGGAGTTTATCAAGGTGCATATCATCACTTTATCTGAATTTTGGGTTGTTGCAACATCAAAGAGGATGACACTTCATTTGAAAATAAAATACTTTTCAATTTAGAAAAAATAAAGAATATTCAACGAATGGATGCCAAAAATTATGAGGAATTGGAGGATGAAATAGTAAAAATGTCATTAAATGAACATGAAAAAGTAAATAAAACATTTTTTAATTAACAAGGAGTTTATAGTAAATACAAGGAATGAGAAGATGAATATATTAATAACATAAATTCTTTTCAAAAAATAAAAGATGAATTAAATTTTGAAATATTGAAAATACAAAAATTAATTTTAAATTATGATGAATCAATAAAAAATATAGTTGATAATAAAAAATATTAAAATTTAATTAAAATAGAAGATGAATTAAAAGAAAAAATAAAAAAAATAAAAAATGAATATGTAGTTTTGAATTTTGATCCTTTTAAATTAAATAAGCAACTTAAAGTATTACGAGTCAAAGAAGAAGACATTAAAAAAAATTCACCACAAAAAGTTAAAAAAGAAACAACACCAAAAAAAAATATAGGAAAAAATACAGAAAAAAGTCCACAAAAAGTAAAAAAACCTTTAAAATCTAGAAGAAAAATCACAAATAGCTAAAAAAATTGATGATGCCAAACCATTAATAGTTGAAAAAGAACAAATAAATGATGAATGGAAAGAAATAGAAAAGGAAAAATTAAAATTGTTAAATGAATTTAAAGAAAAGAAAAAAATTGAATAAAAAAAATTAAGAAGGTTAACAAATAATTTAAATAAAGTAATTGTTAATCTTTTAAATTATGAAGATGATTATAATGAAAATAGAATGAAGATGAATGAAAAAAGAAGTAAAATTAAAAAGAATTCAATTAATAAAGTTGAAAATGACCCATTAACTTCATTAGTGGAAGGAGTAAAAATTGCAAATAAAGGATAATTATATATGGTCCAACAATTAATTATATGGGAAATAATTTCAATTAAAATTACACTATAACAAAAATGACAATCGAACTAACAATTTTAATCATTATAACTTCCGCGGGTTTAATTACATCATTAATTGGACCACTTGGTACTGGAGTCATTGAATTTAGCAAAGAATAGAAAAATCTAGTTGTTGTGGCTCAAACATTGAGTTATCCCCTTCTCAAATACACGAGGAAATTAAAAAAACTACTTCCGAGCATCAAATAAAAATGAATGAGCAAAATGAACAAATTGATAAAATACTTAATTTCATTGAAAAAAATCAGTAATATACCATTTAATTTAAATCATGATGCTGATTGTTGTTAATGAATTTCTTCATATTTGTTCTTTGTGCATTACAAATATACTAACTCTTTATTTCTATTTTGTTTCCAATATTGGTTGTTCAGAAACTTCAGTTCAATCAAATTTTATCATGTTCAAGTCCTTGTATCACAACAATGGTGATTTTGAAAAATTTTCAGAATACATAAAAAGTGAAGAACAAAAAAAAAAAAAGAACAACAAAAAAAAGAAGTAGAGGACAATATTCCAAGAAAAACTGTAGAAGCTCCAAAATTAACTGAAAATATGAAAAAATATGCTTCAGAAAAATTTTGAAGACTATTTGCTTTTTCGGATGAGCAAGTTATTTCTTTTGGAAAAACAAAAGACGATATTTTTGGTGATGGGGATTCTTATGGCATTCGTGTTGGATTTGAAGATAAACCACTTTTAATCAACTCATTACGTTTTGATGACTCTAATCAAGGTAGAAAACAACTTGAAGTTGATTTATTTAATCCACAAAATTTGTTCAATAACAGCAATCCTTTAGAAACTTTTCAAATTGACTCTGGTTCTGATTCTACTGTTATTGATTTAAATATTTGTCAAATTTTAAACTAAAGTAAAAGTCGTAGTAATCTTGCACTTTTTGTTTCAGTTCCAATTTTTGTAGATGTTTATCCATTAACCATTAACAATTGTTTGTAATCACAAAATTTCAAATGTTAATGCAATTTTAATTCAAAATAGAAAACTTCTTGGACTTGAACAAATAGAAGAAGAGTTGTTTCACATCATTGGGTTCATTTTCATCATCATAGAAGATAAATAAATTTTTTTAATAATCTCTGTTGATTAGTTGGAAAATTGTATTAATCCAATCAAAATCAACTTATTTTTGACCACAGAAAAAATGATGCCTCAATCACTTTATGAATATGAAAAACGAATTGAAGAAAACACAAGAAAAGAAAAACCATCTATTATTGACAAAAAAAAAAACTCAAAAAAGTCTACAAGACTTTCATTTGATAATATTCCAGATTTAACTTTTCACACTTGTGTTGAATACAATAATTTTTTTTATATTTTTGGAGGTGAAAATACAAATTCCAGAGCTTTAAATAAATTATACAAAATCAATTTTCAATTGAAAACTTTTGAAGAAATAGAAACCAAAGGATTTGGTCCACCTCCTATATCAGGACATTCAGCTTTTGTTCATAAAAATAGTATGTATATTGTAGGAGGTTCAAAAGAGGAAACATCATGTGATTTGTATAGGTTTGATTTTGAAGATAATGGATTTCAACCTTTAAAATTGGTTAATGATCAAAAATATCTTCAGAGAATAAATCATACGTCAATTGTTTATAAAGATGATGTATATGTTTTTGGAGGTACATCAGAATCATGTTTATGTAAATTTTGGGTGAATGGTTATGCTTCTTACATAGAGGAGGTCAAAACAAAAAAACAACCAATAAAACGATTCGGACATTCAGCATCGAGAGTAAGAGATAAAATGTTTATTACAGGAGGTTTTTCTACTCATTTCAATAATTATTTAAATGATTTATGGTTTTTTGATTTTGAAAAACAACATTGGTTGGAGATTGAAATGAAAGGTAAAATTTATGAACCTTGTAGATTTCCATCGATCGCCTTTGATCAAACGAGATTATTTTTATTTGGCGGGAAAAGTAAATTCTCTTCATTGGACAATGGATTATTTGAAATTGACCTCAGAAATTTTGAGTGTAAAGAATTATCTCTACATCATGATGTACCTGCAAATAGATCTGGACATACAATATTTATGCATGAAAATAAATTGTGCATCTTTGGTGGAAATATTGGAGTAACTTGTAAAAATGAAATATTTGAAATTTCTGTTTCATCTTTCATACAAATAACGAAAGATTTTAATGATGTAGTTATTTTTTTTTGATTTATATATTTTTGATTTTCTTCACCATTACCAAATATTTCATTTTCACTTGAGATTCATCATAAACAATGAATTCATTCATTTCAAAATGTGACCAATAATTTGGATCTGTTTGTTTAACTTGTTCTTGAATTTGTCCACAAGGAATTTTTAAACCGTCATCCGTGATAAATGATTCATTGAATGAAGGTCCTTTCTTACCCACTCCTTGTGTTGAATTGAAGCCTTGCATTGGTTTTTCCATGTATTTTGGTTGAGATAATTTTGAAATTTTTCCCAATGCAACTTCACATAAAACTAAGAGAGAAGTTGATGAATTATGATCTCTGGAATAATTAATGGATTTTGAAAATTGATCTGCAAAATAAATACCTTTGCCAAAT
This sequence comes from Neovahlkampfia damariscottae, assembly GCA_016618085.1. Lineage (NCBI taxonomy): Eukaryota > Heterolobosea > Selenaionea > Neovahlkampfiida > Neovahlkampfiidae > Neovahlkampfia > Neovahlkampfia damariscottae. Next base: position 132,349 of record JABLTG010000001.1, on the reverse strand, counting down.
GCATATCCAGCTTTAAACATGTGAATTTAAAATGAAATTTACCTGCAGGTGCTTCAGGAGGAGCAATTCTTAATCCTTGATTCAAAATTCCAATGAAATTTGAAATTGAAGATCCATGCCATAATAAAACTCTGTTTTCATCATTTTCATGTTTTTTGAATCTTTCTTCTTCTTCTTTTCTTTGTAAACTAAAAATATTAACAAGTTCATATTCATTTGATTTTGTTCTTGCAAAGTATTGATGCAAAACATGAAATTCAAATGAACTTTGATCCATTCGCTTAATATGATTGAATAAGGAATAATAACAATAATCTATCGGATTCAACTTTTTTGAATTGTAATTTGATGTGATAATGATTCTTGATGAGATTTCCAAGTTCATTAATAAATCAATCATTTTGATTTTTTGACTAATTTCATTTTCATTTCTGATTAAACCTAATGATGATTCTTCAAATCCTTGATGAGGAATCAATTGATAAAACTTATTGCTTTCTTTTGCCATTTCATAATATTTTTCTTTAACATCTTTTGGAGAGAGATCATGATTGTTTTCAATATCTTTCATTAATGTGTAGATATTCTTCAAAATCAAAATTCCTCTTTTCAAAACATCTTCTTCTAAATCACCAAATGGCATCATTGAACCTGAAATCCCAATTGAATTTAGACTCTTGGTAGTTGATGTCACACTTGTGATTTCTTGCATCAAATTGAATGTTGCATTATCCAATTTTGATTCATTTTTATTGATGTGTAGTTCTGGTAATCTATTGAATTTCTTTTTCTTTTTCAATTTTAAGATAACATAAGAACCAATATGTTCTTCAAATTGATCACTATTCCATTCATTTTTTGTTTTACTTTTGAAAAGTGATTTGAATTCTTTGACAGCATCTGCTTCTGATTTAAATGGAGTTCTTTGAAATTCTCCGTTGTCTCCCCATCTTCCCCAACAGTTAAATAAAATGTAAATCTTTTGGATTGGATTATAAATGATTTGAAGTTTATAAAATAAATAATAACCATAAGGTCCTTTTAACACATCTGCTTTGCTTAAAAGAACATCATAGTATTTGTCATTATTATCTTTCAATACTTGACAATTCTTCAATCCAGATCTACTATCAACCTTCACTTCTTGATCTGATTCTTCTTCAACATCCATTTCTTTATCTTTGATTTCTTTCAATGCATTCTCAAGATCTGATTCAAAGTTTATTTTTTCATATGCTGGAGTTTTAGTTTTTGGTTTATCCATTTTTTTATTTTCCTTTTTTCCACCTAATTTGATCAATTCATTGTAAAGTGTTTTTGAGAATTTCATTGAAGCATACTGAATTGCTGTTTTGTTATCTTTGTCTTTTTTATCCATTGATGAGCCATGTTTAATGAGATAATTCAATAAATCAATATTTTCATATGATCCAAAATTGGATGGATGAATGAAATGAATCAAAGCTGTTTTTTTATCATTGTCTAATTTGTTAATGTCAGATTTATGATCAATCAAACATTTGACAACTGGAAGATGATTGAATTTCGATGCATACATTAAAGCTGTCATTCCATTATTATCTTGAAGATTAATAATTTCTTGATTGTTTTCAATTAGACATTTGGAGAATTGTAGATTTCCACTTTCCGCTTTTGAAGAAAATTAAATCAATTCAAATTGCATACCTGCATAATGCAATGATGTTTTACCAAATTGATCTTGTTTATTCAACATTGATGATTCAATGTCTTTTTCATTTAATTTCTTTTTCAAATCAATAAAAATCTTCTTTGAAAAATGTTGGAAACTAGAAATTTTCTTATCCATTTCAGCATTCAATTTTGGTTGAAATGATGATATTTTATGGAAGATATTTTGTTGAGATGAATCACATTCTTTTAATTTTGATGAATTTGTTTTTGAAATCAATGTTAAAACTAATTGATAGTTTTCAGTTTCTAAAGCATCATGAACTGCACTCATTGGTTCAATATCCGTTAAGACTAAGTAAGCAAGTCCCATCCAATCTTTTTTTAACATGAATTTAAAAATGGACATTGTTGGTTCTTCAATATCCTCATCTTCGTCATCTACTGTGGAAAAACGATTGGAATAATTTGGTCTTTTTTTTTTTTTTCTATTACCACTGAATTCATCATCATCATCTTCATCATCATCATTTTCTTGTTTAATCAAGAACTTTTCTGGTTTTGATAAAACTTTTAAATTTCTTTTTGCATTGGCATTCTTATTGATTAATGTGATTGCAAAATCTTTGAAACCTGAAATTAAAGCGAGACATAAAGGGGTATTTTTATCTTCATCTTCTTCTTCAACTAGTGATCCTTTTTGAATCAAAAACATGGAACATGTTGGTGCTCCTTTCAAACAAGCTTCATGAAGTAAAGTTCGACCATAAATATCTTTTTGATTGATATTGATTTTATCAGTAAAACTAAAGACATCAGAAATAATTTCAATTGGATCAGATGAGAATTTGAAAGTTCTTTCAACTTGAGTTTCCCAATCCCAATATCTACAAAGTGTGAAAAAAGAATAATTGTTCATACGAATGTTCATTCACTTTTGATTGAATGAAAATATAAAATAAAGGAGTTCTGTTTTGTGAATCTAAAGCATTCACATCACATCCATTTTCTAATAATAAGCCATCAAATTCAAATCCTTTTAATTTTTTGATAGTTTTGAATGAAATATGTAAAGGGTTTCTTTTTACTTCATCTAAAATGTTCACATTTGCTTTGTAAGAAATCAATAATTCTAATAGTTCAATATTTGGATTTTCATCTTTTGATAAGAAATGAAGAACTGAATAGCCAATAAGTTTTGATTTTTTCTTTTTTTCTGATTTTTTAATTTGGTGATTGATATCATTAGAATAATGAGTGAACAATAATTTTACGTATTCAATGAATTTCAAACGGTTTTCACCAGTTGGTGGATTCTGTTCAATGTAGATTGAGTCGTTCATTGAATTGTCTTCTTCTTCAGAATGGTCATTTTCATCATTCTCATCATGTGATTCATCCCCACTTTCAACATCAGAACCGTTTTTAGAACCATCTTCTTCATTATCAGAAATAAATTGGTTAGTTCCACCTCCAAATCCTACAACATTGTCAACTTGTTTATTATGAAATTCAGAAAATAAAACTAATAAAGGTGAATAGCCAAAGTTGTCAAATTGATTTCTCAATTCTTCCCATTTTTTTTTGGTTTTGATATGAGGTATAATAACATCCAAGACTTCTTTGATATCCTTTTGATTTAAATTCTTGTGAATCAAATGAAGAAAATTTTGGTTATCTGAATTCGATTGAAATACATCAATTTTCTTTTGTTGTAAATAAAATTGAATCAAAGGAATATTTCCAGCATCACATGCAAGTAAGAAAGATGACATTCCATGATTGTCTGTGTGATTCACATCCATTCCATTTTTGATTAATACCTTTGCAATATCAACATCTTTTTCATGAACCGATGAACTTAAAACATGTAATATTGAAGTACCATCAACAGTTAAAATATCTGTTTTTGCTTTTTTTTCATCAATTAAATATTTAATTTGACGATCAAAATTTCCTTCTTTCTTTTCTAATAATTGATGTAACATTGTTTTATTTTCATTGTCAACAAAATTTACGTCAACAGTTGGATCTTTTAAAATGATATTACTGGTCTTTAAATGACCTTTAATCAAAGAAACAGATAATCTAAGAAATGAGAAAAAAAAATCAATTACGGTGACGTAGACCAATCTGAAACAACATTGATAGCTCCACCTGCAAGTGAGAGTAAATTTAAAATATCAGCATATCCAAAAGCAGCTGCATAATGAACTACTGAATTGTTTGAAGTGTCAACTGAATTTGGATCAAAACCATTCAGTAATAAATACTTGGAAATTTCAAAGTGACCATTCATCACTGAGTGATGTAAAGGAGTTTTTTTGAATTTGTCTCCTTTTAATTCTTGATTAATATCTAATTTTGAAGCAATCAAAAGTTTAACAATATCAAAATGACCATATTGTGAAGCTACTGCTAATGGAGTTTCTGCTTTTGTGTTTTTATAACTTTTGTCACAATTTGGAACTGTTAATAAATATTCAACAACTTTGACATGACCACGTCTTGCTGCTAAATGTAATCCAGTATCTCTGAATCCATTTTTTGATTGAATCATCAATGGATATTGATCACTTGTCAAATACTGAACATTTTCTAATTTTCCATTTTTACAAGAAAATAGAAATGGATTCATTTTTGATTTGTCACATTCAACTGGATCTGAGTTACATTGTTCAATTAAATATTTTAAGTTATCTGATGTATCTGAAACAGCAGCAAAGTGAATTGGTTTTCTTTGTAATGCATCAATCACATGATGACCTGAAATTGATTTTTCAGAAGCTTTAAGAATTAACTCCTTTAAATATTTGTTGTTTGGGTTAATTGCAGCGGTATGAATAGGTGTAATTCTAAAATTTGAAGCAGCTTTCTTTGTGACACTGGAAATGATATTTTTAGAATTACAATTCCTTACCTCATAGCCAAGATTTTTGAGAAATTTTCATCACTACTCCCTAAACTTTCAACATGAAGATTATTTAAACCAGCAGCATCTCCTTCATCTTTCAAATGCTTTGCGATATATTGAGCATTTTCTAAATTACCACTTTCAATATTTTGATAAAAACCAACATCATGACCAAAGTAATTAGAAAATTCTTCGATTTCAACACTTAAAAAATCGAGAATTTCTTTTGATAATTTATACTTTTGTATCTTTTTCAAAATATATTTTGATTCATAATCATCATGATCACTTTGTCTTTCTAATAACATGTTTAGAGAATATAAATTTGAATCTAACCTGTAAAAGCATCATTACCTTCTTTATTACCTTTTCCTTGTGAAATATTTCTAACACCATGTCCAAAATTTCTTCTTGAATAATTTCCTCTTAGAATTTTTTGTAAACCGTTTCCATCCACGTGTCTGTCTTTTGGTTCTTTCTTTTCTTTAATTAATACTTTCAACATTGCTAAATCATTGTTTTTTAAAGCAATATCAAAAACATTTTCATCTTCTTTTTGATTCTTATATATGAAAGGATCTGAAACATGTTTGACATCATCAAGAATTCCTTTCAAATCTTTTAATTTTTTTTCAGAAGCAATTCTTCAAAAGTTATGTTTTGTAATAAGGGTTTACCTGATAACTTCACGACTTGTACATGTATTGCAACAGTCAGTTTCGTACTTTCCTTTTTTTTCTTCTTTAGATTTTTGGATTTCTTTAATAGTTTTTTCATCTGGTTCAAAAGGTGATAACTTCACTCTTTTGCTTTCTTTCTTTTCAGTTTTTGGCTTTTTTTCTGTTTTGGTTTTTCCAGTGTCTTCACTTCTTTTTCTCTTTTTTTCAGTAGTCTCTGTGCTTGTTTCTGATACTTCTTTGTATTCAGGTTTCACTTTAGGTGTTCGAAGTTGATATCTTGATTGTTTTGGAGCTTCCTCTTCTTTCTCCATTTTGCAAAGGAATTGTTTGCGATTTGATTGGAGGAAAATGTGACCAATTATTTACCAAGGTGTTTTTTTGCATCCAAGAAAACAGATTACTTTTCTTTTGTTGTACAAAGGAGGGAGGTACTCTTGCAAAGAAATAAAAAAATTAATTTTTCTTTCTCAATTTTTTTTTGGTAGAAACAATTGAAAGAAATACTCAAAAAGCATTCGTCACAATGAAAAACAGATGATCCAAGAAACAATCAGTTGAAAAAGGAGTGCAAAGTTTGTAGAAGGACCAGGAAGGAAACGACAATGACAGTGAACCAAAGTCCGAGTAAAAAAAAAGAAAAAAACAAGATATTATAACCAGAAGTAAAAAGGAAAACTATATGGTTGGAATTCTATTAAGAATCATAACCAAACCAAAAAGAAATAAAACATTAATTTTAAAAAAAAGATTTTTATTGGACAACTTGAATTTCGCTTCAAACAAAACAGGACCTGAGGAGAAGTGATGCAAAATAAAATCTACACGAGGTTTACAACATTTGATTTGAAAGAAGGAAAGGAATTAAACACACTTATCTACGAATTCAAGAAAATTGAAGATAAACTTAGAGAATTTCCAAACGTACTCTATTTTACACTTGGAAAACGCAAAAAAGGAAAATATTTAATAACAGAATATTATCCATCTGAAGTGGATTATGAAAACACACCACAAAAAATCGATCAACTTTTAGACATTTTTGCTGATAAACAATCCATCAGTACTGAAGTCAGTATTCCTCCACCAAAATTCTTAGTAAAACTAACAGATGACAACAATCATAGACTTCAATTAAAGGATTTTATTAAAGCTCACTTTAATGAATTCTTTACGGATTTTGAAGCTTATTATTATTTTTTTGATATGGAAGAGTGCAAAAAAATTCAAAAAGCAATTTATTTCTGCCCATATGCACAACTTGTTTTTTTAGAATTTAATGATGATCAATTTAAACAATTGGGAGAAAATTTACTTCAAAAATTAGTGTTGATTTCAAAGGTAATGTCTTCTATATACGATGAAGAGGTTCCAACAAGTCAAGAAATTGAAGAAGAGTTAGTGGAAGACAGAGGAACATCAAAAATAAGAGAATATGTACCTGAAATCCAGGACGACAATAATGATGATTCTACGGTTCAAAAAAAAAAAAAAAAAGATTTTCTTGGAAGCTTTTTCACTGAATCAAACATAAAATGGATAAACAATCTTTTCACAAATTGGAAAAAATCCAATCAATTTTTTGTCCCTCCTGGTTGTCATGTTCATATGAAAGCAACACAAGATCGTCCTTCTCCTTCTTTATCCGTTTGTATTTCCAAACACCCAAATGATATTAAAGATGCAGTGAAAACAATTGAAACACATAGTTTAATTGGGAAAAAAGAAAAGTGCACAGTATGTGGAGCTTATTTATTGTTTTTTTGTCAGTGTGGTTTTTGGAAGACGATGCAAAATAACAAATATGAAAAAAAACATAATTGTGCATTTGGTCTCCCAATTGTTTTCAAAATCATAGGATCCAAAATTTCCGTTGAATACAGGATCACAACAAGTAAACCACCACCATCAAAATTATTCAAATTTCATTACTCTGTCAATGGTAGACCACTTAAGGAAAATGTGGTTTTTGAGAACAAAAAAATCAAACTTCATGAAGAATGCACAAGTGATTATTATGTATTGGAAATTGATATTAATGAATTCCAACCAAAAAAAGATCAAAAACTTCAACTTTATTGTCAATATGATAATGGTATTGTAGTTCTTTTTCGTGAGAAATCATTTGATTTAAGCAACGTTTCATTTTCTACATCAAAATCAGCTACACCTCAAATCAAAGATCAAGGAATCATTGGATCTCTTAAAAAGAAATTATCTAATTGTTCACTCAATTTTATCATTTATCTCTATTCTTGTTTTGTCGGTATTCCAATGCAAAAAATCATTTCAAAATTTGGAATCACAAATGATGAAATTTCTAACAAAGATGAAGAAGGAAAGAATGGATTATTTTGGTATCTCATTTTTAATGATAATATTCACTTGAAAGAATTGAAAGACCAATTCAAAGAGAAAGAATTTGATCTTGAAGAGCAATTCAAATATGTTGATGCCTATAACTGTATTGATAAAAAAGTAATGAAATTAGAAATTAGGATCATGTTGAAGAATTATCGTTATGGTTTTGATTATTCAATATTTGATTTAATTTCAAAGAAAATTCAAGACATCAAGATTGGCCAATAAAATCAATAAATTGTTAATTCTTTCTGACAGTAATTAATTTGATGAAGAATTCTGCATTTTAACAAACTTTTGTTGACCAATCAGAAAACTAAATTTTTTTGGATGAAGAAAGAGTTGTTTGTGTGGCTATTTTTGTTTTTTATCCATGTTCAATCCTCTTGTATAACACATGAAAACATGATACTCTCATGGAAAATTTCAAATTCAAAATACCAGTTCACACTGACTGGAATGGGTAAAAACAAAAAAAAAAAAATAAAATAAAAAATAGACACTTTTTTGTTTTTTGGGTATAACAATATTAATGAAACCTCCATTTATTCAATGATATTTGAAAAATATTCGAAATCCTTTCAGTTTTCAAATCGTGAAAAATTTGACAGCATCAAACTGTCACCATCAAATTATTTGACATTATATTTATCAACTATATCGTTTGAAATTAATGATATATCAACTATAGAAAACTTCCACATTGGTCACTTTTCATCTCTCCAAAAAAATCAAACAGATTCAATTACGTCTGATTTGTTGTCAATACCAAAAGAAGAAAACTCAAAAACTTGTCAAATTTTAACACCAAATTACTTAGAAGGATTACATGTATTTATTACCTTACCCAGTTTATTGTTTTGTTTATCTCTTTTTGGTGTCTCTTTATGGTTTCAAAACAAAGAACCAATTAACTCAAGATCATTCACACCAATGACTTTTTTGTTATTAATTTATGGAATGATTATCAGTCAGGTGTTTTTTTATACAACTACTGTTGAATGGAGGGAGAAATATTATTGCTATATTTTTCCATTTTTTGATTTGACTTTTAAGACTACTTGTTTATTTTTGATACTTTTACAATATTTGAATTTCATTTTGAAGAATTTTTTGTACAAGAAGAAATATTCAATTTTTAGTAAAATTAAGCAACGAAAGGAAATGAACATCGATTTCATCAAAATATTGAATTTTTTGATGTCCACTTATTTCATTGGTTTATTAACAGTTATTTTTATTTTATTTTTTTGGTTCATATCAATTTTTTATGCTTTTCCTTTTCAATACAATGGAACTTGTATTTTATATAATTATCAAATGAATCAATTTCTTCATTTTATAGTTAGAACAATTATCATCATTTTCATCATTGGACTTCAAATTTTGGATTTGTTTTTAAATTGTGACATTATCAGATTTCCTTATAAATATTATGTCGATAATGATCCATTTTATTTCAGAATTCAATTATTACCATTTCCAATTTTTGCTGTTTATTTTTTCATTTCAGAAGTTATTTTGTATTTTTATCCAAATGAAATATTACAAATTATCTTTCATTCAATTTCAAATTACAGTTTATTAACAATGCAATGTATATTCCCTTTAATTATCACAATCATCAAAATGATCATTTTCTCATGCATTTTTAACAAAAAGAATTATAAAATCGACAAACTTCCAATTTATTTAAACAAAGATGGAATTAAACATCATTTTGAAAATTATTGTCTCACAGAATGGAATTTGGAATACCTTTATTTGTGGCAATCCATCAAAGAATTTGAAAAGTTAAAAACTGAAAAAGAAATGAGAAAACTTGCTTTGGAAATTCAACAAACATTTCTTCAACAAAATGGACTTTTTTATGTGAATATTAATCAACCAAACCGAGAAGAAATTAATTTAGTCTTGTTAAAAAATGAGAATTTGACCTTTGAAACCTTTGCCAATATTTCAAAAGCAGCAGAAACACATCTATTTTATTCATTTTTCAGATTTTCTTTGACAAAAGAATTCAAAGATTTAAGAATTGATGAGACATTAAAAAAACAATCTTTACATTTGTTAGATGATTTTGTAGTTTGATTTTCAATATATTTTTTGTTTTCGAAAAGAGTTCTTTGAAGTCATGTTATTTTTCATACTTTTCCGTGAATTTTGTTTTATTGAAATAACCTAGTTGATTTTTTGATGTGTTTATCATGAGCATCACTCCATTGTTATTTCAGAGATGTATCATGACCCATGGCGGAGATTTTTAAGAACCAAACCTTGTGAGAAATTGATGATTAAATATCAAAATGATTCTTCTGTTTGTTCTCCACAAATCACCGAGAATTTTTCATACAAAGCTGAATATTTCACACATCCTTATTTATTTCAATCCAATTTTAAATTTGCAGAAATGTTGTTTAAAGATATTTTTCATTGGGATGTTTGAAAAAAAATTAACATATTCATAGTTAGTTGAAAGATCAGAGGAAAGTAAAATGAACACATTTCTATCAAAATATAATTGCTTACCAAATGTAAAATCTGCAAAAAACATCAAAACTGTCAAATTTGAAAGTGTCCTCGCTGTAAACTTCCAAAAGCTCATTATTTCTTATTCAAGCAATTTTGGGGTCACAAAATCCGACCCAAATGTCAGCATGAAAAAAACATTAAATTTTTTCAACAAAGACGAACTGAGAGAAGAATTCAAAAAACATGGATTTGATGAAAAAGAAGTTGACTCAAACTGTTTACAATTTATCTTGTTCATTTCCAATAAACGGAAGAATACTTTGGCATTCGCGAATATTTTCTTATATAATGCTGCAGAAAAATCAATGACTATAGTTGCCAAGCCTTATGTTCTGGAAGGTGTAAATTTTTTAGGTAGGTTTTAACTGACATGGGAGGATGGACGAATAATCATTATTTATTCAAATCATTGATGAAGCAAAGAGGAAATCAATTCTATTTGACCATATCGAATTTGATGAAGGAATTTCCTGAAGATACAAAAATAATTTCTATGTAAAGAAAAAGATGGAAAGGTGATAGACGGTTTTGGTAAATTAATTTGTGAATGTAAAATTGATCAAAAAAATGAAGAATTTGAAGCTCAAAAATTTTGAATATTTTAAACACTCAAATCAGTGCTGGTCACAAGAATTTGTAGTTTTTGTTCAACCAATGAAGCAACTTTAATTTTTTTTAAAAGTTTTGAGAATATAGATATGTTCACTTGTACAAATGAACCTTTTGGTTTTTGGTAATTTTCCGAAGAAGGATTTTATTTCTGCTTCCAAAATATTACAACCAATCAGATTGAATTTTTACTTCCAACTGCACAAACATGAAGCAAATTTTCTTTTTGACCTTTTTCTTAATTTTTGCACAAATTTTCTGTCAGTTTGCAAATTGTGGAATAGACACAACTGGAGGACGTATTGAACTTCAAGGATTGTAAGAAAAAAAAAAAAAAAAAATTTAACGGTTTTCCAGTTTCCGTCCTGGGTATTACTGAAATTTTTATTTATTTTTTAGTGGTGAATATGAAGAATCAAGTGGTTTCGAAAAGTTTTTCGTGAATATCTGTGGAAACTCAAAAACTCCATGTGACGGTAAATTCAGTTGTTTTCATTTTCTAAATTTTTTTTGCAATTTTTTAGGTCGAAATTATCCTGTTACAAATGATTATTTTGGTACTTGTGGATATTTAGGAACTGATAACTTTGACGTCAAATTATTAGGTTCGTTCACATTTCAACATTTCATTTACTTTTTTTTAACAGAATCTTCAAATCCAGGAAAAGGAGCTAAATTGACATATAAAGGAGGTATGAATGGTGGTGTTGTTTCTATTTCAGAAATTGATTTCATTTGTGACGCAGCTGCAACTACTCCAAGATTTAGATACGTTCAACATCGTTATGAAGATGACATGTTTATTTTTGAATTTCAAATGGAAGCTGCTGCTGCTTGTCCTGGAATGGGTCATGTTGGTGCTTTTGGTGGTTACTATCCACCTTTATGGCCTGTAGGTTTTGGTGGTTTAGGACTTATTCTTGCTGTTGTTGGTTTTATTGCATATTGTATCATTGGTGCTTTGGTTAACAAATTTAAATGGAAAATGGAAGGTTTATTCATCATTCCAAACTGGCCATTCTGGAAAGTATTACCATTCTTATTTAAAGATGGTGTGATTTATGCTTACCAATTTATTAAAATGTTGGTTTTGAAAATTAAAGCAAAAATTAAAGGAGAGTCTTATGAATCATTTGAATAAACTTTTACTTGAATATTTTTTAAATTAGAATGTGCAAATGAATATTGTTGGTCAATTGTTTTTTTGACCAACAATTTTCGTTTCCAATTCTATTTGTTTCTTAACCAATAACATTTTTTTTAGTCTTCCAAACAAAAATCAATTGAAATGAACACGAGACTTTCAATACTGCTTTTGTTCACATTTTGTTTCACTGCTTTATTTGCACAATTTCCTAATTGTGGTGTAGATACAGATGATGGAAGAATAGAATTATCAGGACTGTAAGAAAAAAAAAAAGTAACAAAAAAAATGCAGATTCAGGCCAGGTGGTGAATACACAGGAACAGATGGATTTGATGATTTTCATATAAACGTTTGTGGTAACGCAGTTACTCAATGTGATGGTAAAAAAAAAAACAAAATTAAATTTTAAAAAATTCTTACAGGACAAAATTATCCTGCCATCAGTCAAGCACATGGAAATTGTTATCCATTAGGAAGCAATAGATTTGACGTTGAACTTTTAGGTAAAAAAAGAAAAAAGTTAATAAAATTTTACAACAGAAAGATCGAACCCAAAAGGAGGTTCAAGAATTACCTATCATGATGGTACAGTTGGTGGAATTCCTGCAAAAACAGAAATTGATATGCTTTGTGATGAAGCTGTTTCCACTCCAAGATTTGAATACCATAGTAACAGATTTGAAAACGACATGTTCATTATCAACTTCAGAATAACAGCCAAACAAGTATGTCCTGGAATGGGTGGTACTGGTGCTTTTGGTGGTTACTATCCACCTTTATGGCCTGTAGGTTTTGGTGGTTTAGGACTTATTCTCACTATTGTTGGTTTCATTCTTTACTGTATCATTGGTGCATTGGTTAATAAATTTAAATGGAAAATGGAAGGTTTATTCATCATTCCAAACTGGCCATTCTGGAAAGTATTACCATTCTTATTTAAAGATGGTATAATGTTTATGATACAAGGATTCAAAACACTCTTCAACATGATCAGATCAAAAATAAAAGGAGAATCTTATGAACAACTTGAATAAAAATTTATTGAAAAAAATTTCAAATTGAAGAAATTGTGTCACTGTCAACCAATCAAATGGAACTAGTAGAAATTTTGAGGAAAAGAGAGCAATTTTTGACAACACAAATCAAAGCTACACCTGTTATATTATTCACTTTTGTTTTGGTTTCTTTGGTTTCATATGTTATATCAGGTTTTGAACCGATGTTGATTTTTTTATTCTTTACTGAACTCATTACTCAATATACACTGTCAAAATGGGGCGTAGAATATTCTTATTTTTGGGTTGTATTACGTTGTTTGATTAAATTGATGATTTATCCAATGTAAAACAATTTTTAAATTTTAACTTTTTTTAAAGACACCTAAAGTATACACACAAACATTTTTTTTGGATTTTAGTTGAAGTACATGTTTTACAATTGGGTCCTAATTTTTATGATGCTGATTTTTTTGCACATTTTTTCACTTACACAAATGTTATATTTTGTATTTTTGTAAATCAATTTTATTACCAAAATGACTTTGCTTTCACTTTTACTGTTGCAGTGAATACATTATTTCAACATCATATCTTTCATATTTTCAAGAATGTACTTTTGAAAAAGAATTTGGAATTGGAAAAAAGAGTCAGTGAATTTGAAAGTGTTTTGGAATCAATACAGAGTCATGTATTTAAAACTGATTTAAATCTTGATATTTTATTGATAAACAAAGAATTTCTTGGAAAAAATGAAAAGTATTTGGTTGGAAGCTCATTCAAAAATTTACCAATTTTTCATAATGAAAAATTTAGTGAATTACATCGATCTAAGAAAACTCAAGTGTATAAAATTCAAGTATCTCATGATTCACAAAATTATTTGTACATGGTTACTGTTTCACCAATCTGGATTCAACAGGAAATGATTGGAATTACCATTTTGTGCAACGACGCCACACACGAACTGGAATTGAAGCAAAAAAAAATTGAGCATGAAAAACAGATATTTGCATTAAAATCTAAAACAGAGTTTATTGCTTCAATTTCACATGAAGTCAGAAATCCTTTACAAGCTTTAACTTTCTCGATTGAAAATTTGTTATCCAATGAACCAAGAAAAGATCAAATTGGTATTTTAAATGAAGCACAAAGTTCAAATCAATTGATAAATCATATTATTGGAGATATTTTAGATTCATCAAAAATTGAAAGTGGAAATTTTCAACTTCAAAATAAGAATTTTGAAATTTTAGAATCAATTGAAAGTGCTTTAAAAATTAACATTCCTCAAGCAACCAAAAAATCATTAGATTTTACATATTCAATTGATTATCAAATACCAAGAATGATAAAAGGAGATAGTCAAAGATTGATTCAAATACTCTCCAATTTGATGTCAAATTCAATTAAATATACACAACAAGGAAAAATTGAATTACATGTGAAAAATAAATCCGATAGAAATATGTTATATTTTGCCATCAAAGATACCGGAATTGGAATCAAAAAAGAAAATCTGATGAAAATATTCACGATGTTTGAACAAGTTAGTGACTCAAATACTTCAACTGGATGGGGTATAGGTTTATCAATAGTAAAAGGATTGATTGAATTAATGCATGGTAAATATGGAGTTGAAAGTGAAGTAGGTTCCGGATCTACATTTTGGTTTGAAATACCCTACGAAATAACAAAAGAAACAAAGACCATTTATGATTCACTTCCATTATCACATTTCAAAACTATAGTTTTAGTTCTACAAGATGAAGATATCTCTGATGATTTGACTAAATTACTTCATGGTATGAATACGAAGAATATTTGCGTAACGAAATCAAAAGAGAAAATATCAACAGTGTTTAAAGAAACTCCAGATTGTAAAATATTTGTTGATGATGATTTAATTTATCAAATCCCTGCTAAAATACCTCATGACCAAGTTGTAATTATTGGAAATTCATCAAAGAAGCACAGTGAATACAATGATTGTTTGAGATTGTTCAAACCGATTTTATCATCAGATCTCATTCTTGAGTTATCTCCAACATTAAAAAAGAAATTTTCAGGAGATTGGAATTTACTTGAAGGATCTAATGTTTTGATTGTCGAGGATCACGTAGTGATTCAAAAATGCATAAAAAAATTTATCGAAAAAATGTCACCAAAGAAAGTTTTTGTGGCAGACAATGGAGAAGAAGCTTTAAAAATTTATAAACAAGAAATTTCAATTGATTTGATAATCACAGATATCAACATGCCTCTCATGAATGGGTTTGACCTGGTTAAATCAATCAAGAGTTTCAATGCATCAACCAATACCAAAATTATTGTGGCAACTGGTGAATTGAATAATCAAATGCTTCGTGAATTTGTAAAACAATGGAAGATTGATGATACTTTGCTGAAACCTATCACTTATAAATCATTGATTACTTCAATACGTAATTGCTTTAGGAAAAAATTTTAACATTAAACCATCAGAAAATCTCTATACCCAAATCTGTGTACCCCAAAGGCAAGAATAAATTTTTGTCTTTTGAAAAGAAAATTCCGATTGGACAATTTTCACCAATCAAACATGTTAACAGATTCTAATGAGACAAAAAGAGCAAGGTTTTTCAGAAATTCAGAAAGATTTAGACCATTCATTACCAAATATTTTTGTTTTGTTTCGTTGATTTCATACTATATTTCAGGATGCAAACCACCACTACTTTTCTTATTTATTTTTGAATTTTTTACACAAGGAAAAATGGCAGTTTTAGGTCTACAAGGGTCTGTATATTGGACTGTATTTCGATGTATTCTTAAACTTTTGTCATATGTCACGTAAAACTGTCAAAAAAATTTAATTGTTTTTTTAGGCATGTTCTGTACGCTCATGAAGATTTTTTTTGGGTTATTATTGAAGTTCATTTGGTTCAGATAAATCCTAACTTTATGGATCATGTATTTTTTGGAAACCTTTTTTCCTTTCTGAACGTTATTTTTTTTTTCTTTGCAAATCACTTTTATTTTCAAAAGAGCATCATTATCACTCTTGCACTTACTTTGACTTTCATTTATCAACATTTTATACTGATGACATTCAAGGATGTTTATGCAGAAAACACAACATTATTAGAACAACAATTGTCTGAATACCAAAGCGTTTTGCTATCAATAAAAAGTCATGTCATCAAAACTGATTTAAATTTCAATATATTACTGATAAACAAGGGATTTCTTGGAAAATCAGTTGATAACTTGATTGGATCAAATTTCAAAAATTTGCCAATTTTTGATGAAGAGAAATTTCACAATTTCATCAAAACTAAAAAAACAGAAACACATAAAATACAAGTGATTCATGAAGGAAAAACTTTTTTATTTCTTGTTGCCGTGTCTCCTATTTGGATGAATGGTGAAATGGTTGGGATGACCATTTTATGTACTGATTCAACTTATGAATTAGAGATCAAACAAAAGAAAATTGAGCATGAAAAACAGATATATGCATTAAAATCTAAAACAGAATTCATGGCTTCAATTTCACATGAAGTCAGGAATCCTTTACAAGCTTTAACTTTCTCGATTGAAAATTTGTTATCCAATGAACCAAGAAAAGATCAAATTGGTATTTTAAATGAAGCACAAAGTTCAAATCAATTGATAAATCATATTATTGGAGACATTTTAGATTCATCAAAAATTGAAAGTGGAAATTTTCAACTTCAAAATAAGAATTTTGAAATTTTAGAATCAATTGAAAGTGCTTTAAAAATTAACATTCCTCAAGCAACCAAAAAATCATTAGATTTTACATATTCAATTGATTATCAAATACCAAGAATGATAAAAGGAGATAGTCAAAGATTGATTCAAATACTCTCCAATTTGATGTCAAATTCAATTAAATATACACAACAAGGAAAAATTGAATTATTTGTTAGAAATATTGAAAAAATAGATAAAAACTGGATACATTTCTCTATAAAAGATACCGGAATCGGTATTCAACAAGAAAATTTCACCAAAATCTTCACAATGTTTGAACAAATTAACGAGTCAAATAACTCCAATGGTTGGGGAATGGGGTTGGCAATTGTCAAGGGTTTACTTGATTTAATGCAAGGACGTTACGGTGTTGAAAGTGAACATGGTGTTGGATCAACATTTTGGTTTGAAATTCCTTATGAAAAATTGAATGAACAACAAAACCTCTTCGATTCTCTTCCAATTTCAAATTTCTCATCAGTGATTTTAGTTCTCCAAGATAATGAAATATCAAGTGAAATGAATAAAATTCTAGATGGTATGAACGCTACAAACGTTTGTATTACCAAATCAAAAGAGAAAATATCAAAAACATATGAAAATAATTCAGATTGTAAGATTTTTGTTGATGATGATTTGATTTATCAAATTCCATCAAATATACCACAAGATAAAATACGAATCATCGGAAATTCATCCAAAGAGAACAGTGAATACAATGATTGTTTGAGGATATTCAAACCAATTTTACCTTCACATTTGATACTAGAATTAACACCAACCATGAAAAAGAAATTTTCTGGAGAAGAAAATTTACTTGAAGGAGCAATTGTTTTAATTGTTGAAGATCATATTGTCATTCAAAAATGTCTAAAGAAGATGATTCAAAAAATGAATCCTCTGAAAATTTTAGTAGCTGAAAATGGAGAACAGGGATTGAATCATTATCAAAATGAAAATAGAATAGATTTGATTTTGACTGATATCAATATGCCAGTCATGAATGGATTTGAACTTATCAAATCAATCAGGAAATTAAAGAAATTGTATGATTCAAAATTTGTAGTTACAACTGGTGAATTGAACATTCAGAAGTTGGGTGATTTTATCAAAGAGTGGAATGTGGATGACATTTTGTTAAAACCTATTACCTATAAATCATTGATAACATCAATAAGAAACACATTTTCTGAATAAGAATGTGTGATTTAAAAAAATCAAAAATATAAATTTCTTCATGAAATATTCATCAAAATTTAAATGTTCTTTTTCATTGGCAGCCAATTCTCAAAAGAAACAAGCAATCAACCTGTTATTTTAGAGAGAATCTGTGATACTTCTTCTCTGTCTCCAGATCCGAATATCTGGGGGTAGTGGAACAGTTTTGAAAAAAATAATTAAGATCCTTAAAAGTTGGTCAACAGAGTCATTATTCTTTAAATGATCAGTTTTCTGATAGAACTGATTTTTTATTGAGTTTTTTCATAAATAATCGATAAAAAAGATTCATTCTCAAATTTCTTTAACAAGCAAAATACATTTCTAAAAATGGATAAACGAATTGCTTAAAAAAATGCAGACAGCAGAGAAATTAAAAGAAATAACAATCAGAAATAGAAAAAAATTCATATCGTTTGAATCACTTGCCTACATCACAATATTTTTGGTGTCATTTGGAACAACAGGATTTCAAATTTCATCAATTTTTTTTTTCACTTTTGAATTGTACCTCCAAACCAAACTTGCTACCTATGGATTCAAAAATGAAACATATATTACAGTCAGATGTATTTTAAAAATTCTTATGTACCCAAAGTAAAAACTTGATTTACTCATTTTTCAAAAAGAGCAATGGAGTTTATTCACCCGGACTTTTTTTGGGTCATCATTTTGATTCACATTATTCAAGTACCTCCAAATTTTATGAATTCATCAAAGTATGGTTGTATTTTTGTTGTTGTCAATATTTTCATTTGTTCATTCGGGTACTATTTTTATTACAACAAAAGTATCATGTTTTGTTTTTCTTTCATGTATGGATTGTTATTTTTATTCATCTGTTTGTTTTATTATCAAAAATTATTCGATTCAAAAATTTCTCTTTTGGAAAGAAAACTCGGAGAATTTGAGAGTATTGTTTCTTCATTGAAAAGTCATATAATCAGAATAGATATGAATTTTTTTATTTCATACATTAACAAAGAATTTCTTGGTTTTTCTGAAGATGATTTAAAAGCTAGATCATTGAAGGAATTGCCCATTTTTAATCAGAAGAAATTGGATGAATTGTTGAAAACCAAAAAAACGCAAAGTTATAAAATAAGAACATATCATGGTGCCAATGAATATCTATTTGCTATTCATGCTTCACCAATTTTGGTAAAAGAGGAGATGATTGGAATGACAATTTTATGTACCGATGTAACATATGAATTAGAAACAAGACAGAAAGAAATCCAACATGAAAAAGAGATTTCAGCGTTGAAATCTAAAACAGAATTCATGGCTTCGATTTCACATGAAGTCAGAAATCCTTTACAAGCTTTAACTTTCTCGATTGAAAATTTGTTATCCAATGAACCAAGAAAAGATCAAATTGGTATTTTAAATGAAGCACAAAGTTCAAATCAATTGATAAATCATATTATTGGAGACATTTTAGATTCATCAAAAATTGAAAGTGGAAATTTTCAACTTCAAAATAAGAATTTTGAGTTATTGGAAGCGATTGAACGTTCATTGAAAATTAACATTCCTCAAGCATACAAAAAGAATTTAGATTTTAATTATTCCATTGATTTTCATATTCCGAGAGTCATTAAAGGTGACAACCAAAGGTTGATTCAAATTCTTTCCAATTTGATGTCAAATGCCATAAAATATACAAACCAAGGAAAAATCGAATTTACAGCTAAAAGAATCGATAATGATGTGTATTTTTCTGTGAAGGACACTGGAATTGGAATCAAAAAAGAAAATTTGAATAGAATATTCACAATGTTTGAACAAGTGGAACAAATTGAAGGATCAAATTCTTGGGGAATTGGACTTTCTATTGTTAAAGGATTGATAGATTTAATGAATGGAAAATATGGTGTTGAGAGTGAATACGGTGTTGGTTCATTATTTTGGTTTCAAATTCCAATTCAAAACTCAACTGAAACAATTAGTCTTTTTGATTCTCTTCTTGAATCGAAATTCAAATCTATCATTTTTGTCATTAAAGATGAATGTATATTGAACCAAAATCATCAATTACTTCAAAAAATGAAAGTGGAGAATGTTTTCATTTCAAAATCAACACAAGAAATTTCTGACATTTTGAAGGAAATTCCAACATGCAAAATTTTTGTGCATGATGATTTAGTTCATCTCCTTCCTCCAAAAATATCCTCTGAACAAGTTGTAATTATTGGAAACTCTTCAAACAATTCTAAAGAATACAATGATTGTTTGAGGTTATTCAAACCATTATTACCTTCACATTTGATGTTGGAGTTGATACCGATTTTGAAGAAAACATATACACCAGATGGTAACGAATTACTTTTTGGGATGAACGTATTGATTGTAGAAGATCATGTGATCATTCAAAAGTGTATTAAAAGATACATTGAAAAAATGAACCCTTCAAAACTTTTTGTTGCTTCCAACGGAGTAGAAGGCTTGAAAATTTATCAAAATGAAGAAAATATTGACTTAATCATTTCTGATTTGAATATGCCGGTGATGGATGGTTTTGAAATGATAAAATCTATTAAGGATTTTGACAAATCAAAAGACACAAAAATCATTTTGTGCACTGGTGAATTGAACAATCAATTGCTTTCAGATTTTGCTGTTGAATGGAAACTACAGGATGTATTATCTAAACCTGTCACTTTTAGATCTTTATTCACATCTATCAGGCAAGTCCTTGCTTCATAGTTGATATTGTCAACACAAGAAAATGAAAAATAATATTTGAGCAATTATTATTATGTTTAGAGCCTAAAATACTCAAAAGTTTCGCAATAAAACTTTGACGAATTTGGACTAATTTTTATACATTACCATTTTTGGATAATTTTTTTAGGTCTAATTGGTTATTCTTAAAAAATGGTAAGAACAGAAACCGTAAACAAAATTCGAAACCGTTTTGTGAGAAACATTGAAAAATTCACACCATTTATCTCAATATACTTTGTGGCTCTGTCACTTCTGTCATATGTCATGACAGGTTTTCAAACTCGAGCTCTGCTGTTACTGGCATTTGAAATTGTTTCACAAAGAATACTAGCTTTATATGGATTAAAAAATGAGAGTTGGATTATTTTTCGTTGTGGACTGAAACTTTTAAGTTATCCTGTGTAAAAAAAAACAATTTTTAAAAAATTTTTCTTTAGCTCCATAAAAATAATTCATCCAGATTTTTTCTGGGTTTATGTCAATATACATCTACTGCAAATAGGTCCTAATTTTGTAGATGCTTCAATTTATCCGCATGTCCTTTCACTTGCGAATATTCTGTATTGTTGTTATGGAACTTATTATCATTTGAACAAAAGTTTTCACCATAGCTTGTCAATATTTTTTGGATTTTTTTTTCAACATGTCCTTGTGACCTATTTCAAAACTTTATATTCAGCAAACGCCATGAACTTGGAAAGAAAACTTGGAGAATTTGAAAGTATTGTTCTATCAATACAGAGTCATATCATTAAAACAGATTTAGACCTTCAAATACTATTAATAAACAAAGATATTCTGGGACATAAAGGAGATGATCTTCGCGGCTGTTCATTCAAAAATTTATCAATTTTCCAAAAAGAAACATTCGATTCTGTGATCAAAACTAAATCAACCGAGAGTTATAAAATTCAAGCGTTCGTAGATCAACAAAAGTACTTGTACATGGTTACAGTTTCACCAATTTTGATAAAAGGAGAATTAGTTGGATTGACAATTTTATGTAATGATTCAACACATGAATTAAAATTAAAAGAAAAAGAAATTCAACATGAAAAACAAAAATTTGCATTAAAATCTAAAACAGAGTTTATTGCTTCAATTTCACATGAAGTCAGAAATCCTTTACAAGCTTTAACTTTCTCGATTGAAAATTTGTTATCCAATGAACCAAGAAAAGATCAAATTGGTATTTTAAATGAAGCACAAAGTTCAAATCAATTGATAAATCATATTATTGGAGATATTTTGGATTCATCAAAAATTGAAAGTGGAAATTTTCAACTTCAAAATAAGAATTTTGAAATTTTAGAATCAATTGAAAGTGCTTTAAAAATTAACATTCCTCAAGCCTTCAAAAAAAGTTTAGGATTCAGTTACTCAATTGACTTTCAAATTCCTCGAATCATCAAAGGAGATAGTCAAAGATTAATTCAAATTATATCTAATTTGATGTCTAATGCTATCAAATACACTGACACAGGAATGATACATTTTCAAGTGAAAAAAGTTAAAAAATCATTTCAACATTGGATTCATTTCTCTGTGAAAGATACAGGAATAGGAATAAAGAAAGAAAATTTGGGAAAAATTTTTACAATGTTTGAACAAGTTCGTGAATCAGGAAGATCAAATTCATGGGGTATTGGATTGTCAATTGTCAAAGGATTGATTGAATTGATGAATGGAAAATATGGTGTAGAAAGTGAATTCGGAAATGGTTCAACATTTTGGTTTGAAATACCATACGATACAACAAAAGGAGTACACAGTTTGTACAATTCACTTCCTTTATCACATTTCAAAACTGTGATTTTAATGACAAAAGAAGAAAAAATTGCACAACAAATGAAAACATTACTATATGGAATGAATGTACAGAACATGTGTTTTCCCAAATCAAAACGCGAAATATATGATACTTACCAATATTTTTCTGATTGTAAAATATTCGTGGATGATGATTTGCTGGAGTATTTGCCCTCCAAAATTCCTCCTGATCAAGTTGTTGTCATTGGGAATTCATCAAAGAAAAATAACGAATACAATGACTGTTTAAGATTATTTAAACCACTATTACCATCACATTTAATCATAGAATTGACTCCAACTCTAAAGAAGAAATTCTCAGGGGAGATAAAACTACTTGATGGGGCGACTGTTTTAATTGTTGAAGATCATGTCGTAATACAGAAATGCATCAAAAAAATTATTGAAAAAATGGGTCCAAAAAGAGTAATAGTGGCGTCTGATGGTGAAGAAGCTTTAAAATCATTCCACCTAGAAAACAATATTGACATAATAATCTCTGATTTGAATATGCCAAAAATGGATGGTTTCAAATTGATTCAATCCATAAAGTCAGAAGATAAAGCAAAAGATATTAAAATTATTCTATGCACTGGTGAATTGAATAACTCACGACTATCAAGCTTTGTATCAGAATTCAAAATTGATGATGTCTTATTGAAACCTGTTTCTTATAAATCATTGATGAATTCTCTGCGGAATAGTTTATTAAAATCTTCCCATGAATAAAATGTCTCTTGTTTTATCATTTGTCCTTCAAAAAATCCAACCAATCAAATACTTCTCTTGTTTAAGAAATTGTAACGGAAAACTCAAAAAGTGTAATGAAAATACTTTTACCAGATAACATTGATTTTGAAGTAAAACTAGAAAGTGATGAAAAAATCACTTCAAAAGTGTTAGTTTTTGATTCACAACACTACCTGTTGAACATTTTAGAAAAGGAATCTGGACACAACATTTTCACTGAAAAATGGAGTTTAGAGGAGAAAAAGTGGATCTTAAGAAGACATATTTCTTTGGAAAATCAACCTGAAGAAAATTATCACTACTACGTGTTTTTAGTTTGTTCAAGATTTTTAGACGGAAATTGTAAACTTGTTGTTCAAGACAAAGAACTTGAAATTGTTTTAAAAAAGTATTTTATTTGATAAAAAAGCTTATTTTTTCCAGAAAAACCACTTATTTAGTTGGACTCATGTATAGAACCAAAGAAAGATGTGAAATGAATTTAAACAGTGATTTAGAATTTATTTATGACTATTCAAGACCAAAACTTGATATTTTAGTCAAATTTATTCATGAAAAAATGCATATTGGAAGTAAGTTTTATTTCATTTCTAAAAACTCTGTAGACGGTTTGAAAAAAAAAGTGTGTTTATTTTTTTGAAAGTGCATTCTCTGGCACATGTAAAAAAGTTGAAATTACCAAAAGATATACCTGTAGAAATACCTCATAATATCAGTGAATTGTCTGTTGAACTTGATTGGAACCTTGTTGGAAGAAATTTTTCTATTAGACCCACAGCTTTGATTTTTGATCAAGATGGAAAATTGACAGAAACTATTGATATTAATAATCCAAATGGTGTTGTAAAACCAGATGAAATACTGAACAAATATGGAATAGCTCTAGAAAACAATTCTTTCGATTTGAATTTTGAAATACTTTCACCAGAAGTAGTTTTCATTATTTTCACTACTAGTATAAGTTTCAACATTATATTTTAACCTTTTTTTTCATGCAGGTATTTACACAAAGAATATGTCTTATCTAAGAGTGATGGATTCAACAATGAAAGTCAAACACAAAAAATCAACCTTGACAACCATTCAATTATCAAAATCAACATTAAAAACAATGATTTGGTCAATGTTTTATCAAACTAGGAACGGATGGTTCTTGATGAATTTAGATATTCCTTCAAATGGAACAACAAATCAAGATTTATTACCAACCATTAAAGATGACATTTTAGAACCACTTGACAAAGAAGTCTTATTAAAATATTCAAATAAGACATTAGAACAATTGATAGTTCAAGAAGAAAGCAACAATTTTCGACATTTCGAAAAAATGAAATTCTTCTATAAAGGAAAATCGACTACTGATTACATGCCTGTTTATTACTTGATTTTGAATAGATTAGATGAATCATTAATATCAGATCCTGAAAAATTAATTGTGTTTATTTATGAAATGCTCAAAGAAGACATAGAATTGCCTTATGTTTTAGTGGTTGATTCTTCATTTGAAAAATTCACCCGAAATAAGTACTCTTTTCATTCGATTGTCAAAGATGTTCTCTATTTATTTAAACCTCATCATATCAAAAATTGCCGAAAATTGTTGCTTGTACAACCATATGCGTATGGAATGAAATTAGTGGAAGAATTGATTTCATTGGTGAAACCAAGAATGAACTCAAAATCAATCATCAAAGTTCTTGAGAATTGGGAAGATCTAAAGAACGAAATTGATGTCAGTAAACTTGGAATACCTTCAATTTCAAAGAGATTTCAAACTATTTCTTATAATGTTAAATTGAAATTTAGTGGATCAAAACAATGGAAAAACTTCAATTTAAAGATGACTTTGAACTCAATTTTAATCATTAATGTTGAATACAACCGAGTTTATTTTGAGATTTTCTATTCAAATATTGAAGCTGTTTGTTGTAGAGATTCTGTTTCTGAAATTTATGTTCAATTCAAAAAGAGTGACGATTTACGATTAATTTCATATGGAGGTACTGATAAAATGGATTATAAGTCATCATCTCAAGTAACTTCTTTTCGAATTCTCTTTGAAAATGAACAAGTTAGGGATATAATTGCTGATTCAATTTATGATCATTCAATCAATTCAAGAGGTTTAATAGTTGATTCCACTCATCAAGTGAATAAAAAGAAAAATATCAAAACACACAATTTCATTAAAGTCACAACAGATTCTGTTTTGTATTTTAAAGTTCATCAAATGAATCTTGAAATTCCTTTCACACAAATATTATCAATTAAAAGATCAAATGAAGATAATATCATCATAAAATATCGACAAAAAGGAATGGACCAATCATTAACTTTGACAGCTGATTTGCCAAAAGAGTTGGAATATTCAATTGAAGATGGCATGTTGAGATTTCAACATTTTATTGATGAAGAATTAACAATGTTCAAAGTTTATAAACAAGATTTACTTTTAGCTGATTTTTTTGAATCAGCTGTTAAAAATAGAATTAAAGAAGATGAAAATTCTCAATGGAAGAAAATTTATTACTTTGAAGCGATCATTTCCGATTTGGAAAAGTTATTCAATAGATTTGAACCTCATGAATCTCATAAAGCTCATTTGACATTTGAATCAATGGAAAACGTTTTAAGACAACTAAAATTGAAACTTGAACCTGATGATATTTTCCATCTTGTCAAGATTTTTGATCATAAAAAAGATAAAATTTTAGGACTCAATGATTTGTTGATAGAATATGTTTACTATCGAAAAGAAAAAGACGTTGTTGAAAAAAAAAAAGTGATCAGCATGAAAATGGCTTCACCTCAAATTTCTTCTCCAAAAACGAAAAATTTATCAAATGAAACTGTTAGATTCAAAATGTCACCAAGAATGACCAATTTGGAAAAAAAACAAAAAGATGAAGATAAAACAAAGTTATATGATGAATTGAAAAGAAAAGCAGAAATTGAAAAAATCAAAAGAGAAGAAGAAAGATTGAAAAAAGAACAGGCAGAAAAGGAATTGAATGAATTGATTGCTGAAGTAGAGAGTAGATTATTGAAAAAAGAAAGAGAAAGAAAAAAGAAAGAAGATGAAGAAAAGATAAGAATGGAAGAAGAATTGATAAAAAAAAAGCAACAAGAAGAGCAAGAAGAAATGTTGAAAAAACAAGAAATTGAAGAAAAAACTGCAATTCGAAATCAATTAAAACTTGATTTGACAAAAACTCAAGAAAATCAAGAACCGAGATCTCCTTCTCCATTGCAATCTCCAAAAACTAAAGATTTGATCAAAATGTTTTCATTACTTTCACCAAGAACTAAAATCAGTGCAATTGAAAAACTTGAAGATAATTTGGAAGATGACACAGCCAAGGAGCATAAAAATGAAACAATTTCTGCTTGGGGTGCAACTAGAATCAAAGTAGAGCTCAGTGAATTGAAGAAAAATATTCTCGAAAAAAATGATGATCAAATCGCACCTTGGCAAAGAGAATTGAAATCAAAAAAACAAAATTCATCAAAATAAAAAGATTCATTATCTACACAATTCTGTCTAATTTCTTATTGACAGTTTTCACTCTATTTGTCGTTCCTTCAACCCTATTGGATAATTTATTCAATGAATCATTTGATTTGTCTAATTCATCACCCATTGTCAAACTAATGTCTTTTATATCATCTAATAAACGAGTTATATCTTCCATTTTTTGATTTCCTTTTCCAGAATTTTTTATATTTGTTTTTTTATTGGTGGTTGTTTCAGATTCCTGAAATACTGGAGGTGCTCTGAATATATTCAATGCTGCTCCTGTTACTGATGACAATTGTGAAACAAATCTTTCACTCAATGACAAATTATGATCAATTTCATTCAAAGTATTATTACAATTGTCAACAATTTCACCTTGTTTTTTCAAATCATTCAATGTTTCTATTCCTAATTCTTTTATTTTATTCAATTTTTCAAAATTTGTTGTTGTTTTTTTTTCTAAAAAATTTAAAAAAATTTCTTCATCCTCTGGTTTGAAGTTGAAAAATAGATACTTGAAAATAATTAATTTTTTTAGTGTATTACTTGTGATTTTAAGTCTACTATTGACAGATATTGTTTCATAAAGAATTTTTCTTTTGAGATTTTTTGAATTTCTTTGAAATTTATTTTTTTTTGTAGTTGAGTATTATCATAATGAGTTCCTGTGAATACAACATATTCTTTTTCAAGTTTTATTACTCCTGGAGTTGGGATTTTGAAAAAATGAAGAGAACAACAAAGTTCAAGTTGAACATCACCGACTTCAATTGTTTTGTGGTTCATTGTTGATTGGTTATCAGAAAAAAGAAAATAAAAATTGTCTTCAACAAAAGAGATGAATTTCTTTGTCTGAAACAAAATCTCCCTAAGAAACAGAAAATTCAACTCAATTTTTCTGTTAATTTGAAGAGAATTCTGTCAAAAAAAAGTCTAAATGTTCTGTTGTATGGAAAAAGAAAATCACAAACCAATGAAATTTATGAAAAAAAACGGTTACTCCAATTTAAGGAATGTGAGACCAAAAAAGAACAAGGGAGAATTTTGTTTGTCAAATTTGTCAAATTTATAATGTCCAAATTAGGAGGTCCAATTATATTCCTTCTTAGCTTCGATTTATTGCACCAGATTTGGACTAAACTCAATACTTTAAAAAAAAATGAACAACCTACGCGTAACAAAAGCACAAATTGAAAGTTGCTATGGCTACTCTATTCATGAAGCTTCTATTGTACTCAAGATGCAGTTAAGAGACTTACAATCACTTTGTAGAATTTACAACATTCAACGTTGGCCAAAAAAAAAAAAGACAAATGATAGAAACCAAATCTTCACACATTTCAACGTGAATCCAACACAACAAGAAACAACAGGAGTCACCAAGAAACGTAAAAAATCTACTGAAGGATTGTTGCATGAGATTCATACAAGCACGACTTCCCCAATCAAAAAGATAACTGAAGATCAAATGAACAAAAGAAAAAAGGTGAAAGTGTACATTAACCAACAAACTGAAGAAAGAAATTCCTCAGAGAAAGTAAAACAAAATCAACTTTTGTCAAAAATGTCCATTAGCAGTTTACTCAACTAAAAATGTATATTAACAGTTTGCTCAACTAAAAAATAAACTATTTATTTAAAAAAAATAATTGGAAAAATAAATCCTCCTAAACTCCGCAAGACAACTTCCCAAATGGACATTAAAAAAAAATCCATCTTTGACTGTGAGTTCGTGATCCAATTTGAAATTAGAAAACCTCACATTCCAACGAGTTTTATTATAATTTCCCAATCGTTGTTAATCGTTGGTTTGTAGTTTCAGTTGATGAACTTTTTCTGAATCATATTTTCTTAATTTTCTCTCATGCTTGAATTGAAAATTTCTTTGTTGTTGTGTATGATTAATTAGTATTTTTTTAACTATTTCTCAGATTTTTGATGTTTAAAAAACAACTTTTTAGGATTGGAAAAAGATTCCATCATTTCAACGTAATTTAATTTTCCTACAGTCTTGAAAATTGTTTCTAATTTATTTCCTGTTTCTGGTATATATTCAATCTTGAAATATGAAATCTTGAAATTCAAAAGAGGAGCTGATTCTTCCTAAGATTTAATGATTTCAAGATTTGGATTGTTCATAGAAATTTGTAAAAAAAGCACAGAGAAGGTATTTCTTTGACTACATTTGGTAAAAAAATTGGTATGAAAAACCCAAATCTGAAAAACACCAAATTAGGTGTTATTTTTTAACCAATCACAAGAAATCAAAGGGATTTTCAACGCACCATAAATGGAAATTTTATAGCCAACCTCCAACCAAATACCTTCTGCATCATGAACAAAGTAACTGAAGAACAGCTCAAGAAGTATTTTGGATATTCAATGTACGAAGCATGTGTTCATCTAAAACTTGAAATCAATGAGTTAAAACATCTATGCAGAGAATACAACATACCCAGGTGGCCAAAAAAAAAAAGCAAAGAAAGTAAAAATCAACTCTTTCAATCCTTCAATGTACCAAAGAAAAATCTGATGCATATTTCAAAACCTCTTAAAGTTCCAATAGCTCCAAAAAAAAAGATCACAATTTCAGAAAATCATCAAAAATACAAAGGATCAGAGACAATTTACTGGCAGAATGAAGAAGCAAATGTACCTAAAATCAACATGGAAATTTCCAATATGCAGCAGCAACAGAACAAATCAAAGGATTTATCTTCAAAAATTTCAATTTGTAATTTGTTGAACTGACGTTACGGATTTATAATTAAACTATAAAATTTTTGTCAATTGCTCAATATTAATCTTTTTTTCTGTTCAGAATTTCCAAGTTTTGAATTGCATTTTTTTCATTTTGTTCTGCTGCTTTAGAGAGCCAAAAACTAGCAGCGTTGATGTTTTTTTCTGTTCCTTCTCCTTTTAAGTACAAAATTCCAAGGGCATTTTGTGAAGGCGCAAAACCCATTTTTGCTGCAGGAGCATAGTCATTTTGGGTCAACCTCTTGAACAGTTGTATTCTACTGACTATTATTTCGTTTTTCGTTTGATTTTTTTGTTTTGATTTTTCCAATTCCATTTCGAAGATAATCAACAAAGTTTGTAGAAAATATTGATTTTCATCAAGATTGTTTTTAATCAGATTCAGACCTTTTTGACAATTTTTATCAATACCAATACCATAAAAATAACAAATTGATAAAATTGCAGCCTAAAAAATCCTTGTTTCATTTCCAGAATCCTCATATTCCTTGTAGATTTGTTCTTCTAATTCCATAACATAGTAATCGCAATTTGAATTCAATTATTGGTCATAATCTTTTTTATACTGTAATAGAATTCTTCAATTTCGTTGAATCTTTTCATCCAGTTGATTTTCTTTTGTTTTGTAATATTTAACAATTTCTCCAGTTCTTTAAAATCTGGACAGATTTGAAAGTTATAAACATCTGGATAGTATTCTAATTCGTTAAATAAACTTCTTTCTTTTTTCAATTTTTTTCTTTTCTAGTTCAACATCTTCCATTTCTTTGTCAAAAATTTTATCAAATTTCAAGTGAAGTTCATTCCTTAATTTTTCAATTTTTTTCAGTGTCTCATCATAATGTTTTGAAAACACATTCAATTCATCTTTTTCTAATTTTGAATTTTCCAATGTATTTTAAATTTTTTTTCTTGATGTGATGTTTCAAAACAATTTTTACAAAAATTTTTTTTGCAATCTTTACAATAAAATTTCTTCATTTCTAATTCACAAATATCTTTTAAAAGATGGGTTATAAGTTTTCACAAATTCTCACCACAAATTTTCAACAGAACCAAATTTTCATTTTCAAATTCTTTTTCTTGCGTTTTTAGGTTCTTTTTTCAATAGAAGTGAATAAATCTTGTCATTACCTCATTTTTTTTCTCAGTGCTCATTTGATGAAGATTTTTAAAGGAATTGTTTCATTGGTCATAGTTTATTTTTCAACCCATGCTTTTGAGATGATTCCTCACCCAAATGAAGCAGTTTTTGATCCAAAAGAAACCCACCACTTTGAACCATCAACAACTATCGAAATTGAAACGGAACAAAAACCAACAAAATATCTCATTCAGAATCTTGATATTTTTTCAAAAAATTTTGTTTTAGAAAACAACTTGGAACTGAAAGAAGGGTATGAAATAATAATAAAAAAAGAAAAGATAAATATCAAAGGAAAAACTGAAACAGGTAAGAAATTTCAAAATTTTACATTCAGATGTTTTTCATGCCGTACAAACATTGAAACAACTGTTAGAGTTGAATGATGAAATACCTTGTGGATATATCAAAGATTCACCAAAATTCAAACATAGAGGTATGTTATTAGATTGTTCAAGACATTTTATGGATGTTAATTTTGTCAAGAAATACATTGATTTATTGAGTTTGTTAAAAATGAACAAGTTACATTGGCATTTAGTTGATGATCAAGGATGGAGGA
This sequence comes from Neovahlkampfia damariscottae, assembly GCA_016618085.1. Taxonomy (NCBI): domain Eukaryota; phylum Heterolobosea; class Selenaionea; order Neovahlkampfiida; family Neovahlkampfiidae; genus Neovahlkampfia; species Neovahlkampfia damariscottae. The sequence continues at coordinate 101,215 of JABLTG010000001.1, read as the reverse complement.
TTGAAATAAAGAAATATCCAAAATTAACACAAGTTGGTGCTTGGAGAGATGATTATGGTGGATATTATACTCAAGAAGATGTCAAGGAAATTGTTGAATATTCAAAATCAAAATTCGTTGAAATCATTCCTGAAATTGAGATGCCAGGACATTGTATTTCAGCCATTGCATCTTATCCTCATTTATGTTGTTTTCCTGAAAAGGAGAAAAAAGTTGAAAAAGAATGGGGAATCTTTTCAGATGTTTATTGTGCCGGAAAAGAATCAACATTCAATTTTTTGGAATCTGTTTTGGAAGAAATTATCGTTCTTTTTGATTCTAAATTCATTCATTTGGGTGGTGATGAATGTCCTAAAGACAATTGGAAAAAATGTAAAAATTGTCAATCAAGAATGATTGATGAAAAATTGAAAAATGAAGATGAACTTCAACATTATTTTATGAAAAGAATGAGTTTATTTCTTCAGAAATATGACAAAATTATCATTGGTTGGGACGAAATTCTTGAAGGAAGTGATGAATTCCCAAAGAATGTGATTGTTCAGTCATGGAGAGGTACGAAATTATATGTGAATTAATCAACAAAAAAGGAATGCAATTTGCAATAGAAGCATCAAAAAATGGTATTTATTCTATTGTTTCACCAACATCTCATTGCTATTTTGATTATTCAATTGAACAAATTGATTTAAAAAAAGTGTATTTTTTCAACCCAATACCGAATGAAGAAGTAAAAGACTTTATCTTAGGTGGTGAATGCAACATGTGGTCTGAAAGATCACCTCAGCATATGGTCGACAGAAAAGTCTTTCCACGTATTTTGGCGATGTCTGAAGTACTTTGGTCAAAAAGAAAAAAAAACTACTCAGAATTTCATCAACGAGTTCAGAAATTTTATAAGATTCTAGATAAGATGAATGTTGATTATGGTGAAGAATCAAAACCTGTTTCTATTGAAATTGAAAATTTGAAATCGATCAATGAAAATCTCTCTTCAAGAATTCATCTCATTTCTGGCGGAAAACACCTTCAATTATATTTTAGTTTTGATAGGGTCAATTTTGAAGTATACAAAAAACCATTTGAAAAAAATGGTGAATTTATGATTTATGCAAAAGCAATAAAGAATGAAAAACTCTATGGAAAGATTGAACAAAGAAAAGTGTTTAATAATCTCATTTTAAATCATCCATACAAATTATTACACCCTCCAAGTCTTAATTATCCTGGAATCTCTTTGAGTAATGGAATAAGGGCTCCAAAAAATAATTTTCGAGATTCTCAATGGATGGGTTTCATTAACACTAATTTGGAAATAATTTTTGAAATGAATCATAAAAAAGTGAATAATATTAGAATTGGATGTTTAAATGATCCAATGTCTTGGATATTTTTCCCTTCAAGAATTGAAATTTTAACCTCTGAAAATAATGTAAGTTTTCAAATGATTGCTGTCATCAAATGTGAAGTATTGAAAGAATTGTCAAACAAAGACTTTGAATTTAGAGATTTAATTGAATCAAAATTCATTAAAATTGTTGTTCATCCGATTGAAATGATTCCAGAATGGCATGGCGGAAAAGGAAACAAAGCATGGATTTTTGTGGACCAAATTGAAATGGAATATCTTAATCCAACAAATATCTGAATGAATATATTTTATTTATTACTTTCTTGAACCCTCAACTTCTTCATTACAAATTCCACCAATAAAAACAATTTCTCAAATTGGGAAGTGAAGAAGAAAAGAAAAAAAAGTCAAAATGGGCAAAACTAAATTTGATGAAATTCTTGAACCATACATATCCGAAGAACTCATAAAAGGTTCAAACACTTTTTTTTTAACTATTTTCCTGATAAGATGTCAAAATTAAAAAAAACAATTTATATTTCATTGTTGACTTAATTGACAAAGAGTTTGAAGTAGAAGTGAAAACTTTAAATTCAGAAAAATATGATTTAATATATGAAGGAGAATCACATATTTACCAAGTATCTTCAGAAGAAGAAGCACTTCTTTTATTTTTATCTCAAATGCAGGAATTACGTGATGCAAACATAGAAAAGGTTTATTTATCAAAATTTTAACATATTAGTATGGAGTTACTCCTTTATCAAATACTTCTGCAGGTGAATATGATTATTCAACTCCAACTCCAACAGAAAATGCAACAGAATTTTTTGAAGAAGAACAAATTTTACAAATTGAATCCATTGATTTAGATAGAGATGAAAAAGAAATGTTTCAAAAAAAACTTGAAGAATCTTTCAAAAAATTAACGAAAGACATCAAAGAAGCAAATCTTCAATTAACCAAACATAAATTTGTTTTGTTCACCAAAAAGCCTGATAGATTTATTGTCAGAATATCATTGAACATGGAATGGTTAGGTAAAACATCAACTCGAGCAATGGGTATTGATGAAAAACGTGATTTGATTATCGAGGTTTTTTTTCATTTTTCTTAAGTGTTTTAAAAAGTTTGAATTTGATCATTTGTATCTTAATTCTCCAAATGCTCCTAAAATTGACTCAAAATGCGTTTTTCAAACATACAATGATATTCAACAAAGAAATATTAAAGATAAACATATTGGTTCTGAAATGATTAGTTGGTTCATTTCAAATAGATTAGGAAGTGCATTGAGAAAGAATTGGTTACTAAAGGATCAAAAAAACTATTTTACCACAAAACAAGAAAATCTTAAAGAAATTGTTCAACCAAACAAAAAGGAAAATGATCTTGAAAAATTGAGTTCTCTCATTTCAAATGGATTTTCAAAGAAATATGCTTATTTTGCACTCCAAGAAGCAAATGGAAATTTGGTATTTATCATTTTTATGCATTCATTCTTTTTTGTAGGAAGAAGCTACTTTAATTTTATTGGATGGTCATTTGAATAGTTATTTTGATTCTTTGAAATATCCTCCAAATGAATCATCAAAACCAGAAAAAAAGAAAAAGAAAGAAAAGAGTGGAAATTCAAAGACAACAACCTCACAAACCAATGAAAATCTTTCACAAGAATTCTTCAATAGGGAAGTAAATTATGGTAAAAACGAAAATTTCAGAGGTTTGATTGCATCATTTTTTTTATAATATTTCATAAGAATGTGGAAATTTCTTCATTGGAATGGTTGCGTTTTTGAAATACAAACTTGAAAATATCGGTGAACTTTGCGTCATTTGTGACAACAAATTATCATTCCATGGGATCAAACCAACAATATGTGATAGAGTAAATAACAATTAACTCAATTAAAAAATCAATAGCCACTTTGTATTCATGCTATGGAACAATATGTATGATCTCACAATCTAATCTAATTTCTAAAAAACAGGGATTAGGAATTGATCTATTGATAGAACTAAATTCAAATGTTGAAGTTTTAGATTTACTTTGTAGCTTAACATATACATCTGCTCGATTATGTCTAGATACAAACGGAGTTCGTGATATTACCCCATCACCAGCAAATACTATTGGTGAAGGTAAAAAAATGACAGACATGGAATTAGCAAAAGAAGTGGTAAGATAAATCAAAAAATCAATATTCAAGATCAAAATTATTGACAACATTCCATCTGATTTGAAAAGTTTATCCTATCAATCTGGAGGTGATTCTTACAAATTAAAAGAAATTTTGAATAAATGTGATGAAAGAATATTACCACTTCTAAGATGGATTATTTCTTCAAATCGATCTCATGTTGTTTTTTTGAAAGACGAAAAGGTAATAACTTTAATTTGATTGATCAGTTTTCAGAAAATTCCAAAAGTTCCAAAAGCTGTTTGGCAATTTTTAATGGCATCTGCACCGCCAAAAAGAGAACAAGATTTTCAAACAATGAAATCAACATATGGAAGTTTTTATGGTAATGGATATTTTATTTTAACATCTCAAGCATTTCATGGATCTGCAATTGGAAATTGGCATTGTATTCTCAGAGGTGGATTGAAAAATTACAGTGGAACTTCAAAAATGAGTGCTGGAGCGGTATATGGTGCTGGAATTTATCTAGGTAAAGGTTCTGGAATATCTTCAAGATATTCAAGAACTTCATCAGGTTATTGGAAAAATTCGATTATAAATGGATACACATGCATGGCTATTTGTGAGGTCATAAATAATTCAACCGGTTTTAGATCATATGATTGGGGGTATGTAGTTACCGACGAGTCATTAGTGGTAAAACAATTTGATTGTATTAACTTTTTTCCAGATCACCAGATACTTTTTGGTTTTTGGAAGTGAATCAAATTCCTATTCAATGAATATCATTGCTAACTCACTTGTTTATCCATCATTTTATTGATTAAAATTTCTTAAAAAAATTTATTTTAAACAATTACATTTTCCTAATGTAATTTTTTTTGCACCAGAACATTGTGCAAGACATTTGTTTTGATATGATTTACCATCTCCACAAACAAAATTATTTTCAATTGGACAATCACAACGTTTTTTTGGACAGTTATGTTTACAAGCACATTGTAATTTTCCATCAACACAATCTAATTTTTTAATGACATCTCCTGTTTTTTCATAATTACAACATTTTTTGTATTTGCAATTTTCATTCTTTTTGATGATTGTGCATTTTCTGAATTTAATTGGTTTACATTTCTCCGGACCAACTTTTCTGCAAGTTGTTTTAACTACATATTTATAGTGATAGAGGTATGTGCAACAATATTTTTGTTGACAACTTGGTCTTGTACTCTTTGTATGACATTTCTTTTTAATAGTTTTTGAACAGATTTCTCTCCCTTTGAACTCACATTTTAATAATTTGTTCTTTGGATTCAAATAAGTTGATTCATAAAAACAACATTTCAAACGTTTACATTTGTTTTTCAATGTAATTAAAGAACATTTCTTTTTGAGTATCTTTTTGCATGTTTTAAAATCACCCCATTTACAACCAATCTTTCTAATCTTATCTCCAAGTCTCTCAAACTTGCAACAATATTTGTTTGTGCAATATTTGTTCATTTGTTTGATTGAACATTTTTTAATAATGTATGGCTTACAAACTTTTTTACCTTTCCATTCAACAGTCAAAATAGACAATTGACCTTTAGATAATAAAAATGTTGTGCATTGTTTTCTTTGACAATTCTTCCATTTATATGGTCTCCATTTACAAGTAACAATCTTTTTAGTGGTGCATTTTGGTTGTCCAACTCTTTTACAGTTTTTTCTTCTTCCTGTTCGAACTGAAACTTTACAACATTTTTGTTGTGTACATTCTCTTCCAGTTTTAATTGTTGAACATTTAGTAACCCATGTATCTTTACATTCATTTTTTGATATGTATTTACATTTCTCAAGACTAATTTGTTTATGATTCTTAACATATTGACAACATTTTCTTGATTTTTGTTTGCTATCCATTTTACAAACAGTGAATGATTGTGGTTTACAAATTGATTGTGAAATAAATCTACATTTGATCTTCTTTCTAATTCCATCTGAATAAATGTATTGACAACATTTCTTTCTTTGACAGTTTTGATTTGTTGAAATCATTCTACATTTTGTTTTCATGTATGAACCGCAAATTTGAGCTCCTTTATAAGAACAACCAATTTTTCTGAAATTTGAAAATCCAAAATAACAACATTTTTTTCTTTCACATGAATTTGATAATTTTTCCATTGAACATTTCTTTCGAACCATCCAAGTACAAACAGGTTTTGAAATGAACTTACAAGCACCTTTGATTAATTTGAATCCAATTTTTGTATAAGAACAACATTTTTGACGAATACAATGTTTTCCGGAGATTTTTCTATGTTCATATTTTTCAGCTTTACAAACTTGATATTTGACAGGTTTGCATCTACATGAATCTGAATTACATTTCTTATCACGAACAATTTTGCATGAAATTTGTCTTCTAAAGTTACCCTTAATACCAAATTTACAACATTTTGTTGCATGACAATTTGAATGAGGAATATGTTTGAAAATTTGTACTTTGTTACATTTTGTTTCATATCTTTCAGTACACATTTCAATTCCATTAAAGTAACATTTCAATTTTCTTTGTGAATCACCTCTGACACCAAAAATGCAACATCTTTCTCTTTTACATCCATTTCTAGTTTTGACAACTTGACATCTTTCTTGTGTGACTTGACAACATTTTTCTTTTCCAATTAATTTGCATCTGATTCTTCTTGTTAATCCTTTCAATGTTTTATAAACACAACATCTTTTTTGTGTACAATGTGATCTTGTTTTGATGATTGAACATTTTGTTTTGAAAGTTGGTTTACATCTTTCATGTCCAAACCATCCACAAGTTTTTTGTAATTTAACAAATTTTGTTCCATCACTTTTGTATGTACAACAATAATGTCTTTTACAATTCTTTGATGTTGTAAGTACTTTACATTTTTTATATGATATCATTGGACATTTAGTTTTGGTAGAGCATGAAACTCTTTTAACAACTCTTCCTGTTCTTTTGTACGAACAACATTTGATTTTTGTACATGAACTTTTAATTGGAATTCTAATACATTTTTTGAATTTGACAGTTGAACATTTTTCACTTCCATCCCATTTACATGAAATTTTGAATGATTTTGTTTTACCAACTCCATAAACACAACATTTTTTTCTTTTACATAATGATCTCCCTCTGTATCTATAAGTTGTTTTCATGTAACATTTTGTGACTTTTTTGTAAGAACATTTCATAGATTTTGAAACTCTACAGTTTGAATAACGTTTCTTATTTCCACAAGTCTTAACATCACAACATTTTCTTCTTGAACAATCTTCATTGATTTTGATTGGTGAACATTTTCTTTTCATTGAACATGAGCATATTTGTTTTCCAACTGGTTCACATGTTTTACGAACAACAACAGATCCTTTGATTTTGTATTTGCAACAAACTTTTTGTTTGCATCCATAAAGTAATTTTTTATAAGAGCATTGTGTATGTGTTCTTATTTTACATTTTTCTTTATCAGCAAACATACATTTCAATTTTGTTATCACATTGTCAAGACGATCAAAACTACAACAAACTTTTCTTGTGCAATTTTCATTGGTTTTAACACGATGACATTTTACTATGGTTTGTTTCTTGCAAACTTTTTTTGAGTTTTTACATTTAATCATTCTTCTAATTCCATTTTGTGTTAAATAAACACAACATCTTTTTTGAGTGCAATTGTTTTTCAAAGGAACAGTTCTACATTTTACTGTTTTCTTTCCTTTACAAACTTTTTTATAAAAGTTACAACCAAGAGGAGATTGTTGACCATCATACATGTAACGACAACATTTCAATTGTTTACATCCTTTTGAAGGTTTGATGATTTTACATTTTTTGAAGTATTGAGTTTTACATTGTTTCTTTCCAACAAATTTACATTTTTTTGTTCTAACTCTTCCTGTAATTTTGATAGTACAACATTTCTTTCTGTAACATCCAGCAAAGATTGATTCACGTACTTTTGTGCATCTATGAATTGTAACAGTTTTGCATTGTGGTTTTCCGTCCCATTTACAAATCAATCTCTTTGTTTTGCCTGCAACTGTTCCAAAAACACAACATTTCCTTCGAGTGCAAGTTGATGAAATCCTCTTATTGTAACATTTGTTGGAAATTTTAGCACAACATTGTTCAGATCCAACAAATTTACATGAGAGTCTTCTGACAACCTTTCCATTGTTTTCATATCTACAACATCTTTTTTTATAACATGATGTTAATTTTGAACCTTTCTTTGTGATCCTTAATTCACATCTTGTGAATGTAATTTTTTTACATTCTTCATTTCCAGAGTTATAACAACGAATTTGATGAGAAATGCCTTCAGATTTGATGTATTTACAACATCTTGTTCTTTGACATTTTGATCTTGGATTATATGGTTTGTACACTTGTACTCTTCTACATTTTGTGTATTTTGAAACCCCACATGATTTTGGTGATGCAATGTGACATTCAATCTTTTTCATTGAAGAACCACGTTTCAAATAATTACAACAATGAAGTTTTGAGCAGTTATCATTTGAGAAAACTCGTTTACATTTCTTGACAAAGATAAATGGACAATAGGTTTGTCCAACATATTTTGATTTGATTTTCTTTGAAATTTTATCATCAGAGATTCTGTAAGTTGTACATTTTCTTCTTTGACATCCATTTCTTAACTTAACCATGAAACATCTTGTTTTGAATGTATCTTTCACTGTATTTTCATTAATCCAAGCACAATTGATCATTCTTGTATCACATCCAGTTCTAAGATAAGTACAACGAGAAAGACGGTAATTTGTTTTATCAAGTTTAACACTTTTGATTTTCGAATAAGTGAATGGTTTACATCTTTGAAACCCAGTCCATTTGCAAGATTTTACTTTAATTTTTCCATTGACATCAACAAATTTACAACAACGGTTTTGTTTACATCCACATTTGTTTCTTTTCATTGAACATCTTTTGAAAGTGCATTTCTTTGATTTCACATGACATTTCATCACATGTTTTTTACCTTGACTATCTTTAAAGTATTTGCAACATTTATATGAAGTGCAAGAGTCTTTTGATTCACGTTTGCATGAAACATTGATAACTGGACTACAAAAGTCTTTTCCTGAATAAGAACAATTTTTTAGAGATTTTCTGGATCCGTTGTATGTCGCAAGACAACATTTCTTACGATAACAATTTGGTCTAGTTTTTGAATAATGACATTCTTTAACAACTTTCAATTTGCATTGTTGTGGTTTGACCCATCTACAAAATAATTTTTTTGAAACATCTCCAATCTTTTTATATTTGCAACATTTTCTTCTTTTGCAGTCTTTGTGAGTTGTTGAATTGAAGCATTTTGAAATAACTTCACTTTTACAAATTTTATCACCATTTTGTTTACAAGCAAGTTTTTGAACTTTTTTACCGTCTTTTTGGAACGTACAGCAAACTTTTGATTTGCAGTGTCCATTATAAACTGTTTTACAACGATGGAATTTGTAAGGTTTACAAGTTGTTGTCCCTGTTAATTGACAATACAGTTTTTTAGTTGATTTATTGAATTGGATAAATTTACAACAACGTTGTCTTGTGCAACCTCTGTTAACTTTCACAGTTTTACATCTTTGAAATTTAACAGGTACACAGAATTTTCTTGATGTGTATTTGCAAGCTCCCATTGAAAGTTTATCACCAACTTTAGAAAATCGACAACATTTAACTCTTTGACAGTTCTTGTTGATTCTAGCAATTTTACAACGTGTAAAGTTGTGTTTTTGACATTTTTCAACATCAGTGAATGAACAACTTAATTTTTTTGTTGATGATCCAAATTTTTCATATTTGCAACATTGTCTTCTCCAACAATTTGGTTTTGTAGATCTGAAGGAACATCTTTGAAATTGAACTTTTTTACAAATTCTTTTGGAAGCCCATTTGCAATTGAATGGTGAAACAACACCGCCAACATTTGCAAATTTACAACATTGTTTTCTATGACAAGTTGGACTTAAATATTTGTTTTGACAATTTTCAAAGACTTTTTTAGTGCAAATCAATTTGGATTTCTTTGGAAAATAACATGAAACTCTTCTTGAAATTGATCCAGTTCTAATGAATTTACAACATCTTCTCTTGAGACAGTGTGAAGATATAGCAACATTTGAACATGTTTCATAAGTAACTCTTTTACAAATTTCAGAATCAGCCCATTTACAAGTAACTTTTGATTTTCCTGTTCCATTGACTTCATAAGTACAACATTTTGTTCTACTACAATTGAAGTGAGGTTTATCATCTTGTGTTCTCTTTTTGAAACATTTTGTATATTTCTTGAGTGAACATTTTGGTGAATCTTGACTCCAATAACACTTAATAACTCTTTGTCTTTCAGCCACTTCTTTCAAAGTACAACATCTTTTTCTTTGACAATAGTTATTGAGTTTTTTCATTGAACATTTAACAGTGTATTTTCTAAGACATTTTCTTTTTCCTACAAATTTACAATGTTGTTTGTCAATTGCTTTTCCTTTGGTTTTTCTGCAACATTGTTTTCTAAGACATCCTGATTTGTCTTTGATGTATTTACATTTTACAACTTCAATATCATCACAAAGTTTTTTAGTTTCCCATTTGCAAGCAATTTTTTTTATTGTTTTACCAACTTTTTCAAATGAACAACATTTAACTCTTTGACAACCACTTGAAAATCTACGGGTTGAACATTTTGTAAAGGTAACTTTTTTACAAGTTTCTTTTCCTTTCCATCTTCTGAAAATAACTCTACGATAATGTCCTTGAACTCCATATGTAATACATCTTTGTCTTTTACAGTATTGACTAGATTTGACAAGTTTACATTTTTCATAGTTGTATTCTGAACATTTTTGTGCACCTGCCCATGAACATTGTAATTTAATCCAAGTTGTTTTATAAAGACCCATTTTACAACATCTTTTACGTTTACAACCTTTTCCAGTTCTAACATAGGTACATTTTGATAAAACTCTTGAAGCACAACGAACTGAACCTTGAAGATATGATTTATAAACTTTTCTTTTGGATCCAACTCTTCCATATTGAGTACATCTTGTTTGAGTACATTTTGAATGTATTTGTTGAGGTCTACATCTTGTATATTTGACTTGTTTACAAATTCTCTTGTTGCTCCAGTTGCAGTAAATTTGTTTTTTAAAAGTTCCTACTTTAACATATTTGCAACATCTTTTTTTCTTACAAGCAACTTTACCATGAAAAACTCTTTTAAATGAACATCTTGTAAAATAAACTTTTGAACATTTTTTCAAACCAACATTTTGACATTTTACTTTTTGTTGTTTTTTTCCAGTGACTTTATAAGTACAACAACGTTTTTGAGAACAGTTATGTGGTTTTTTTATGTTAAAGCATTTTCTTGAATAAGCTGTTGAGCAGTATTTTGATCCTGAAGTAAAAGAGCATTTTACTTTTTTCATAACACCATTTTTAACAGAGTACAAACAACAATGTTTTGTTCTACAAATAGAATCTCCAAATTTACTTGTGATTCTGTAATTACATTTAGTCTTGAAAACTGTTTTGCATTTTTCTTTTCCAATATAATTACAAAAGAGTCTTTTAACTTTTGAACCATTTCTTTTGAAAATACAACATTTGTTGATTCGACATCCTTTTGAAGTTGTAACATATGCACATTTCTTGAAATTGATGGTACTACATTTTTCATCACCTTCAAATTTACAAGAAATTCTTCTTTTATCGCCTTTTAAAATTCCATATTGACAACATTTTCTTTTTTTGCAAATTGATGATCCAAAAGCACGTGTTAAAGACATTGTACATCTTGTTTTTGTAACTTCTTTACAAATTTCAGGTTCTGTCCAGTCACATTTAATTTTATGTGAGAAACGTTCTGTCTTTCCAATTTTACAGCATTTTTTACGTGTACATGAAGTTCTAGTTGGAATGACTTTACAAATATTTTGAACATTTTTGAAACATCTTTCTTTTGTGACGTACTTACAAATATATAGCTTTTTCAAGTCTCCTGTGATTCCATACTTGCAGCATTGTCTTCTTGAGCAGTTGTTCTTTGTTTCAACGTTTTTACAAAGTTGTACATAACGCACTTTACATTGTTCTTGACCAACTGTTTCACATGATACTTTTTTAAAAGAACCTCTTTGTCCAACATAAGTACAACATTTTTTAATTTCACAACGAGCATGTGAATTTGTAGGTCTTGAGTTGACATAACGACATCTTTTCTTTACTAATCTTTTGCAAATTTTTTCTCCTGAAAATTGACAGTTGAACTTTTTTGAACCTCTTGTGAGACAACAACGTCTTCTTTTACAAGATGACGAAATTTGAACAAATGAGCATTTCTTTTGTGCAGGTTTACGACATGTTTCAGGTTTATGTGTAGTGCAGAAAACTAACTTAACTCTTTTTCCTTCTCTAACATATTTGCAAAGTTGAATTTTGGTGCATAAAGGTGTAGTTGGAATAACAACTGTTTTTGTAAAATATTTCTTTGGACATTTTGATTTTCCTTTCCAGAAGCATCTAATTTTAGTTGCTGATCTTCCTCCTTTTAAATATTCACAACAACGAATTCTTTTACATTTATCTTTTGTACCTTCAATTCTACAAAGAAGAAGTGGCTTGGATTTCTTACATTGAAGTTTTCCAACTTTAAAGCATTTCTTTTTAAGTAATCTTGGTCCATATCTTTCATATAAACAGCATTGTCTTCTTTTACAAGCACCTTCTTTTATAAAAGAGCATTTGTTAAAATGTGATGTAGAACAGTTTTCTTTTCCAGTCCATTTGCATGAAATTTTTGTTTTTTTTCCATTGTTAAGCTTGAATGTGCAACACTTCTTCTTTTGACAGAAAGAACTTTTGTATCTTTTTTTATAAGCCATTTTACACTTGGTAACAAAAGTTGGTTTGCAAATGTTTGACCCTTTCCATTGACATGAAAGTGTTGTTGGTTTTCCATTGTGTTCTCCAATTCTGCAACATCTTTTTCTTTGACAAGATCTTGATGTTTTTTTCATGTTGCAAATTTCTTTTGGATTAGTAGGACATTGAAGAGCACCAGTGAATTTACATCCAAATTCTTTTTCAATTTTTCCTCTTGTTGTGACATTACAACATTTTCTTCTTGAACATCCTGGTTTTAAAACAACAAAAGAACATCTTTTGAAAATGACTCTTTTACAAATTTCTTTTCCGTCAGAACATCTTGTTTTCTTTTTAAATGGTCCTTTTTTAGTGAAAGTACAACATCTTCTTTTTTGGCAATAGGTATGTTTTACACCAATTCTTGTTCGAACATTAAAGCATTTTGAAAAACTTGTAGGGTCACATTTAACCACACCAACTTTATAACAAGATAATAATCTCTTTGTGTTATTCTTTTTTCCATATTGACAACATTCCTTTTGACGACATTTTTTATCAACCTTTTTGAACTGACATCTTGTATAAAATGATTCTTTGCATCTTTTGAAAATTACATGACATTTTATCTTTCTTGATTGATTTCCTTTCTTCATATATGAACAACATTTTCTTGTGTAACAATTTCCTTTAGAAATTTGATTGAAGCATTTTTTGACTCTAAAAGCTTTACAAAAACGATCACCGACCCATTGACAAAATGTTTTTTTGTTTGACGTATAACAACATTTCTTTCTTGAACAAAAGTTTTTTAACTGGACAATTGAACATTTTTTTTTTGTCATTTTTTTGAATCTTGAACATTTTTTTAATCCTGTAAAATGACATGAAAAAATGACAGGTTTCAAGCTTTGTGATTGTTTACAGCATCTTTTTTGTGTACACCAATTCTTTTCTTTTGAATCATAAAATGAAGCAATTGAACATTTGGTATCAACTCCTTTCCATGTTTTATTTTTTTTTGGTGATATTTTGGTGATGATTTTAAGTTTTTTTAAGGAAACTTCAGGTTTTTTTATAAAATCTAAAACATGGTTTTCATCTTGATTTTCTGTTTCAAATAGTTCCAAAACAGTTCCTGAAGAACATTTCATGTCTCCTTTCCACTTACAATCTTCTTCCAAAGTGTTGGTTGTTGATTTAGTACAACATTGAGTTCTAACGCATGTACCATTGATTTTAGCTTCTGAACATGATGTCACAGTTTCATCATTTGTATGTTGAACAGGACCTACCCAACGACAATTTCCTATTGTTGAATCACAACATTCTTTTCTTTGAGCCCATTTTTGTTTGTTAGAACAAAAATAACTTTTAAGTGAACAATTTTCGGTTGCAAAAACTGTACTTAAAACACTGAAGATAACTACCATTAAAATAAGTTTCCTCATGGTCATTCGTGTTTGTTTTCTTCTTTTTCTGAGTAACCAATCAAATAGTGTTTATTTTCTCAATCAGAATAGACCAATCATTTATTAAAAACTTTCAATAAAAGATGTAAGAAGACAATTTATTGGTTCAAAGATTTTAACGCTTTCAATAACTGAGGCAACACTTTAGCAGCACCACCTAAATTTATTAATGTTTTACTCTAATTACCTTTTAAAAATGAATAATTTGATAATTCGTTGAAATTAGTTTGCTCCAAATTCACCTCAAAAATTTTTGCTCCTCTTTTTGAAGCTATTTCTGGAAGACTAGCAGCTGGATAAACTGTAGCACTTGTACCTACAATAATCATCACATCTTTTTTATTCATTGTACTCACAAGTCGATGAGCATCAGAAAAATCAGGAGGTAATGACTCTGTAAACAAAGTACAATCAGGACGCAAGTAACTGCCACATTCTTTACAACAAGGACTTGAACTTGGTATTTCTTCATCTTTATCAAATTGATAAATATGTCCATTATTAATACATCTATGTCTTTGAACTGTTCCATGAAGCTTGAAAATAAGAAATGAAAAAAATTTACTTCATAAACAACTGAGGATCCTGCTCCTTTGAAAAAATTTAAAAAAAATAAAAGTTACTTTGGTGAAGTCCGTCAACGTTTTGGGTTATTACTGTGACGTTTTTATGAATTTTCTCCATTTCTGCAATTGCTTCATGTCCGTCATTTGGTTTTGCTTGAGCAATAGGATTATAAAAATTAGAAACATATAAATTCCAACTAAGTCTTGATAAGGTATTCCAACCAACAGGAGTTCCAAAAAAACCAAGAGCGATGTAACCTAAAAATTTAGAAATTAAATTTTTTTTTGGAAAACCTGTGATTCCAGACCAAAACCCACCAGAGCCACGGAAAGTATCAATTCCAGATTCTGCTGACATTCCAGCGCCTGTGAATAATACAATTCGTTTTGCTTCTTTTAAAATTTTTGCAGCTTCAACAATTTCTTTGTCAATTTCATCTGTATTTATATTTTTGATTTCTGTAATTTCTAATTGATCGTCTTCCTTTTCAATTTTCTCTTCAAACATTTTAAATTAAAATGATTGGACAACGGATTGAATTCTTGTATCAAATTTTTTCTCTTTTTTAATATATTATTTTTCTAAATTCTATTTTTAAAAGCATCGCTTGATTTCTTGTGATTCATTGGTCAAATAGAACTTTTCAACTAATGTTAAAGAAGAGAAGTGGTCTTTTGATGCCGAAGTTATTTATTTTCATTGTATTGTTTTTGAGTGTTAAATCGGATTTAACTGCTTTAAAAACATTACTTGACAACAAAGAAGTTCTGTCAGAGGTTCTTTTTTTTTTTTTTCTTAATTTTGTAAAAAAAGAAACTTTGTACAAATTTGAAAGCTTTTCATGGTGCTTATGATCCAAATTCAGGAAGTTCATGTCAATACCTTGATAGTTGTTCAGACAATCTTGAAACTGATGGTTCCTTACAGTGCGGTGTTGGTTTTGGAGGTTTGAAAAAAAAAACAAATAAAAAAATCAAAAGCTGACTCTGATTGTTCATGCAGCCAACAAACATCAAAAATTAACCTTTTGAGAGCATCAGTTATATTTTCTCCAAAATCTGATAAAAATGATGAAGAGTTGAAAGAATTTCTTTGCTCAACAGTTCAGATAAATAATGTTTTTACACAAAATTATGCAGCTGATAATAAAGTAAAATGGCAATATATTGGAAGGTTTTGACTTTTTCATATTTATTCTCTTCAAAAAAAAGTGAACATGGAGGAGCTCTATTTTGGCCAGCTCATCGTTGGAAATACAGACTTGACTCAACTAGTGGCTGTAACCAACCAGGTACATGTCCAGACTATGATGCAAGATTTAGACCTTGGTATGTATCTGCTGCTTCAGGTCCAAAAAAAGTAGTTTTGCTTCTTGATATATCAGGTTCTATGTCAAATTTAGGACGTATAGAATCAGCTAAATCTGCTGCTATTAGTATCATTGATGGTTTATCACATACAGATTACATTAGCATTATCTTTGTAACAGCTACTTTTTTTTTTTAATTTTTTTGTGAACAGTTTTCAACTGCTGCTCAAGATTGTGTTTTAGCTGGAAATGGTAAACTTGTTGAAGCAAATGCTGTCAATAGAATTTTATTGAAACAATGTGTCAATAACATGTCAGCTTAATTATTCATTTTTAATTTTTGAAATAGAGTACCTGCAGGAAGTACAAATTTTGAAGCTGCTTTTACGACTGCTTTTGATGTTTTAGATGCAACTGCTGCAATTGGTCCAAAATGTCATCATTCAATTTTATTTTTGACAGACGGAGCTCAAACAGATGGAAAACAGTGATTTTAAACGTTTTTTTTAATCGTTTTTGAATAGTCCTTTAGATTTAATCAATACAAGAAACATTAACTACAAAGCAAATATTTTCTCTTATTCATTTGGTTCTGAAGCTGATAAAACAGTTCCAACTCAACTTGCTTGTGCTACAAATGGTTTATGGAAGCAAATCAAAGATTCAGGTGATCTTAGATCTCAAATGGCGGAATATTATAATTACTATGCCTATGATATCAAACAAACTAGAAAATCAGTTTGGAGTGAATTATATCAAGATTTCTCATTGAATATCACAATGGCAACTTCGGCAAGTCCATGTTTTGCGACTTATGGAAAATTACTTGGTGTGTCCGGAGTTGATACTCCTCTGTCTGATTTATTAGCTATTCACAATGATGAAAATGCGATTAGATCAGAATTGAAATCAAGAAGTGCTGTTTGTGCAGATTTTGAACTAGATAAAGATAATTTGGCAACTTTAAGAGGTGGAAAATGTAATTATTGTACTCCTTGTGCTGGAACAACATCTATTGGTGAAGTGATTGGAATATTTGCTGGGATCACTGGAGGCGGTTTTTTTGTTGTTTGTGTTCTTCCAATAATATTATTGGGACTTTGTTTCTGTGTCTGTTGTTGTATTTGTGGTGCACCTTTGTTTGGATTTGGAAAAAAAAAGAAACTTCCATCAAAACATCAAAACTACAAAGCACCATCCACAACTAATACTCAACCAATGTCACGAGCACAACAATATGAAATGGAATTGGTCAATTCTGAATCACAGAACCAAGGAACATATGTACCACCAAACCCACAGCCATATGTTCAACCAAGTTATAATCCACAATTCGTTCAACCAAATTATAATCAACCAAATTTCAATCAACCAAATAATGGAAATCAATACAATCCTCAAATTTATTCTGAAGGACAAAATTTCAATTCAAACCCAAATCAAGTTAATGATGAAAGTTTTGATCCTTTTGTTCCAAATATGGATTTCGTTCCAAAAAATAATGAATAAATTGTGTTTTTATTTTATCCAATCAAAAACGTTTTATTTATGAAGTGCTTTCACACCTATGAAAATTTAAACGATAAAGTCAGAACAATTGCTTCAAATAAATTCAAAGTATATTTTGGTTGCAAGAATTTGTATGAAATTGATTTAAAAACTCAAAAAGAAACAAAATTGGAAATGAAAGAGGATTATGGAAGTATTTACTCCTTAAAATACTTTCCAGAAGAAAATTTTTTATTAGTAGGCTATCATGATGGTTATATTCAAATTATCCAAAATATGAAAATTATGAACACTTTTAAAGCACACAAACAAGAAGTGAAATGTTTTGCAAATTCACACAAAGAAAACAATTCGAATTTTTTTTCTGGAAGTTATGATAAGACGATAAAACATTGGGATTTAAAAAAACTTAAAGAAATTTCGACATTTGAACACTCAAATCCTGTCAATGATATGTTGATTCTCGATGAAAATTTATTCACTGCTTCACAAGATGGTTTATCATGTTTTGATGAAAATTTGAAGAAAATATATCAGAAAAATGATCATAAAGGAGAAATTTTATCCATTTGTAATTATGAAAATTTCATGTTTACTGCATCAAAAGACTCAACTTGGAAAATTTTTGATTTGACAGTTAAGTCATCTATTTCAACTGTATCAGGTCACAAAATGTCATTAAGTAGAATATTGAGAGATGATGAGTCTATTTTTACATCATCTGCTGATAAAACGATCAGAAAATGGAACTTACATGGGTACTATGAAGAGGATTGTCTGATTGGTCATTCAGAACCCATCAGATCTTTAGATTTAGTGAAAGTGAAGAATGGAAAATCAGTTGTGGTCTCAGGAGGACAAGATAATTGCGTAAAACTTTGGAAATGAATTGTAGAGTTCAATAACATTTTTTCTCAAAGAAAATCCGTTATGAGTTTGTGTTGTTCATTCTTTCTTTCGCTTACGGCCATACTTAGGAGAATACACCGCATCCCGTCCGATTTGCGAAGTTAAGCTCCTACAGGCTCTCCTAGTACTAGGGTGGGAGACCACCTGGGAACCGGGAGTGTTGTAAGCTTTTTTTGGTATTTTTACTCCTGGCACTTTGGTTATGAACTCAATTTCCACAGATTCAATTCCTGTTGAAAACTTTTTTTTAACAATTTTTCATTGGTTAAAAAACATGTGTAAAGTACTGACATTGTTGTGGTTCATTTTTTCTTTTCTTTTAGTTTCAACCTCAAAATCATGTGGAATACAACCAAAAGTAACATATAAACAAAGTACAACAAGAATATACCCTGAGTGTAAATTTTACCAGCCTGAAGAAAATCCAGTGAAAAACAATTCAACCATTGACGTTGTCATACAGCTCAGGTAAAAAAAAAATTATTAAAAAAATACCATAGAGGTGTCGTTCCACAAAGATTTCAAGAGTCTGGAATCAAAGGATTATTTCTGGTATGTGATACTCCAGGTTTATCTCAAGCTATGTTAAAAAAATTTGGAGGAGATAATTTTGTTAAACTCTCTTTAGAAAATATAAATTTGTTCATTAAAAAGGAATATGGGAGTCTTGTAAAGATAGGTAGAATCGCAATGGGTTCATTTTCCGCTGGATATGCACCAATACAAAAACATTTAAACAGTCAAAGGATTGATTTGGATTCTGTTGTGATTATTGATGGAATTCATTATGGACCTGCTGGAAAACCTGATCCAGTGCAACATCAACCATTTGTTGATTTTGCTAAAAAGGCTGTTTCTTCTGGTAAATTAATGGTTATTTCACATTCTTCAATTGTACCTCCATATTCAAGTTCAACAGATGCTGCAAATTATATCATGAAAAATGTTAATGTTTCAAGAAATTCAGCTTCATTGAATGAATATTATGTCTTCAAAAATAGATTTGGACGAGTAATTCAGCCTCAAACTGAAGGTAGAAAAAATGGATTTCATGTTGAAGGATACAAAGGAAATACAGCCAATAGTCACATTGAACAAATTGATCACTTGTCAAATTTATTTAATTTTTTTATTGCAAGAAGATGGAATTGTTAGAGAATGAACGTATTAATTTTAATTCAACTTTTCTTCTTTTGAGTGTTTGTAAATATCTATTAATTCGTCATGGAAGTATCTTAAAAGCATTCAAATTTTGTCCAATAATTTCCATTCTTTACTTTCCAAAACAACAACAAAACTGACTGAAAATAAAATGAGTTTTGATGATACAATAGAAGATATTGAGAAAATACCAAATCTTCCGATCTCTTTTAAAGCTTTTAATCCTTTGGTAAAAAAAAAAAAAAATTAATTGTACAACCAATAGCTATTCGAACATGGTTTTATTTTTTTGAAATTTTAAATTTTAAAGTTGGTTTATTTTTAACAAAATTATTTTATTATGTCACTTTAATTTCAATGTTTCTCTTTTCAATCATGTAAAACGCATTTTTCTTTTCACTTTAAAAAAAAACAGTTCAGTGGTTTATGTATTGATTGCAGGATTAAGAGATCTTTCAAATACTCGTAGATTGATAAATTTGGCTGTTTTTAAATTGCTTTATATTCCAACTCTTTTATTTGGTTTGGTTGTAGGCGTTATTGCATTAAGAATACTTGTTGAATTGATTTTTTCCATTTTTGATATTTCAAGAAGTTTGAAGAAACAAAAATAAAGAATTCTTATGTTAAACGAATAAACTTTTATAAAACACTCACAACAAGTCTGAAGAACGTGACACGTTCATTTTCTCTGGATTCCATGGTTTATTTCTTTGTTGAGTCAATAAATACCAATATTCAAATTCATGTATCCATTTGTGTCTTCAGTGCAAATCAAGACATGTATTCTTAACAAATGAAAAACAAGAAAAATTGATTTTTCCTCGCAGCAAATGAAAATCAACGGAAAAATTGAATGTTAAAATGAGGAAAAAGTGATTTCCAAAAGTAAAGAAAAAGCCGTTGTTGTTTTCTCTTAGAATTGAAAAAAATACTACAGCAATCAAGTTTTGAGCTGTTTAAAGCACGAAGAAGCAGAATTCAGATTTGGTTTTCATTTCTTCCAAATTTAGCATTTATAGATGCATTAGGAAATTTTTCTACTAATTTTAGCCGAACAAAAGATGGACAAAGCACCTCCAACTGAGGAGGAAAAGGGGTTTCTGACAATGGAGGAACTAAAGCCTTACTTTGTTTATCCGTTTGACATCGCTACTTCAATGTTAAATCTTTCAAGACCCAAATTGAAGGCCAATATGGTTCATCTGGGAATCTCTAGGTGGCCATATCACTACAAAACAAATGGAATTGGTGTTCAAGATGGAAAGTTCAAGAATTTATACGGTCCAGTTGAACATGTAAAGAAAGGAAAAAAAATGAAGCAAAAAGAACCAAAAGCAAAGAAAGAAGAAAAGGCAACCAGAATACTGCCCTCATTTCAAGAGTTTTTAAAAGATGTTGAAAACCAGAAAAAATAAAGTTGATTTATTGCATGAATTAGAAGAGAATGAGACAAATGTTGAATGAAACATTCAGCTTTGCCAAAACGCCCACGAAAGCAAATTAAACTTCCATCATTCCTATTAATCTTTAGTAACTTACCTTCGTTTTTCCATGTCAAAAAATACCTCGGAGTAATAACAATGATTGAATTTCAACTTCCAAATTTGAACTTTTTTATTTTTGACAACCTTTTGTGTTAATTATGTTTTTTTGTTTATTTTGAAAAAAAAAACAGATAAAATTATCAGATAAGTGAAGTGTAAACTTTCAACATGAATATTTTCAGTAGTATCTGATCTTTAAAATCATCACTTAATTTTATCGTTTAAATTTCAAACAAACACCAAAATGTTCTTCTTTTGTAGTTTTAACCATCATAGAAAGTTTTCACCTTCTCAGTTAACTTGTTTTTGTCATCATAAACTTCACAAAGAAGTTTATTTCAATGATCAAGTATATTAGGTGATTGGTCAAAAATAATGAAGTATCTAAAAACATTCAAATCTTAAAAATATTCAATTCAAAGGAATAAAACTCAAAACTAGCTATCTTGAATTTTATTGGTTGTTTTTTTCTGTTATGAGTATCGTTAACTGTAAACTCATCAAAAAACAATTTTTTGAAGAAGGAATAACATGTATTCTGCTAGATAGAGAATATCACCAACTGATAGCATCAACAATAAAAGGTTTAATTTTGTACTTGGACCTTGATACATTCGAAATAAAAAACACCATTGATGCTTGTTCACCAAAAAAAATTTCAAAAATTTTATTTTTACCAAATGGTGATTTAATAAGTCACGGGAAGGAACATTTTGCTATTTGGAGAAAAAACAAAAAAATTTGTTCTTTCTTGCCTTACAAAGAATGGACAAGAAGTTGTTGTTATTTTTCTGATGGACATATTATAACAGGAAGCAAACCACAAACAGAATTGAAAATTTGGAAAGTTTCTAATATATTTAATTCAAAAGACCCCAAGCCAACAAAAGTACTGAGTTTATCTAACGATGAATGGGTATTTCATATTTTAAACATTGAAGATAAGTATTACTCACATGGAGGTATTTCTGGTCATTATTTCATTAGAAATTATTTTGATCATTCAATATTCAAAGAATTTAAATCCAAAAGTTTTGTAAAATGCATCATTCAAACCTATGATAGAAATGAAGACTTATTATTCGTTGGAACACATTCTGGATATTTAGTTGTGATTGATACGATCAAATGGGAAATTAAATTTGAAATATCAATGGGATCATCTATTGCTTCAATATTACCATTACCAGAATCTAAACTTCTTGTGACTTTATACAATGGACAGATGACCATTTTAGACAGGAAACTAGATTATTATTTTTTGGATACTTTCACTGTTACAGACAACAAGGGTTATGTGTATAGTTCTTTATTGCTTGCTGATGACCTGATTATTACTGGTGATAAGTTCAAATCAATTTGTTTGTGGTCGTATAATCCAAAAACTTTGTTGATTCCTGAGAAGTGTTTCGATCTCAATTTCAAATTTAAAAAATAAATTGAGTGAATTTTACACAAATTGGTTTCAAATTTTGTTCAACTTTCTTATCCAATCATACTTTCCATTTTTTTTTCATGTCTTTGACAGCTGATGAACAAGGAAATATTTTAGGTGAAGTATACGCTAAATACGATTTCATTGCCACAGATAGTTCAGAAATAAGTTTTAATGCAGGTGATTTAATTCAAATTCTTTCAAAGGACGACTCAGGTTGGTGGAATGGAAGAAATTCAAAAACTGGTGAAATAGGTTTCTTTCCATCAAATTATGTATCAAATAATTCAAATTAATTTTTATTTTTTTTGTTTTGTGTATTGTTTTCCACAGAAAGACTTCTAGAAAATATCCATTGAACTTTGGAGGAGCAAAAAAGATTTTATTTTCAATTTCATTTGAATTTGAAGGAAATATCGTGACACTTTTTCAACCCACTGAGTACTAGTTCCAAATACCCACCATTCAACCAAATATGAATTTGAGATTTTTCTTGAATTTCAAAATTTGGTAAAAAATTCAAACTTGAATACCCAGAGTGATTGAGAATCAAATCAAATAATGCATCATAAATTATTCCAAGTTCATATTTTTCAGAGAAAATTTCAACACGACTCTTGACTGCATCAAAAAATATTCTTCCAAATTCTTGAAATCTTTTATCAACTTTTTCAAAATTCACTTTTGTCAAAATACCCAGAATAAGAAGTGGAAATTTAAACTCCCATTCTTCTTTGTTCATAAAATTTTCATTAATCAATGCTGAAATTGATTTCTCAATCATCAAATCAACATGTGGTTTCAAGTATTCATATTGACAATAACAAAGAACGATAGAATCAAAATACCTAGTAAACTGATTAAAGAATACTTTTTGTTTACAAATGTATCATATTTTTTGGTTTGTATTTCTTTTTATTGTAGATATTTCCTAATTGTAATTCCAATGATTTTGAATGGTCAGCACACAATTCAATCAAATTATCGTAAAATAAGAAATCTAAATCAATGTCGTGATGCTAAATAATAAGTTCAAATAATATTTTTTACATCATTCAAACTTAAGCAGTTTTCAACAAATTTTGATTGAGAAATATGTGGTTCACATATTTCTCCAAAGATATCAAGTAAGTGGGGTCTTTCCCGAATTGACATATCAAGGTTTTTTGATTCTGGTGAGCTGAGAACGTCGGTTTTCCTCTCCACTGGACCATCTTGAAATTTTTTATCAAAAAAAACTCTGTTTCCCGTTTTTCAAATTTTGATTTCTGATTTTAAACATTCCTCATAACTCATTTTTTTCTTCCCATTTCTCCTCAGATTGTTAATTTTTTGTTCAATAACTTCGTCTAATCCTTTCTGAAATCCATAATTAATTTCATATTTAGTGCAATTTATTGGATGCAAATTTTCTTCGATTTTTCTTGTGAAATCATGATTATTTAATAATTTTGTAATTCCAATATGTAAATTTATTGGTTTCGTAAAATTTCCCCACAATTCAATTGCTTTTTTTGTAACGTTTTTAATATAAATTTTAGAAATATATTTATTTCTTTTTTTTTTTAAAAATTGTGATTGAACACCGGATGATATGGGTAAATCCACAATAAATTTTTCTACAATTGATAAATTTTCAGGGTTTTTATATTGATTCTTCGCAAAAGAACAACCATGTTCGGAAATGATAATAAAGCATTCATGACTTCCCTGATGGCAATCATCACAAAAAATATCACCGTCATAAGGGTCAGAACCAATTGGTCCGTAAAAATTATGATCATTAATAATACATGCACACTGAGCACAAATATATTTGCCACAATTACCTGTACATTTATATGAATCACCCGAACATGCATAAAGATGACATTCTCCACAAATTATTCCCATTATATATTTAATTTATAAATTTTTTTCATTTAACAAATTCATTAATTTTTGAATTTGTTCTTCTTGTTCATTCAATTTAACTTCATGAACTGATTTTGTTCGATTTAAATCTTCTTTAAGGTCATTAATGTGAGTCAATTCAATGGATGAACCACAGCAATTTGATTTCTCAATTCTTCGTGTGAATTCCACTCCAGCCGTTATAATTGGTGCTACAAGTGATGACAAACATGTCAGTGAACTTAATATAATCAAAACTATGATTTCAGTATTCATTATATATATTTAACAAATATTTTAATCTTTTTTATTACCAAATTTCACTATTGGTTGATCTTCAAAAAATTCTGGAGTGGCGCCATCAAAAACATCGTCGGTCAGTTCATCATTTAAATTTAAATCATCATTATATATTTTAATTCTAAGAGTCGAATCCTTATTTAATATTCCTTTATCTGATAATATTGATGTGCATAATATATTGGCATCTTCATCTGAAAATTTAATTTTGTTTCCATTTTTGTCTTTTTTTGAAGCAAATATTGTAAGTTTAAATTCCATTATTATTAATATTATTATAGATTAAATTTTTAAATCATTTTTTGGTGCGTTATTTTAGAAACATTTCAAAAAGTCTTCAAGGTTTTTGTCATGAAGGTAAAATTTAAACTGCTTCACGAACTTTTTCCCCAGCAACAAATTCATTTCAGAAACAAATTGTTTTCTTTCATCTTCAGTTTGTTTTTTCAATTGTAACACAAAAAAATTAAATAAATTTGCATTATTAACAATATTGTAATTTGAAACATAATAAAGTCCTGAAGATAAATAATCCATTATATATTTGATCAATATTTTATTTTGAATTGTTTGTATTTTTCAGGTGCTTTTCCAATGGTATATTTGTTTTCATCATCTTCCAAAACATTCACTAAAATAAAATTATGTTTTTCTTTTGTGACATCATTAATAAATTCTTTAACGTTCTTTACAGATTTTTCACTCATGAAAGTTTCTTGAATTGCTTTAAATGAATTAATTTTTGTTTGTTTAAAAGTGACAAAAAAAGTTGCACATTCTCTGATTGTTGTTGGGATTCGATAAATGTACTGAGTTGCGAAAATTAAGGTTAAGTTTGGATGTCTATATGTACTGGACAATCTTTTCATGATATTACTATCGAAATTTACATTTCCAATACAATCATCAAAAATTACAAATGCTGGTGGAGCTTTACCTTTTTCTTTATGTTGTTTTACTTGAATATTATAAAATTTGATCAAAGTATTTTCATTGTATTGACCAACAATTTATTTACACGAGTAGTTTTACCACTTTGACTTGGAGCAACAAGTAAAGGATAATGACCAATTTTTAGATGAGGTATTAAATTTTTTTCGTTCCATTCTGAAGGATCAATATAAAAATGATCTTTAGGATCCACTAAACCATTTGGACAAAAAGATTTTTTAGAGGATCCTGAAATTTTTTCTTGAACCTGAACAAGTTTTGTTTGATCTATTTCAAACAAAATATTTATGATTGGGTTATTTAATTGAACGAAAATAATAAATTATTGGTTAGTTAAAATAAATCTCCAATTATTCCATTTTGTTTTCAATTTTCAAACAACAAGCCAAAAAAATTGAAACATTAAATTTGATTCTTGTGATGATAAATGGAATGTTTTTTTTTCAGTTTTAACAATAAATAAACGTTCGAACCTCCAAACCATTTTACGTTCATCATTGGTCGAATTATCGGAGAATTTTTGTTGGATGTAAAATTATTTTTTTTAAATGAAACATTAAATTTGGTCATCTGAGAGTAATGGAATGATTTTTTTATTTATTTTGCATTTGAACTGAGTCTTAGTTTTTCTGTCAGCCAATAAAATGAAAGTTTTTATTTTTGAAATTCTTTTGAAATTTATAATAGTTCTGAAGATAAAAAATGGGTTTACAAAAATATAAGATATTGAAATCAGCAGTTCATGGATTGGTTTTCAAGAATCAGCATTTTATGGTCAAGTTTTGATTGAAAAAGTGAAAATTTTTCTTTTAATGAAACAAAAAATTACATAATTTGAGGAGGAATGGGATAAATTTTCGAGGAATATGAGAAATTTGAAAAACGGGAAAATGAGTTTTTTTTTTTGAAAAATTTCAACTTTGTCATGTGGAGAGAAAATCCGACGTTCTCAGGGCATCAGAACGAAAAAACCTTGATATGTCAATTCGGGAAAGCCCCACTTACTTGAAGCAAGACATGAAAAATTTTCACATTGTTCTATTAAACCAATTTCCATTCCCACAGTGAGCATATATATGAAATCATAGACATTTGAGACTACCTTCGATTTCGTATCGAATGAATGGTGGTGATTGAAAATTAGACCAATAAGAGATACATCTGTACCAGTTAATTCTTTCATTAAATTTTTCATTAAATCCAGGAAATCTATCTCAAGGTGATATTTTCTATTGATACATTCCAATAAAATGCTATGGATTATGTCAGATGAAGAAAGTGAATCAATTGATAAATTTGAGTATGCAGTTTGATAAACTTTGAAAAGTTCTTTTTTCAAATTTTGTTCAATCATCAGACCAAAAAATTTTTTAAATGTCTTCATCATTATGATTGGATTTTGTTTCTTGTGTTATAGTTTAAGAATTAACGGAAATCTTACACCTGAATCCAATGCCTTTACCATCAAATTTAAAAAATAAACATCTTTTGGAATAGTTCGAATAGTTTCAATGAATATCCAATTATTTGGTGATTTTCTTCGTTGAAATAATTGGTCAACTTTGGAACTATAATCTTTTGAGATTCTTCAGGAAAATATGACATGTATTTGTTCAATATGTCACACAATATATCAAAGGTATCTGAGGAAACCCCATTTTCTTCCAAATCTTCACTTTGAATTCGAAAAACTTCCTCAAGAAGATAAGGAAGTAAACTGATGTTTAAATTGAAAAAAAGTAGTCTACCTTAATTTTTCTTCTTTCATTTGATATTGGTAATGAATAAAAATGTGATATAAAAATTCAACAATACTGTCATCTACTCCTGAAGTCTTAATCATGGCGGAAGCATTTTCAAACAAAATTTCATGTTCTTCAGGTTAAATCATCAAAAAAAGAAGAAGAAATCAAAGATACAATGGTGTCATTGGTAAATTTACTACTATCTTTTTTAACACACATTTGAAAAGTGAATTGGTAAAAAGATTTCGACCAGATGATTGAAATAAATTTGTGATACATTCGAATACTGTGTCGATAAATTGTTCATCTTCACATTTTTCAATGTCTTTTGTTAAATATAAAATGATGAATTTAACAGCGTCTGTTAAATGTGAAGTATTGCCTGAAATAATGACGTTTTGGGCAAAAATTTTCATTAACACAGAACCCAAGTCTTCTGAAGTATTTTCATCAAAAGTTGTGGAAACAACTTTTTTCATGTAATATTTTTCATATTTTCCGAGGTTTAAAGTACCATCATCCAGCAGTTCAAGAAGAACTTCTTCAACAGGTACATTTTGGAGCAATAATTCAAAGTACAAGTAACGAGGTACATTTTTTTCAATTTTTCCAGTTTTAAAAAACTGGTTTTGGACAAATATCAATTGATCTTTGTTGATAGTTGGAGTTTCTTCTGTGTTCATGATTAAATTTTTTGTGTTGTTGATTGGACAATGCCACTAGAATCTTCAAATCATCAAAAAAACTGAAATTAACATTGGAAACTTTTTCAAATGCGATTTTTCTATTGGTTATTCATGTGCAAATGGAAGTTGAAAATAATTCCATTATGGTCTGTAAAAAAAGAATGATTGGTCAAAACAACCTTCTTCATGACACAAAAAACAGGTAACACAACATCAACTTTAACAAAAAAAATAGGAAAAAATAAGAAAATAACATTATCCTCTGGAAGTTCTCACATCACTGGAATTGTAACAGAACTAGTGTAAGTACTTAAAACTTAAAACTAAAATAAAAGTGGAATACGAATAAATCCAAATGTATCAGTAAAAAAATGTGTAAGAGTGCGTGTTTATAAAACAGGTCAAGAAATTCTTGCTCGTGTGCCAAATGATGGAGGATTAACTTTTATCACAGTGAATGATAATGTAACTCTTGAAGGAGCCGGAAGAAACGGAAAATCATTTAAAGAATTACCAAATGTTAAATATAAAGTCATCAAAATTGGTGGAAAATCAATGGATTTCTTATTGCATCCTTAAAATTGAAGAAAATGATAAAATAAAGAAATTGGATTTATGCTTCTTTTTTTAGTATTCATTTCCACCACTGTCAAAACCACTGTTGAAATTTGTTTCATGTGGTCATATTATTTAAGTGTTGATACAACTTATTGATAGCAGATTTATGAACAGCAAGAAAATAACTTCCTCTTAATTGTCAAAAAGAAATATGATTGGACCAATAACATATGATGTAAATCATTAATTTAAGAGATATATTTTTATTTACTTCCAAAAGTTCCAACCATAAAGCTTAAAAATCTATTTGCGTACTCTTTTGGTGGCATTGCAGATAATTTTTTTTTATCATTTTGCAACAAGTTCACTTTGTATTTTACTTCGGCTTTTTTCTTCAAATTCCATTTTTGTAAGATGTCAATAATACCTAAATGATATTGTTGTTTTCCATCTTGACTTATCAAATGAGTAAACTTGGTTTTTGTACCAATCATTGAATTGTCTTCTGTTTCTTCATAAGGTTGAACACCCAATAACATTGAATAATCCATAATTTCATGTTTTGACAAAAACTCACAGTCTTCCGTTAAATTTTCCATGAACTGTTTTTTGAATTCACTTGAAATTCTAATACGAGTATCTGATTGTAATAAATCATTATCTTTTAAAATTCCTCCTGATTCTTTTTCTTCAAGTGTTGCATTTCTGCCAATTGATGATCCTTTTAAGTCATAAACTGTTTTTGGTTTTACTGGAAATACATTTTCCATTACAACCAATTGAATCGATGCTTTGTTGATAGTGATTTTATAAAGAGCAAGTAATCTAACAATGGTAGTGCTTGGTCTTGATACAACATGTTTTTCATAACTTTTTAAAATCTTTTCAAGAAATTTGCGTTCTGTGACTGAAACTGTTTTCAAAACGAATTTCTTGTCTGC
Organism: Neovahlkampfia damariscottae; assembly: GCA_016618085.1. Lineage (NCBI taxonomy): Eukaryota > Heterolobosea > Selenaionea > Neovahlkampfiida > Neovahlkampfiidae > Neovahlkampfia > Neovahlkampfia damariscottae. The sequence goes on along the minus strand of JABLTG010000001.1, from coordinate 71,817 downwards.
AGTGAAAAATAGAAGAGCACCAGATTTACCAGGTGTTATAATAACTTTCATATTGCTGTCACAAATAGATTTTATGAATTGGTCATCATCAATTCCAGCAGCATTTCGAAGTTTACTAAATGAATCATTCCCAAAAGATGCAAATTGAAAATTTTGTTTGCCTGGTTGTTTGATTAAAAAATCTTTTTGTTTTGGTGTTTTCATCTAAAAAAATGTTATTTAGTTTCATCATTTCTTACTGCAACTTTAATTCCAACAGTCAAACTATTTAGAATTTTTTCGCTGAAGGCAACTTCTTTGTTTTTTTTTTCTCCAACAGATTCAGATAACATTTGATTCATATCATTTTCATTGAAATCTCTTTCAGTATCATCATCATCTGAATCATCTCCTTCGATCACTTGAACTTCAACTACTTTTTTTTTTGTCAGATTTTGTCCAACAATTTTCATTCCTTCAGTGAAATCTGGATCAAATGCGGATTTACTTCTATTTTTTGGTGTCAATATTTCTAATTTTTCATCGGAGTTTTGTTCAATGAGTGAATGTGTTTTTGAACGAAATGTATTTGGTCTTGATGATGAAATTAAAAACTCTTCTAAATTTGGAGTTCCTTTGTTTTCAGGATTTAATCTTGATTTTTCAGCTTCTCTAACCTTTTCACGTAATTCTTGAATTGAAGTTTCTGGTCGTACTTCACAAATGAATGATTCATAAATTGAACATTTTAGAGTTAAATTTTCAACGACTTCAATGAGTTTTGATTCATTTGATTTGAAATCTTGAGTAACAGTTTTGATCTTTGTTTCTGATTCTTCTAATTTTCTTTGTAATTCCTTTAATAAAGAATCGTTTGATTTTATTGGTTCATTTTTGACAGGTTCTAATTTTTGTTCACTGAAATAAATCCAAAAGTCAAAGATTTGACAACAAATCAAAACAATTTCCAAATATAAAAAGTTGAAAAGAACAAAATCATTTTCTGGTGAGACATGAAATCCACTTGGTAAGAAACTATTCAAACTTGTAAAAAAAATTTGTCTTTGATGAATAAATGGAACCATGAAAATAAAAACTTTAACTTCTGTGAACATTTCTAAAACATAAAAATAATCAGCATATTTTGAATAATTTGGTAAATAAGAAGTTTTCATGAGGCCAGAAATGCACCATGAAAAAATCATAAAACCAACCAAATGATATTGATGAATTTCTGAAATCAATAAAAAAACAGGAAGAAATAACAGTCTACCAACTATTTTACAATAAAAAATACTTTTCAAAAAATCAACTAATTCATTTTTTTTACCTCTCTTTGATGTGAATGTTTTAATAATTTTTTTTTTTCAAACTGTTTTTTGGAGGTTTTAATAAATTACTGAAATCCAATAAACTGATGAGTTGTATAGTTATAATTTCTTTTTTGTTGTTGAAGAAAATAGTTTCAAATGTTTTGAACACACCAGAGCTCAAAAAATTATATAAAAACAAGGTCATGATATAACTCCATCCAATAATTTTTGTTAAGTTATACATGGACACATGGAGTTTTTGTGGAGTTGAAACGTTTTTGGTTTCGTCTTCCTTTGCTTTCATTTGACGACAGTTGAATTTGATTGGATAAAAAAAATAAACATGGTTTTGAGTTTTTAAAGTTTATTTTAATAAATAATTGATATTTTGTTGTATTCTTTCTTTGCCAAAAGCTTCTAAATTTGCAATAAGATAGCAAGCAAAATAAGGTTTGCATTTTTCAAAATTATCTTTTAAATTGTCAAAAGAAAAGTTTTCATATTCAAGCAATTCATGATAATAATGTAACAATTCGTTTATTTTTTCATCATTTAAATCCTTCATTGATGAAAAAATTAAACTTCCAATGTCCAATAAAATATTCTCAAAACAAATCATAAAATCAATAATAAAAATGTCTTCAGAAAATAAAACATTGTTCATCCATAAGTCACCGTGACATATTCCTTGAGGTTTTAAAAGTTGAATTTCTCTCAAGTATTTTTCATCAATTTTTTTTAACTGTTCAATTATTGAATCTTTAAGTTCAAATTTTTCCAAATTTTCGTTCATCAAATTCAAGAGTAAATTGATATTCATTTCATTTATGGCTTCAGTTGACATCTCATACTTTTTAAAATAAGTTTCAATCACATTTTCTTTTGTTAAAAATTCATTATGGAGTTTAACTACTTCTTTTAAAATCTGTTTGGTTTCATCCATTTCTAAACCATCATTAATGTTTTTTGACTTAATATCCTTTCCTAAGTCTTCTATTATGATGAATCCATCTTCTAAGTTTTCATTAAACTTTGCATAAAAAAAAGTTGGTGAAGAAAAGTTGTTCAATTGATTTTGAATTTCTTTGTAAAACAATAATTCTCTTTGAAAAAACTTGAATTCTTTATAGTCTTCAGGAGCGTATTTAAGTATCAAATTTTTAGTTTCGGAGTTTTTAATTTTAATGTTAACTCTTTGAATTTGACTCAAAAAGCCACCTGATAATTTTTCAAATTTGAATTCAGTTATATTATCTATTGTTTCATTCAGTACCAATGAGAATATTGATTTCAATTCTTTTGATTTCACTTCATCCATTTTTCAATTTCAGAATTGTTGGATTGAAATTGGCCAATCAGTTGAATATAAATTGTTCTCATTTATTCAATCTTCCTTTCTTTAAAAATGATTACATTTTTTTCTTTTTGAGCATTCATTTTTCCATCCAATCACAACATGTTTTCAAACAATTTTTTTCAACAACTTTTGCAAGAACTTTTGTGGGAAGAAAAAAAAAAGACTCCACAAAATGTATTGAAATCAGAACCTCAATATAAAGAAGATAATATTGAATCGTGTTACTTTTCAAATCTAACTGTTTCTAACTTTTTTTGTCATTGTGATTTAGCAAACCCTTTTATCACTTTGGACAGTTCAAAAATGTTCATAGAGTTCATATATATAGATTTTAAAGAGTTAAGAAATGATAATTATTTGGATTTGAATCTTGTGGAAACTGTCAGCATTGGCTGCAAAGATTTCAAAATTGAATTGAAAAAAATTCGGATATGGTTCGAATGTTCATCTGAAATTTGGTTGATTTTTGATACAGAACATAAAATGGTCACTGTGGAATGCAAAAGCTTTTTGAATCAAGAAACAAACACCAAAAAATTGGAACTCTTATCTGATTGGATTATTTTCAATAGCAAACATGAATTGATGAATTTCTGTGATAAAAAATCTATTTTAATTGAAGAAATAGAATTTGAAAGTGATATTGAAATTCAGTTTACCATCACATTGAAAAGTTCTTCTTGCAAAATTTCAAAAATTGAATTCAAAGAACAATCAAACTCTATTCAATTCAAGAATCAAAAATACCAACTGATGGAGTTGATTATTTGCTTGAATAATGTTCACATTTTGATGAAATGGAATTCTCTTATAAGCTCTCATTTCGATGGTAATACAATGTCAATGATTACATTTTTGGAAAAGGACAATAAAATCATATCAAGACATGAAAATATGATTCTTTGTCACTCTCAATTCATTAATCAAAAACTATTAGATAAACTGAAATCGACATTGGAACATTTAATTGGAAAAAAAAATTATCCCTTGTATGGCAACTATCCAATGTATATAGATTTTGATTTGACTTTTGACAGAAATTTAAAAGTTATTGAGAATCGTGTTCTCAAAATTATGATTGTTTTCCACAAAAAAATGGGTTTAGAAATCATGAAATTGAAAAATGGAAAATTCCAGATGAATCTCCTATATGGAACTTTTTTATTGAAGCATTGGGCATTTTTCAGGAATAAAAGAACTGGGATATTTGAGTGTGTTGAACAAAAAAAACTGAAATCTTATAAAAAAATGTTTGATCATCTGCGAAATGCTCCGCATTGTGATGAAGAAGAGTTTAATTTCGTCAATGAAAGAGCAGTTATTAATTTTGATTCAAATTTTATTAGCATCATTGGAAGATCAGAAAATTGGAAGTATAATGTCAAAATGATCATAGCAATGAACAAAAGAGACCAATCTCAACTATTGGTCACAAATGGATTCAACACAATCCTGAATCAGTCAAAGGATAATGCTATAAGGTTATTTGAGAATTCAACAATTGAATGCGATTTAAAATTTCATTTTCGATGAGGATCTGTTGATATCAATGATCACACCAAAAACTACAGAAAAACTTTGTGATTGTTTTTTGTTTCTGGATTAGTTTGTGTTATTGATTATTAATGTCGCTTACGGCCATACTTAGGAGAATACACCGCATCCCGTCCGATTTGCGAAGTTAAGCTCCTACAGGCTCTCCTAGTACTAGGGTGGGAGACCACCTGGGAACCGGGAGTGTTGTAAGCTTTTTGGTATTTTTAGTCATATCACTTTGATTTTGAACTCTTTTGGTATTTTTACTCTGGCTTTGACTTCTTGACTGATATCAATATCACATTTTTGGATTGAATTGAATCCAGTTTCGTGGTCACCAGTACATTCTAAACCAATAAAGTTAGGTGTACCGGGGAATGAAGAAGTGTCTGTGACATATAATTTTACATGGAAGAGAACTTCTTACCATCAAAATCTTTCGTTTCCGATAGTGATGATATTTCCATCAGGAAGTTCATAAGTTTTTTCAACATCTCCTGAAGTTTCAGCTTTAATTTGGCCAAGAGTGAAAATAGAAGAAAAAAAGTTTATTGTTCTATTTATTGCTAATAATCCCTAAAATTTTACAAAATAATGGGAGTATAACATCTAGAGCGGTTCTCTTGATTTGTCTGCTCACAGATGGTTGCCTTTCTCGAGCTTTTAGAATAGTTTTCCTCGTCATTCTTTTGAATACTCCAAGAAACATTTTTTCAACGCTTTTAAAATTGAATGAACTAGTTTCGAAGAATCCCAAGTTTGAAATTTTGCAAAAATTTTTAACTATTTTAACAAAAGAACTTTCTACTTTGTCAGATTTTGTTCCAACAACGAAAATCAATGCATTTTTGTTAATATTTTTAGCTTTTTCAACCCATTTGTTCAGGTTTTTAAAATTACTTATGGAACTTAAATCTACAACAATAATTATCGCATGAGCTTCTGCTAGTATAATTTTGAAGAAATGTTTGCGATTTGAGTAGTTTTTCCTCACCAAATGTATCACAAACATGGATTTCAAAAGATTTTCCTCCATCTGTAAATAGTTTATGTTTCATTTGAATACGATCTGTAGGTGCAACTTCATCTGAAAATTCAGGTTCAAAGAATCTAGTGAAAAGAGATGTTTTTCCAGAATATTGTTCACCAATAAGCACAAGATTTTGACGGTTCATCATAAATTTGGAGAATTGTTTCCATTTGATTCCACTTATAAGGAAGTTGATTCATCCTCAATTTTATCATCCTGTAACTGTATTTGGAAATGTCAAATTTTATGAAAATTTTTTATCATTCCCAACCTCACTTTTTTTTTTTTTTTTGACAAGTTAAAAAACCTTTTGATTGGTTCAACCAAATTAACAAATTTCTTCAACAAAAAATGAACGACTCCGAAATCAACAACAGTTTAGTTACAACAAAGCCACAAGAAGAAAAAGAAACAAAAAAAAAATTCACAAAAACTCAAGTTCAAAAAATACCTGAATCAATCACAGAAAACAAAGAATTGAATGATATAATACAGAGATTAAGTCCAAATTACAATTTTGAAATTCACAAAACCATTTGGAGAGTACAATTAGCAAAAGCAAAAGTAGTTGCTCTTCAAATGCCAGAAGGTTTATTAATGTTTGGTTGTACAATCGCTGATATTCTAGAAAAGTTTGGTTTTTTTTTTTTTTATATTTTTTGTAGATTTTGTGATGTAGAGACTATTATCATGGGTGACGTAACTTATGGAGCTTGTTGTATTGATGATTATTCTGCTAAAGCAGCAGGTGCTGATTTTCTTGTTCATTATGGTCATTCATGTTTAATCCCAGTAGATCAATGTACAATGAACGTTTTATACATTTTTGTTGAAATTGCGATTGACTTGAAGCATTTCATTGATTCTATAAAAGCTAATTTTTCAAAGGAAAACAGAGTAGCACTAGTTTCAACCATTCAATTTTCATCTTCACTCAGAGTTTGATTTTTTTTTTTGTTAATTGAATTTTAGGCCTCTAAATTAGATTTTGATGAATACTTCAAAAAAGTTTTTATACCACAAGCAAAACCGTTATCACCTGGTGAAATTTTAGGTTGTACTTCACCAGCTATTGAAGATACGGATATTTTGATGTTTGATTTAATTTATTGATACTAATATTTTAGATATTTAGGTGATGGTAGATTTCATTTAGAATCAGCAATGATTCAAAATCCACACTTGAAATTTTACAAAGTGAATTTTTTTTTTTTTTAAATTTTTAAAGTATGATCCTTACAGTAAAAAACTAACAGAAGAAAAATATGAACATGAAGAAATGCATAAAATCAGAAAGTAAATTGAACAACTTTTAATTTTTTTTTTATAAGAGCTGAAATTTTGAAATCCAATAATTCAAAGAAATATGGTATCATTTTAGGAACTTTAGGAAGACAAGGAAGTGTCAGAATTCTCAAAGTATAACAAAAATTAATTCTAATTTTCTTCAAACAGCAAGTTGAAGATTTATTAAAAAAAAACAAAAAAGATTATGTAATTATATTACTATCAGAAATTTTTCCAAAGAAATTAGATTTATTCAAAGATATAGATTGGTAAAAAAGAAAAAAAAAAATTTAACATGTTAAAAGTTGGATTCAAATTGCATGTCCTAGATTATCCATTGATTGGGGTTACGCCTTCACAAAGCCATTATTAACACCATATGAAATTGAAGTATCTTTAAAAGAAACTCAATGGAAAGAGATTTATCCAATGGATTTCTATGCTAAAGATGGAGGAACTTGGACAGTCAAGTTTGGAGAAACAACCAAAAAGAAAACTGACGGAAAAAAAAATGAAGCAATTTTAAAAAGAATAAATAACCTAAAAATGAATAAAAAATAAAAAAAATTTTAACGTTGAAAATTATTGGTGTTTTTTTTCAACCAATAGAAATCAAGTGTCAAAATAAACATCAACAATGGCAAAGATTCACCCACTCAAGTATATTTTATTAGTAATTAGATACATTGTTGATTTCTTTCGTGTATTTCTTTTATTAGGAAATGTTTCAACTTCTGTTGTGATGATTGTTTTTTCAGATAAAGTGATAAAAGAATACTCACAATTTAATGGTATAATTACTGATGCCACAAAACAAGCTTTTAAAGATGCTTATCTTGCATCTTCTTTAGTGAATGGAATTGTAATCGCTATTTACTATGCTATTTCCTTTACAATTGTTTTATACCTTTTAGGCTCAACTATGGTTGGTGATACTGCTTTAAATATCACTTTAAGTTTAGCTTTACCAGGTCCTTTATTCGCTGCTGCTGTTGCTATTGGTTTTCCAGCGCTTCAATTTGTTATTTATTTATTTATCGCAAATTCGGACACAAATTATTATCTTGTAGCTATAGCATCTATTATTGCAGCAGCTTTTCATTTTATTTTTTTGATACTTGCCGTTATTGCTGAAGTTGGTACTTTCATCCTTCAATTAGTTTTAAGACTCAAACATCCAGATCCAGACAGAATTGATAAAGATGGAATTACAACTATTAAAGATGTTAGAAAGATCTTTGATACTTATGTAGATTTTGTATTTAAAGGAAAAGTAAAAACTGAATCACAAGTTGTCAATTAAAAAAAAAATTATAAAAATAAAATTTAAAAAAAAAATGAATTCTAATTTAACTCAAATAAAAAAAACATTTCAAATTTTTCCTGTTATTTCTATTTCATTTTATCCAATGATTTTTCATTCAACCTTCCAAAACTCAATGAAGTCACTGTTGTTGTTATTGTTGTTTGGTTTATTCAGTTTGATTCACTCTGAATATCAAAAATTGGATAATCAAAATATATCAGTTCATTTATTACCACATTCTCACTGGGATGTAGGTTGGCTTAAAACCATTGACGAATATTACGAATATGATGTAACTTATGTAATCACCAACATCATTCAAAACAACGAAAAAGATAAAAATCTACGTTTTGTATTTTCAGAAATGTAAGTTTAAAAAAAGAAACTTAAAAAAAAGAACTTACATTCAAATGTGGTTCGAAGATAAAAAAATCACAGATGAATTAAAAGACAATTTTATAAAACAATTGAAAAACAAACAGATTGAGTTTGTTTTAGGAGGTATTTTATGATGTTTTTTAAAAAAGAATTTTGATAGGAAGAACTATGCCAGATGAAGCTTGTAACACTTATTCTTCAATTATCACAACATTAACTTCAGGTCATAAATATATCAAAAAAAGGTTTACCGAAGAATTTTATCCAAAAATTGGATGGTCAATTGATCCATTTGGTGCTTCTTCTGCTGTTAATCGTATACATAAATTAACAGGTTTTAATGCAACTGTTCATCAGAGAATTCCTTATAATGAAAAACAAGAAAGAATATCAAAAAATCAATTAGAATTTTGGTGGAAACAAAATCAAAATGTTGGAACTGAATATGAATTTTTAACACACATCATGTCTGAAAATTATTGTGAATATAGGTTTTTCAATATTGATCATTGGGGATATGGTCCAACAACAAAAGAGAATCTTGAGCATCGAGTCAATAAAATGATTGATTCTATAAATGTAAACTACGATTTGAATTCAAAATAACGATTTTAGGAAAGATCAAAGGGTTATTCAACTAATGATTTTTTGTTACCAATTGGATGCGATTTCACATTCGCTGAACAACGAGATATGGATATGTTGAATTCAATGGCCCCTGTCATTGAAGAAATCAAAAGATATTATGGAATTGATATAAAATTCAGTTTACTTTCTGAATATTTTTCAAAACTGTCAATATCAAAAGAATTAACTTATCAATCAGATTTTAATCCTTATTCTGATAATCCAAATGATTATTGGAGTGGCTTTTATACTTCTTATCCAGTTTTAAAACGAAGAATAAGAAGCGCTGAAGCATATTTCAGGAATTCAAACTTCCTTCTCTCAACAGTTTTTTTGAAAGATGACAGAGACTCTTTCAATTATAATGAAAATATTGAATTATTGAATTATTTAGAAAAGTCATTATCTGACACAACACATCATGATGCAATCACAGGAACATCAAAAAAACGCATTAATGATGATTGTTATTTTCCAATTTTAGATCAAGGTATTTCAAATGGGAAAAAAATTATAAAGAATTCATTGGAATTTTTAACCAAAACAACATTAAGTTTTAATGTCAAAGAGGAATTAAAATCACTCAAAGATTCAGAGATGGTTGAATTAGTCTTTTACAATTCACTTTCTTGGAACCGAAGTGATTATTTGACTTTATACTTATCAAATCCATCTATTTGTTTATTTGATTCAAATGATCAAAAAATTCCATCACAGAGTAATATAGATCTCTTCCCAGATGAACCTCTTGTTGATGAATTCGAACTTCATTTTCAAATTGATATCCCAGCAATGGGATTCACTAAAGTGTTTGCAAAAAAATGCCAACAAGAACTCTACAAATTTAAAAATGAATCAAACCCATTCAATGTTGGTAATCCTTATTTTGATTACTTTTTTTCAACTGATCATTTGATTTACATGCATGATAAAGTGAAAAACAGGTCTGTTCCTCTTTCACAAGAATTTTTCAGATATGAAACAATGGGAAGTGGGAAATACATCTTTGCTCCAACAAAACAACATTTTAATATCAAAAATCCAAAAATTGGTGTTGAAAACTTCATTTTGAGAGGTCCATTAATTACTATGATTCATCAAAGATTTGATTATTATTGTGAACAAATAATCAAAATTTTTCACAACAAAAAGTATTCTGAATTTAATATGAAAGTTGGTCATCCTTTTGGAATTCCCACTGATTCAGAAATAGGAACCATGTTTGCTCACAATAACATTCAAAATAACAAATATTATCATGACGCAAATGGATTGGAAGTTCATGAAAGAGAATCAGTAAGAAATCGATGACTTATTTATTTTCAATAGAAAAGAAAAACAAACAAAATTCAAGCATCATACTATCCACTTGTGTATTCTGCATTTGTGAAAGATGATGAATATGATGAACAAGTCACTGTGATGAGTTCACATACTCATGGAGTCGGTCCTAGTTTTAGAAATGGATCATTGGAGATCATGTTGAAACGAAGATCATCCATGGATGATGGAAGAGGTGTTGGAGAATCAATGTTCGATTTATCAATAAGCAAAAGTAAATTCCGATTACTTGTTGCTGATATTGAACAAAGTGTTGAACAAAGACATACATTATCTTATGAATTGAATTATCCACCGAATATATTGGCAACCAAACCAATTCCAAAAAGCAACTTGAAACTTCCTGAATCGATCAGCAAAGCATTTCCAAAGAATTTACATTTACTCTCATTTGATTTAATTAACAATATGACTTTCATTGTAAGACTTCAAAATTTGTATCAAAAAAATGAAGAAAAACAACCTACATTTATTTCTCTATCAAGAGTATTCAAGAATTTCACAATTTATCCATTAAAAGAAACAACTGTTTCATTGATGCATAAATTATCAGATGTGAATGTTACACAAGAAATTTTATTGAAACCAATGGAAATTAGAACATTTGTTTTATCAAAATATAATATCACAGAAACTGATCAACCATTGCCATCACCAAAACCTTCTCCAAATCCAAATCCAATTCCACCTTCATCACCAAGGAATGATACATTGATCTTTCCAAATTTCACACCTCAATTTTTATTTTCATTTGGATTATTATCTGTGACTATAGTAGTTGTCATTTTATTGATTATTATGTTGATATTTTCATACACAAAAAAAAAATTTTTTTCACACAACACAAATACATAACAAAGTGAATAAATTTATTTTACAATTTTTTTTTTAGTTCTTCATTCTCCTGTTCAAGTGATTCTCTTTTAAAAGTTATTTTCAAAATATGATTTTCTTACACTTTTTTTTCCAATGTTTCAATTTGATTTTTGTAATCATCTACTTGTTGTTGTAAATCGGTCAAATGCTGTTTCTTTCGTTCTCTTGATGCTTGTGCAGCTTCTCTATTTCTAACTAATCTTTTTTTTTTCTTTAGTTGTGAAGATTCTTCAATGGATGAAGAAGATTGTTTTATTTCTTTTCTTGTTTCCCTTTGTTCTTTTATTTTTTTGGCTCTTTTTTCACGTGCAGCTGTGGTGTCATTTGGTGGTATTGAAACAGCATTAAATTCGAAAAAAACATTATTTTCTGGCGTTTCAAATTGCTGTTGATTCTCTGTGCTCATAAATTAATTGATTGGACAATTGTTTTTTCGTACGTGTAGTTATATGATTGGTTAATATTATCAAAAGCGGACTGATTCAATTTTCAGAAATGGGACATCTTCATGAATTTTTTAAGCCCAGGAAAAACAATTTCAATCATATCCTTGTTGGAAATGAAAGTGCAACTTTTTGATGATTACCATTCTTAATAAACAAATATGTTTATTTGGGTCTGCAAAGAATCTCAAATTTATAATTCAATAAAAAAAAAAAAACAAAATATGGAAACCTAACAGCAGATTTATTCAAAGAAACAAACAAACTGTGGATATAAGTTAGTTTCAATACTTTTTACAGTCATCCTATCAAAAGATTGATTCCTTTGATTCCATTTACTTTGCTGAATTATTTGTTGACCATAACTGATATTGATTGGTTGACATTTGTGATTTGTACATTCTTGGGTATGTTACCTAGATCTATTATTTATGTGTACATTGGTATATCTGCAGGATCTATTGCTGATATTTTTGCTGGAAGAGTTAAAGGTGATGAATGGTCCAATTGATCATTTACGGATGTTCTGGATTTTTCTTGTTTGTTGCTTTTGTTTTAGTTGGAATTGTGGCAAGAAAATACTTCAAAAAGTATAAAGCAAGTCAAGAAGCATTGAAAGAACAACAAGCACAAGAAAATGAAGAAAATGATCAAAATGCAATTAATGATGGTGAGAAAGAAACATTAACCTTTTTCCACATTTACTTTTTCAAATTTATTTTTAAACACAGACCGAATAATCCACCAATCATATAACATCTCCTCACAAAAAACCGCAAAATGCTCAAAAGCAAATGTTCATCAGAATACGATGATATGGATGTAATTCAAAATAAATATCAACTAAATTATTAAAAATATAGACATTCATAGCCAAAGACTCTGTTCTAAAAGACCTGAAACAAAATCCAAAAAAAGATGTAGTTGATTCTTCAAAGCCAAAACTGCTGTCAAATAAGAAACCATCAAACCACAATTTATTCAAAAATGTATTTAGGAATGAAGCAATTCACTCAAAATCACCTTCTTCGTCTTCTGACAGAGACAGTTGGGCTTCTTTACCTCCTCTGGAATCACCAGTAGATTATCCGGATGAAGAAGAAGAAAAATCAGAAACTATAAAAGAACCAGATTTTGGACGTAAAATAGATCCAAATGCTATCCTAGTAGAATCAACTGAATACACTTTGACGGAATTTTCTGAAAATTTTTCGTTTTCGGATGATGATTCAGAGGATGATTCAGATGATGAAGACCATCCTGAAATTTTAATGTACATGAACAGTAAATGATGAAATAAAATTTTTTCAAATTTTTTTCGTTTTATTTTATTTTTGTTCACCAATCACTTTTTTGATTTATTTTGTTGTCCAATCATAATTCGAAAGTTTTCTGTTCAAAAGAGATGCAATACGAAGAAAATCTGATTAAAGTTCAAGAAGATATCATAACACTTACCACTGGAACTGTTGACTGCCTACAGCTCCATAGGAAGGAAAATGAAAAATGGATGACACACAACCCAGTTGTCATTTTTTTGTTAAACTTAATACAGCCAGGGTTAGGACATATTGTGATGGGTAAGATATATAAAGGAGTGGTATTTGCTTTGCTTTCGTTGGCTTGTGATGTTGTAGTTTTAATTTTTTCATATTCGATATTTAGTCTCTTGTTGACATCCAGTGTTGTTTTTTTTTGGTACACAGTGATATTATATGATGGATGGACTATTAGCAACCGTTTAAAACAGGAACAACAACTATAGAACGGTGAATACATTCAGTTTCTATAATTGAAATAGTTCGAATATTCTCTTGCAAACTTTATATAAATGCAAGATGAATGAACACATGAGATGCTCCACATCAAGCAATACAATGCTGTGTTGATAATTAATGATCAAAATGAAAATTTAATTTAAAGTTTTTTCTTCTTTTTTGGTTTTTCTTCTTCATGTGAAATTGATTTTTCCGATTTGTTTTTTTTTGTTTTTTTGTTATTTTTTGGTTTATTTTCTTTATTTTTAGGTTGTTCTTTATTTTTTTCATCTTCAAATGATTCTTGAATCATTTTTTCAACTTTCAATTTTTCATCTGATTTTTCTTCAACAAATTTCACTTTTACAACATCAGAAAAATTTTCAGTTTTTGGTTTATTTTTCAATAATGATGAGGATTCTGAATCTTCATCAGATTCAGTTGGTATTAATAAATTCATATTTGTTAAAAGATAATCCATGAAATATGATCTTTCTAAAAGTGATTCCATTCTCTTCAAATGTCTTCTTGAATAAGCAATTAATGAATCAACTGATTTTTCATATGCAAAAGAAACAAAACTAGGATCAACTTTTTTCAAAATTGAAAATAAAATTTTTTGTGCAACATCAGAAAATCTTGAATTTGTGTTCCAATCAATTGAATATTGGAATAAATGAGTGATTTGTTCATGTGACAAACCATCTATAATTTCATCTAAATTATCAATTTTTTGAATCAAGTCAAATAACAATCTTGGTCTTTCTAATGTTATTGCAGTCAAAACAGCTTCTTTGAAATTATTTCCACGAACTAAATTTTTGATTTGTTGATCTTTCAAAATTTCATCATCAGCAAGTTTTTGTTCTTCTTGAGCAATAATTTGAGTATTTTCTTTCCATAACACAATTTTTGAATCTTCTCCACCAGTGATAAATTCTTCACCATCTTTTCTAACATCTAATGACCAAATTCTTTCTGAATGTTCATCAAAAGTTGCTTCACATTCATTTGTTTTTAAATTCCAAATTTTAGTTAATCCATCAGATCCAACAGATAATAGTTGTGTTCCATTGTTAATATACTTAACTTTCATAACTGACTTTGTATGTCCTTCTAACACTTTAATACATGTTCCTGATGTCAATGACCAAATACGAATTAATCTATCATTTGCACCTGTTGCAATACATTTTTCAACATTCGAAAATGCAACACACCAAACTGCTGCTTTATGTGTAAATTCTGATATTTTTTGTAAGTCATATGCATTAAAAATTTTAACAGTTTTATCAACAGACGATGTTGCAATTAATTCGGAATTTGGTGATATTGAAACTTCTGTGATGTCTTTTGCATGAGCAACACAAGTTTCTGCATTAAGTGGTAAAATATCTCTTTCTTTCAATGTTCCATTTGTCTTTTTGTGTTTTTCAGTATGACTTTTGACAGGTTTGAATTGCCATTTTTTTAATGTTTTGTCATCACTGACACTGCAAAAAAATTCATTGTTTGGTGAAACACAAACTGATGTGATTGGTGCAGTATGTGAATCTCCAATGGCAATACATCTCATTTTTTCAATTTCCCAAACTCTAATTGTATCATCTTTAGCTCCAGAAACGAAATATTTTGAATCTGATGTTGATGAAACTGACAAAATGACATCCTTGTGACCTTTTAAAATTTCTGTATTTTTAGTTTCCAAATCAAAAATTGTCAAAAAATCAGAATTTGTTGCGATAATGATCTTTTGAGTCTTCTTTCCAATGTAACTTAAATCAACAATTTCATCATTAAATCCTAAAATGTGTTTTTTTTCTTCCAAGGATTTAAAATTGTAAAAAAAGAAATTGTTTTCTTCTGAAATGCAAAAAATATTTTCTTCATTCTTCATGTATCTAAATATGTTAATTATGCATTGAATATTCTTACAATAATTTTGAAACTGGTGATTTCAATTTAAGTTCTTGTATACAATCTGACTGTTCATAATCCCATTTTCTTAAGTTATTTTTGGAGCCAATTGTAACTAAATATTCTTCATCTTTTTGTTCATCTTTTGGTACAAAACAAATTGATTGAATTGACTTTTGATTTAATAGATTTGTTTTTCTTACTTCATAAAGTGGTATTGTTTTTAACAAACCTAAATTTTCTATTGAATAAATATTCAAAACTTCATCTAATCCACTAGTAACGAGAATTTTTCCATCTGCAGAGAATGTCATATCTGTTATGTTTTCCGAATGATCAGTGAAATGAGCAATACATCTTGAAAAAATTTGTGTTAAAAAAATCTCCGAAATTTTACTTTCTATTTCTCAAATTCCAACATCTAACACCATCTTGTGAACAAGTAAATAAAAGATATTTTGATGAATCTGGATGAAATTTGACTAAATGAACTCTTGCTAAAAGAAAAAAAAATTATTCGTAAATTCTCTTACAAGTATGACCTTTGAAATGATGTGTAACATAATTATTTTCAAAATCATAAACCTTTACAGTATGATCACCTTTTAAAATTTTGTTGAATTATTTTTTTTTTTGAGGTAATACCTTGACCAAATGCTAATAAAGTTCCACTTGGATCATAGTCAAGTGAAATCACAGGACTATCATTCTATTGAAAAAAATAAAAAATATAACAAAGTTATTACTCTAATGGAACGGTATTTAATCTTTTTTGCGAGATTCCACACAAAAATGTTTTGACTTCGACAACTCATTGCTAAATATTTTCCATTTGGATTTATAGCAAGTGAAATGACATAACTGTCCTAAAATAAAAGTTACTTTTTTGTTTTTTTTTTTTTTACTCCTTGGAGTGAACTTAAAAATTCTGATGTTTGGTAATCAACAATGTTAGCATTTTCATCACAAGAGCAAATAAAGAATTTTTCACTCTTTGGAAATACTACATCACCACCCATATATATTACTGAAATTAATGATTTTGGTTCATAATTTCTGATCAAAGACATTGTTCAGTGATGTGCAAAAATTTATCGAATCAAAAGGGAATTTCATTGGTTGAAAAAAAACTCAAAATAAAAAAACTGAAAAAAGAATTTAAACAAGGAATAATCAAAAAAATATTTTGGTAGTTTTTTGGAAAATTATGACATTTTTCATTGGACAATTATCCCAACAAAAAAATCGGTTGGTAAGAGAAGACTATCAGAGATGCCCTGACATCAAATATTTTTAAAAAATAACATCAGTTTCAATTGTAATGTTCTAGTGAAAACAGATTGTTTGATGGAGCTAATTGGCCAATCATGAAGAGAAATCAAACTCATTGGTCAATTAGGAAGAATGTTCAACTCACTCAATACAAACAACTTCACAGATGAAAGTCCTTCAAAAAAACAAAAGATTCAAATTCCTAAACCGATCAGCTACGATTTGAAACCAAAAGTATTTTTACCAACACCGACCTATCCTCCAAACTATAATGTACAACAATTCCAAGGAATGAATTCACCAACCACATTCTATCAAAATCAACAAAAGCAATTCAACAGAAATCAATTTTACCCAACGGTCAAAAGAGAACAAGTGCCTACACCAATGTATTTGCCACCATTGAAAACCAATTCTTATGAATTCCAAAATCCAGTCAATTTTGAAAAAAATGATGTGCAACAAATGCAAGATTATAGTCCTCCTGAGATAACCATCGTCGAAGGATTCATTTCGAACCCAGTTCCAAAACAATCTGGAGGAAGAGAAAACAAAGTACCTCTACCAAAGCACATTTTAAGAATTTCAATACCAAAATACGAAACATTTAGAACTTTCAGTTTAGAGGCGCTTCTCATTGGAAAGAAAACAAATCAACAAAATGCAGAAATCGATCTTTTAGAAAAGTCAAAGAGTTTTCCACCCGGAGATTTCTCGGTGATATTTGAAAACATGACGGTACACTTTGCAAGTCATAATTATGGTAGTTCTTTTTGTTTTTTTTCTAACTTCTCGAAAGGTCAAAGATTTCATTTGAGATTTAACATCAAAGATGATACAAATGGACAAATTGTAAGTACAGCAGAAACTGAAAAATTTGAAACTATAACAAGAAGAGGCAAGGAAAAACAACGTAGAAAAGAAGCTTGTTCTGTAGTACCTGAATTCTTCAACATTCAACCACCTTTTGCTTTCAATTCAAAAAGTTCAGTTATAAAAATAACTGGACAGAACTTTTTCTCAGTAGCTGTATTATATCCTGATAATTTTATTTTAAAATTCGGAAATGAACAAGTTAAAATTTTAATGGCCGAATCTAACCTCATTTTATGTGAATCACCAATTTGTTCTAAAGTTGGAGAGGTGAAAGTCACCTTAAAAGTACCAGGAAATCCTCAAGTTGTTGAATCTTGCTACAAATTCAAATTTCTGGAAAAATCAGAAAATGCTTTTAAAGAAGTCAAAGATTATTTTTTCAAAGAAGCTGAGGAGGTTAAAATTGAAGAAATAGAAGAAATAGAAGAATAAAATTTAAAAAAAAAAAACTCCATTTTTATTTTTCCGTTTCTTAAATAGGTGAGAGAAATACTATTCGTTAAATTTTTCCACCAATAGATTCATTTTTTCGAAACAGACAACATGGCTTCAGTGCTATCGGCAATATTGAAAAGAAGAAAAAGTGATGATAAAGAATCAATTCAATGTAAGTCCCACAATAAATTAAAGAAATAGTTGCTCCTACTCCTAAACCAAACACATTAAAACGAAAATCATTAAGCGCTCCATTGAATTCACTGAATAGACAAGGAGGAATATCTTTAGATGAACAATTTAATTCAGAATTAAACAAAGAAAAAATTACAAAAAGGAGAGAAAGTACGAAAAACAGATTGTCCATTAAAATAACGGAAAACGTGGAAAGTTTCATGATCAAACTTGATATATTAAAGAATTCAAATGGAAAAACAACAATGAAAGAAATTGCTTCAGAACAAAATTTACCGCCAGAAATTTTTTACGTGAACTTTGATTATAACTATGACAAAGCAATGAAAAATAAAAAACTTAAAAAAGCATTTTCAGTTTTTCTTGAAGAATCACATAATGATGAATTATTTAAATGTAAAGAAGAAATAGAAAAGTATATGACTATCAAAACACCAAGAGAAAGATATAAGAGAGCTATGGAAATGTTTAGTTTGTTTATTGTTCCATTTTCTGAATCAGAAATAAACATATCGAATGAAACAAGAAGAGATATTACTCAGAAAATAGATGTATGTTCTCCAAGTGATTGTCCTATTGATTTGTTTTCAGCAATTGAAAAAATTGTAAATTTAAGTTTACAGATTGATTGCTTCAAAAGATACGTACAAGATCGATCATTTCGTTCATTTTGTGATAATCTAGATAAAGAATCATTTGATCAATTTTCTACTGTGATTGATATCATGAAGGATAAATAATGCATGAAGAAATTTTTTGTTGGTGGAGTTTGACCAATCAGATAAAAAATTGATCAGTTTTCAATTTGGGAAAGAGAATGAACAGGAAGATTATTTGGTTCAAAAACGTTACTATTCAAGATATACCTCAAATTGGCACAAAAAATGCTCTTCTTGGTGAAGCTTATCGACACTTAGGTCCAAAAGGAATCAACATTCCAAATGGATTTGCAATCACTTCCAATATGTTTAATCAACATCTACATGAAAATAAAATCATACCAAAGATACTTTCACTTCATGAAAATTTAGATTTTAGTAATACTGAAGAATTGGAGTTAAGAAGTTTAGAAATGCAACAGATGATACTAGAGTCTCAATTTAACTCGGAAATTGAAAACTTAATTTTAAAAGCTTATGATGAATTGAAGAATGAATCAATGTCACCGGAAATTGCAATAAAATCTTCATCTGCTGATTACTCTCTACCTGGAACTTCAATTCTTGGTATTCAAAATGAAGAAGATTTACTGGATGGTGTAATGAAATGTTTTTCATTTTTCTTCAGTCCAAGAGAAATGATTTTTAGAGAAACCCAAGGAATAAATCATTTTAAACATGGAATTTCAGTTGGTGTTCAAAGAATGATCAACACTTCAAACACATGTTGTGGAGATGCCTATTCAAGAGATATATTCAAAAAATTTGACAACTCCATTGTTGTCACTGGTACCTATGGAATCAAATTAGATTTACTTGAAAAGGGATTAATCAAACCTGATGAATGGGTCATCTTTGAAAAAAGATTAAATCCAAATTTAACTCCAATCATCAAAAAGGAATTAGGAAAGAAACATTTTTCATATTCAGGAGGATTTCCATTAGAATTAAAGAAATTGAGTCAAAAACAAATAGATTCATTTTGTTTACCTGATGAATATGTATTGAAAATAGCAAGAGACACAAAAGCAATTGAAAGATTTTTTTCGTCAACTTTTAAAAAGGAAATAATCATTGAAGTTGAATGGACATTAGATCAAGAGAGCAATATTCACATTGTACGTATTTCACCATCAAATAGTTCAATACCACAAAAATTGAGTTGCATGAAAGTGTTCACTTTAAAACAAGGAGAATATGATGATAATAAAATTTTGGCAACTGGATTCAAAATTGGAACTGAAATTATCAATGGAAGAATTTGTAAAATGGAATCACCTGTAGACACTAATTTTGAAAAACACTCTATCATTTTAGCAGAAAGTGTTGATCGTTCTTGGCATGATGTTCTTAAAGAATCAGTTGGATTAATTACTGATATTGGTAATAAATCAAGTTTAGTTTCAAGAATGTGCAGAGAAGGAAATCTTAATTGTATCATTGGTACAAAATATGGAACTGAAAAAATTAAAGATAAACAATTAGTTACCATGGACAATTCAACTTTCTCAGAAGAAGGAATTATTTTTGATTCACATTTACAATACCATATGAAGGAATATAGTTGTCGTTTGGAATTACCAAAAATGAAGACAAAATTGATGATTGAACTTTTGGATTTTGCAAAATCATTTGATGTTCATCATGTTCCAAATGATGGAATTGGTTGTTTAACATTTGATTCCGTTTATAAATCTTTAGGATTTGATCATTACATGAGTCATGGATTGATGGAACAAAATGTTGTTGAATTATTCAATGAAGAAGTTTTAGAATTGTCAAAAGGATTTGGATCATTAGAAACGTACATTTTTGAAAAAGTTGCTGAAAGTATTGCTTATGGATGCACTCCATTCTATCCAAAATTTTCAATTGTCAAATTATCAAATGTCCAAAATGAAGAAATATTACAATTCGAAGTATCTGTTTTAAAAAGAGTTAAAGATATTATTGGTTTTTCAAATATTATGATTCAAATTCCAGATGATTTACAACCGGATGAATGTGAAAAATTGATGAAAAAAATAAGAAATTTTGGATTATTAAAAGAACATGGTTGGAAATTTCTTATTGATGTTCCAATCCCTTCAAACTCAATTGATTTTGAAAAGAAATTTGATCATGTTAATGGGTTTATGATAAATATTGAATGGTTAACAAAGTTATTTTGTGATAATCTTGATGTTGAACAAGTCAACATTTCTGAATTCATTGCAACCCAATCAAATACAATTTTACCATTTTTGGAAAGATTAATTACAAGAGCTCATCAAGCAAACAAAATTATTGGTCTTCATTTAGAATCCGTTGATGGGAATATTGATTTGTCATTGATCAACAATTTGGTTTTGAAAGAAATTGATTTCATTGTTGTTCCGCCTCATGAAGTGTTAAAAATTGCAGATTCATTACAATCATTGCATTAAAAAATTTTATTTTGAAAAAGTGTATTTATCAATTATTTTATCATTTACACCAACAAATGAAAAATCAATTCTTTTTTTAGTCACTTCAAATTTGCCAATTCCTTTAATGTATTCTCTCATTCTTGTCCAAGTCGGTAAATCTCTGAATTGTTTAAAATCTGCTCCTCCAGTTCCTAAATTCAAATGAATAGGTCCTTTTTGTTGACATTTTCCGTATAATGCCTGACATGATCTTCCATAAACATGAACATGACCAACAAGTACAATGTCAACATTATGCTTTTCATACAATGGATCTAAAATTTTTCTGAGTTCTTCTTCTCCAGTTCCATTTGGACTATAAGGAGGTTGATGATGTGAAACAATAACCCAAGGTGTTTTCTTTCTATCTACATTTTTCAAGTCACTTTTCAACCAATTATGTTGAATTGAATCTTCCTTTAGACTTTGCACTGATTCCGTTGACAGTATGACAAAATGTACATGTGAAAAGTCCTATTTCTTTAATAGAGTTTTTCTTACAAATGAATAAAATACATTTCCACCTCGAGAATTCTTTCCTGGAAGTTTGCTAAATCGAAAAAGAAATTGTTCATATTTTTCGTCGCAATGAGCATCATGATTTCCTACTACATGTTGTAAAGGTCTTGTACTAGATATAGGTTCCATTGCTTTTCCCACATTATCCCATTCTTCTGGACGTTTACCTTGGTCATAAGCAACATCTCCAAGATGCAAAAACAAATCCGAACGAAATTTTTTCAAAAAACTAGGCATTTTTAAGCCATCTTCTGTTTTCAAATTTGTATCACCAACAGCAAGAAAACTAAAATCTCCAGTAGTTTTACTAAAAAACTCTGTTGAATTTTGTTAAATTTTGAAAAAGTAAAGCTTACCAAAGATATATGACCATGGTCCTTTTTTAGCATTGGAAACTCTATAATAAACTCTTTTGTCTTTTGTCACTTTTATGATAACTTCATTATTGACTGTTTTATATTTTTTACAAACTGTTGCTTCTATTGCTTGTCCTTTTTGGTTATGAACCAATTCTTTTGGACCATATCCAAATTCAATTCTTGGTGAACCTATCTTTTTTGAATTCCACATGACGGAATATTCACCAGGTTCAGATCCAATGGAAATTCTGACCTGTTCAGGTATTTCATTGCAATTTATGAATGAAATTAACGTTAGAACTAATGTTTAATGAGAAATTGTTGTCAAACAAAATAGAAAATGAAAATAATTCATTTTCGGTTGACGTTATTATTTTTTGGTTTGTTTATGGCAAAACGAGTATTATTGGTTGAATGAGAAATAGCCAATAAAAACAATAAATACCCGAACAAAATTGTTGTTTGTCTGCTGATTTTGAATATGAAAGGATTAAATTTATTATATAGAACATTATCAAAACTCAAGAAATTCCTTTAAAAAGAAAAAAAAAAGTTCTTTAAAAGTCAGCCATTTTGAAGGTTTTTTTGCTGTAAAAATTCTCTTTTTCATCAAATCAGTCGTTTTGCAAGTGAAAACAGTTGGGTATAACGCTCAATTTACCGCAAGTTTTTGGAATTTCTGGTGAAAATGCCAATTTGAAAATTTGAGAATTTTTTGAGAGTTTTTTCATCCATCTGTAATTTTTGGTTATTATGAGTTCACCTTTCTTTCTGAACGACTAAATAATTATTCCTTGAACTTGATTGGTTTTCTCTTCCAAGAAAAAATTGAAGGGAAAACTTACAATTGAAGTAATTATTGAATGTTTCTCAACAAAATAAATCAATTTTATTAAAACTTATATTTGTGCACTTGATTCGGTTTTAGAGGTTCTAAAATGTGGCGTATTCTCATTGGACAGTCAACAGAGATACTTGTAAAGATATTTTTTTGGTGAAGAAACATCGTCCTTGACGCGTCAATTTCAATAAAGCTCAATCAAACAACAACAATGTTTTCTTCCAATATCTTTAACCAAGAGAATACACAAGGACAACAGAATCAACAAAAAAACCAACCAAATTTTAATACAAAAAGAAATGAAATCCAAGGTTTACTCTCACCAAGTGAATTACTGAATGAAAAACCACCTCCTATAGATGCTATTTTTAAAAATATTTTACAAAATCAACCAGGACCATCACCACAAAAACAAGAGAATAGTTTTACATTTCCAAACCAGAATTCATTAAACAAATCAAAGGATAACTTTTTTGATACTTCCTCAATCAAAATACATGAAGTTCCTGAAATTAAAGAGAGTCATGATGCTTCAATCAACCTCATGAAAAGTTTTGAACAAAACAACTTTCAACATCAAAAGTTACCATTTTCAACACAAGTCAATGAACCTGACACAGGTTCTGATCGTTTAGAAAGTATGTTTTTATCATTTGGTGAAAACGTTCAATTAAAAAATTCACTTTCAGAAATTTTAAAACCAAATGCTTTACAACAGCCACCACCAGTTTATAAACCACAACAAAGTCATATTCATTCATCAAGTGAACCTCATAAAAACTCACAACAAAACTCCGGAAACTTGAATTATCCAGGTTCAACTTCTTTTAACAGAACAGGACAAAGTTATTCACCTTCATATCAAAGACAACAACCACAACAAAATAATTATTCAAATTATTCACAAAGACCACCTAGTTATACTCAATCTCAACAATATTATTCAAATCCTATGATGGGTTCTTTACAATATCAACAGAGATATGGAAATCAAAATTCACCTTATGGAAGTGGTGGTTTAGGTAATCCTTATCAAAATCCTTATTCAAGTTATCAAAATCAATTATATCAATCTTCACAAAACCAATCAAATTCAAATTCAAGATTATATTCTTCATCATCACCTTATCAAACAAATAATGGAATGAGTAGTTATAACACATCATCTTCTTCATCTTCATCAAATAGTAGATATCAAAATAATCACAGAAGAAGAAGTATTGATAATGAAAGTATTGAACAAAAAATGAAAAAATTATCATCACCTTCTTCAAGAAAACCTATGGGAATGAATAATAAAAAAAAGAAAGAAGTTAAAAAACCAAATTCTACACAGTCAAATCGTAGAAAGCCAAGCAGTCGTATGACCAGATTAGATGATTATTCATTGGACGAAAATGAAAAAGTTTCAACTGATGATTTCTCAGAAGATTCTGAAGTTTTAGCATCTGGATCAGATTCAGAAGATGAATTCTTAGAAAATTCAAAGAATTTTTCATTTTCTAATCTTTCTTTAAAAATGTTCTCAGATACTGCTTATAGATATGAAAATTATAAAGAATTAATGAAAGAACAAATTAAAAAAAGAATTTTGAACTTAATTCCTGAAACTGAAAAAAAAAAGAAAGAAAAAGAAATTGAATCATTATTCATGGATCCAATGATTGAATTAAATGTATATAATAGTGTTTGTCATACTCCTTCAAGAAAAAAAAAACCTATAGGTTTTGATGTTTATGAATTAATAGATGTTCATAATTTTAATTTATTAAAAGAAGAACAAAATGAAGAAGAAGAAAAAAAAATTAAAATTGAAAACCAATCAGAAACAATAACCAACAATAACCAATCAGATGAAAAAATAAAACAAGAATCCTATGATTTATTTGAAGAATTAAATAACATTTCAGATGAAAAAATTAAACTTTTAGGAAAAGCTATACCATTTGAAATTGATCAAAATGATGAAATGGATGAAAAATTAATTGACATACCAACACAACCAGTTTTTGATAAAAGAAAAAAAAATAAAATCATGAAAACCTTTCAAGAGCGAGTAAATCCATTCTTGGAAAAAAAAGATGTTGAAAATGATTTAAGTTTAATTTTTGAATCTTCAGTTAGAAGAAGTCAAAGAATTGCTTTGAAGGATCATGATGGTGATACTTCATCAGGTGTTGATTCAAGTGAAGAAGATGAATATTATTATTCAAAAGGAAGAAAAAGAAAAAGAAATTATGATGAATCAAGAACCAGTAATAAAAGAGCTTATTAAAATTCCGTTTCTCTTTTTTTTTTCATTTGTCAAAAAAGACTCACAACAACCAAAAAATAGTACTGTAAAAAATTTGGTTTTTATTTTAATTCATTCTACGTCTAAGGTGATAGTGAACATAACGTTTTTCAATATTAGTCATTTTTTCATATTCTTCGTATGATCCATATCTATGTGTAACCATAGCTCTGAAAGTTGCTAATAAAATTATGTGAGTCTTTTTTTTTTTTTTTTACTGTTAATTTTTCTTGCTTCAAATAAGTATCCAGTGAAAAATATTAATGAAAATGGTAAAGCAGCAGCTTTTAAAACATTCCAACCTCCTAATGGATGTGTAATGGAACCTCCTTTTCTTTCAAAATAATATTGTAATCTATGTATTTATTTAATAAAAAAAAAAAAACCTAATTTGACCATTTCTGCCCATGTGTTGCCAAAGGAATTTTGGAAATTGTGTGAGTGGAATGTCTTTCACTAAAACATTATCAAATGAAGTTGGTTTTGCAAGAGGTTTGAATTCTGTGCTCATTGGTGAAAACAAAAACTAATTTGATTGGTTGAAAATGATCCAATTGAATTATTCATAATTTTTGTAACGACAAAAGAGAGTCAAAAGTGGAAATTTTAGAAAAACTGAAACATGACAACAAGGAAGAGGAAATTGAAATTAGAGATTGTTGATTCAAAATCAACCAAAAAACAGAAACAACTGACGTTTTCGATGATTAATGAAACGGAAAAGAATAAAGAAATAATTGAGATCAAAGAACCATCAAAATGTAAATATTTATCAATTTAACATTATTGAAAAGCGATTTCTGTCCATCCATTTTTTTTAAAAAAACCGACAAAACCAGAGGAAAAAAAAGAAAAAAAAATAATTACAATCTTGACAGAAGAAGAGAGGATAGAACGATTACATCCACTCTTTTTAAATCCAGAAGAAAAGAAGAAAAAAAAACTTGAAAATTTCCGAAAACAAATTTTGAAAGAAGAAAAGGAATTGGAAAGTTTCGTCAAAAGAAACAAAGACCATCCATTTTTAAAAGTTAAAGATGTATCAAATTCTAGAATAAATGAAAAATGTCAAAAAAGTCAACAATGGGGTCACGGTGCACCAATTCATGTTTTTGAAAAAAACAAAGAATCAAAAGATGAAGAAATTATTGTAGATTTGATAGAATTGGAGGATGAAAATGATTATATTGAAGAAGAATTTGAAATCAAAAAATTTGAAAAGACATTCTTAAAAAAACAAAATTACAAAAAATTACCAGAAAAAGAACCTTCCAAAAGAAATATAGAAGAAGAAATAACGAATTTCACTGCTATTGTAAATCAAAAAATGACAAAAAAAGTCAACCTTGAAAAACTGTTAAAACTTGAAAAAATAAATGAACAAATTATCAAAGAAAATCAAAAACTATGGACAGATTGTTTATCCAATTTAGAAAAAGAAGATTTTTTTGAACTTGAGACACCATTGAATTCAATTGAAAGATTTTTAGAAAAATGGAAAAAACAAGAAAAAACACCAGAGAAAGAAGATGAATTTTTCGAAAAAGAAGAAAAAGAAAACATCTTAGGATTAACTGGAGAAACATCTACAGGCAAAACATCATGTATTTATACTTTAGCACGTCGTTTAGGTTTTAATATTTTTGAAATCAATTCTACTTTTGATAGGTCATATAAATCAATGATTAATGAATTTTTTGAGATTACTCAATCACATTCAATTAATTCATATAAAGAAAAAGTTGTAAATTTAATCATTTTAATTGATGATATTGATATTGGTGATTGCTCAATTTCAACCATCAAGAAATTGTCATTAAAGACAAAACAACCAATCATTGTCACTTCCAGTAATTTTACGAAGGAAGAAGAAGAGTTTATGGAAATTATAGAATTGAAGAAAATCTCCAATTCATCTTTAAAAATTTCATTGATTTTCTCAATTTTAATTTTGAAAGGATTTTTTTATTCTTTTGAAGAAATCAAATCAATGTTGATTTTTTTTAAAGGCGATATTAGAAGAACATTAATAAACTTACAATTCTGGTTCAAAAATGAAGGAATGATTGAGAAAATGATACCTGAAGAGGAACTGAAACAAAATTTGAAATTTAACAATAACATGACATTCAAATCTATTGAATTATTATCATTTGAAGATTCAATTCAAATACATGAATTTAATGATTTATCACTAGATAATTATTCAAAAGAGATCATCAAACTTAATAATGGACAATTCATTTCAACATTGAAAAATCAAAAAATTGAAAAAAATTTAAAAAGAATTGCAATGAAAACTATGTCAAATAAATCAATGATACCATCAGATTTTTGTGATTTGAATGATTTCATTTATCAAATTAATAGGATTGAAAATTCAAAAATACAAAATGTCAACATTAGAAGACGTAGATTTCATTATTTAGAAGAATTCATGTCATTTCAAGAAATTTCATTTTTTCAACAAAATTTCAATGAATATCAATTTATTTAAAAATTTCATGTTTCAATGCATCCTTTGCTGATATTCTTGTTCTAAAATCTACATCTAATAATTTATCCAATAAGTCAAACAGAGAATCTGGATATAATCCATAAAATTTTTTTGGATTACAATTCTCACAAAATTCTCTCCAATTCTTTTTATCGTTTGAAATATTCAAAAGTTCTTTTGAAACAGAAATTTGCCGATCTAAAAAAAAAAAGGTTCAATGAATTTTTTGTCTACTGTAAGCATTTAACAATTTTTGTTCTACTTCTTGATAAGGTATGATATTTAGTATTTCAGTTAATGAATATAAATCATCATGTGACTGAAAAAATGGATAGCGATTTGTCAATAGTGACAATAAAATTACACCAGCGCTCCACATATCAATTGCTGTTGTTTGAATTGTATGTCTCAATAAAATTTCAGGTGCTCTAAAACCTCTAGTACCTGCTCTACTTACTGATGGTAAATCAAATTTTTTCCCTTGTAATTTATTTTCAAATATTTGCTTTTTATTGGTATTTGATAAATGTTCAGCCAATCCAAAATCAATTAATTTATATTGATGTTCAACTGGATTCACAAGAAAATTTGTTGGTTTTAAATCTCGATGAACTATTTCAAATGAATGAATATGTTCCAGAGCAATGAATAATTCCTTCATGTAATGTTTTATTCCTTCCAAACCCATAACTGGTAATAAATCTTTAAAATTTACATGTGGTATATACTCCATAACTATTGTTATTTGATCCATATGTCTTAGAACCTTAATCATTTTCGATGTATTTTTTTCTCCTCTTGTTGTTTAAAAAAATGTTTTTTTTTTACTTTAATTTATCAAGCATCTGTAACTCACCTAAAGTTCTATCTGGGTGCACACTTTTTTTTATTCTTTTCAAAGCTACATGAATTGATGCATTATTTGTCTCATAAGCATGATACACGTCAGAAAACGTTCCTGAACCAACTTTTTCAATAATTACATATTTATCTTCTATTTCTTTAAAGGTTCTCCAAGTATCTTCTTCTTTCAGTTTTGATGATTTTGTGTTCATTAAAAAATTGTTCGTTAAAAAAGAATTATCCAATCATGTCACACCTTCGATCTGGTAAAAAAGTTTCGAAAACACCAGGAAGAAAAGATGAATTTAGAAGTTTATTTGGTGTTTCAAAAAAAAGAAAACTTGAAGAAGAAGAAAATGAAGATGGAACACCGCAACTTTTGTCTGGAAAAAAGCTGAACTTTTTGAAGGCATTCTTTCAAACGGATGAAACAGTAGGTACCTAAAATCAAGTTGTTTAATCTCAAAAGTTGAAAATTTATGTTCTTTTTCAAAATTACTGTCAAAAGAGAATTCTTATCCAAATGAGGAGATAACTAAACATTTAGTGGAATGTTTAGTGAAAGGAGTTATGAAAGAAGAAGTTTATTCAACTTTAATGACACTTTCAACTAAATTTCCACCAACAGAAGCGCCTTCAATGTATTATTTAATGGGAAGTGATGAATTGCTTGAAAGTTTTAAATCAAAGGTAGCTTTTGAGTGCTTTAATTCACTTTTTAGAATGATTTAATTGTAAGATATTATGCTGAAGTTTTTTCAATGGACCTGGAAACTGCCAAAAATCGTGAGGGTTTTTTATTCGCTAAATTTTTGGCAATTGTTGAAGGCGCCAAAATTTTCAAATTCTTAGAAGATTTACTTTCGATTATATTTGACTTGGTTATCTTAAATTACAACTCAAATCATTCAAATTTTATTCATTCTCTCATCAAATGGATTCATATTGTAAGTTTTAGTTATTTTTGTCTCAAATTGCATTTAGATATTAGTAGTTTGTGAAGACTCTGCTGTTACATCTGAAAATTTAGATATTCATTTTAAATCATTAATTTCCAATGAAAAATTGAATCCAGAAGTACTTCATTGGATATTAAATCAACTTCCAAACTCAAAAGGAAAATTTCGAATCATCAATTACTTTTTAGAAGATTTTCTTCAAATGGATATCACAAATGAATACAGATCTGATTTTGAGAATTTTATTTATTTTTTGGACAAAAATTGTTTGGATGATGAAACAAGAAATTGGGAAATTTTTTTAATTTTGATAAAAGTACTAGTAGATTACTTTACAGAAGATTTGAGAAATTTAAAAACAAAAAAAAAAAGTGACACCCAAAAAAGTTTCAAAATTTTTTTCAAAAAAATTGAAAAAAAAGTTGAATTTTCAGGGTCAAAATTAGTTATTAATCACATCAAAGAATTTTTATAATCCAAGAAACCTTAAAAATAAATGCTAGTTTAGTATAATTGGTTCGTCATTTTTATCAACCAATCAATCAGTTGCCACTCAACAAACAATGAGAAAGAGAAGGATTTCCATTGGAAAAATAGACTTTGAGCTTTCACTTGGATCAAACAGTGAGAAGAAATCAACATCCACGATTGGAATAGAGCTTGGTATGAACGGAAAAAAGGTTTCTTCAAAAAGACTTTCCTTTTCAAATTCCGCGCGTGACATTTTTCAAGAAGCGATAAAAGAAGCTAATCCTATACCCATAGACACAAAAACATTAAAAAGAAGATCACAAACCTTCTCAAACTTGGACCAGGCTATTTTTGGTAGTCCACTTTTTGAAACATCTTCAGTGAAAGATTTAGAAAAAGTTAGCACTGAAAACTTACCTGAAAGAGGACTTCATGGATATGAACTGAATTTTGACTCAATATTTACAAAATCTGAAATCAAAGAAGCTTTCAGAGCATATCTCAGAAGTGAATTCAACCCAGGTAAAGTTTAAGAAAAATTCACTTTTTTCTTTAGAACCTTTTGAGTTTCTTTTGTATGTAAAGGCCATTCCACAAGATAAATCAAAAGAAACAGTTTCATTATTTTTTAAAATAATTGATACTTTCATCAAATCTGGTTCAGAACAAGAGTTAAACTTACTAAATGCTTTAAAAGTCAAATTTTTTGAAGAAATATCAAAACAAAAAGTTGGTGAAAAATGGGTGTTGAATAGATTACCTTATGAATATTTGACCATGATTTCAAGAGCTGTTCTTGATGATCTGTATTATGACTCTTTTTCTAGATTCAAAAAATCTGATTTATGTTATGATGCTGTTTTAGGATATGCAAAAGATGAAAATGTAATTACAAAAGTGGTATGTTTTCTTTACATATTAATCTTTCAAAAGCCTCATTATGTTGTTGTTTTTAAATTAAAGAAGACTTTTTATTTCCAAAAAATGAATGAAAATGAATTATTAAGATTTGCACTCAAATTATCAAAAGTTGAAGGAATTCTGGATAGTTATTTGTCAAAGGACTGGAAGGGACATATTAAATCATTTGATAAATCTTTAAAAGAAGAAAAAAAATATGAGAAAATCATTCAACAAAAGTGAATCAAAAAAATATTCTAATTTTCTAGAATTGAAAACAAAATTAATGTAAAACTCTTATTTTTGGAGAAAAAACATTCGGATTTTAAAAGACAATCTGTTGCTAATTTCTTTTCCCCTGTACTTACTCGATTTTCAGTTTTAAACGAATTCGAAGAATTCTATCCTGCTTTAATGATTGGTTTGTTTTTTTTTAATTAATTTTTGAAAAGGTCCTTGGTTACTGGAATGGAATAAGGATGAAATTATTATCCCAAAAGCATGTGTTTCAGAATCAGCTGTTTTGACTGCAGATTTACCTTCTTTGATTTCATTTGACAATATCAATGAAATTCTTGAAAAAATAGCAAAATGTATAATATATTGGAATACAAATAAGCAATTTTGTTTGCATCCAACTGATGAAAAACAAGGAAATTCATTTGACTTTGTTGAAGATTTGATGAAAATCATTGGTAGTTCATTACCAACCGATGGACCAATTGGTGAGTTTCTGAGAGACTCAAAAAGATTAGGAATGACAAAATTGGAGTTCAAATTATCAACAGAATTCAAAAATCATTTTGGTTTGAAGAAAGACATTGAGAAATTTAGAACGCATCAACAATTGGACAGTTATGTCGATAATTTATTGGAAATTGATGAAGAATTGCCATCAAAATTTTCATCAGAATATTTATTTTTGAAGGGAATTGATAGAGCTTTTTGGATGAAATCATTTCATTATGAGAATGAGATTCATCAGTTGAATGAAGATCAAAAAATATCATCAGAAGAAAAAATTCAACAACTGAAAAGTTTGAATGAAAATGTAGAAAAATTTAAGGATTCATATTGTCCTTTTAGTGATCCAAGAAAAACAAAATCAATTTTACTATAAAATTTCTATTGTTCACTTCAACCTGTTTTTATCATTCTCCGATTGGATGAATTAATTTCAACCGACAAACTATCAACTTGATGGCAAAGTACCACGTTTGTGAATTGAAAGAAATAACAAATGAACAAAAAGAAAAAATAGAATCTTTGAAAAATAGAATAGAAAACTGGATTGATATTGAATTCACAAAAGAAGAAAAAAAGTTATACGTAAATGAAACAACTTGTCATCGATTATGTCACGGATGGAAATGGAATTTAGATCAAGCTGAAAAGTGTTTAAAAAAATCACTCCTTTGGAAACGTGAATATCAACCAGAGAAACTTAGAATTAAAGATTTACCTCATTATGAAAAAATGGCAATTTTTAATCATGGATTTGATAAACAAGGACATCCAGTGAGATATATTATATTAGAAAGAGATGATTTAGAGAATAATGATGAAGGATTTAAAGAAAAAGTAATTCAAAAAAAAAATTAAAATTGTGAAAAGATGAAGATGATGGTGTACACGATTGAATCAGCCAAAAGACAAATGAAAGAACCAATTACTTCAATTACTAATATAATAGATATAAAAGGAATTTCAGGTTCTTTTGATTTAGCATACTGTGTAAAATCAATGTTGGATGAAATATCAGAAAATTATATTGAAAGAAATCACAAGATGATTGTAATTAACTCAGGATGGACAATTACATGGATGTGGAGTGTAATTTCATTATTAGTTCCAAAACATGTTGTACAAAAATATTCATTCGTTGGATCAGGACAAGAGGAAATAAAACAAGCATTGCTTGAACACATTAATGATGATCAATTAATCATATATAATGGAAAAGAACATCAATACAATGAAGAAGAAGAACTTTTAAAAGAACAAAAAATTTTTGATGATTTGTGTTAAAAAATTTTAATCACAAATATTTAGGTGCTAAAAATTTTGAATTAAAAAATTTTGGACAATCCAATTGAATTTTTTTCATGAATTTTGTATCATATTCAAACTCTGAATATAAAGAAATCATGTAGTCAAAAAGGTCATCCGGTGAAACGTTTAATCGATAATCCAGTTTTGTTAAAATTGAAAATTCAAAAGATTGTAAACTTTTTAGAGTTATATTTTCTTTTGATAGATTGTATAGTGTGAAAAATTGTGAGTTCATTAAATTTGTATCTTCATAAAACTTTACACAAAGTAAAAAACTTGCAGAGTAGATTGTGATTAATTCCGTGGTGCTTAGGTTGATTTTTCCGTTATTTTCCACCTTTAAAAGTTCAAGGTAATTATCCATGAAATAGATACCAAGAACATTCGTTGTTGGTTCAAAGCATTCTTGAAGGAATTTTTTCACGATTACATTTACAAGTGTTTCTTCATTGACTAAATTGTATTTTTTGAAAATCAAAGATATTGAGTTGGTTATCCAAGAATCAAAAAGGATTTGTTGCAGATTTGCCATTTCTTTCATTGAGAATTTGAAAGCGAAAAAGTCAGGGTCGTTTACTAGGTTTTCAAGCCATTTTCTTGCGGAAAAGGAATTAGGAGATGTTGTTGATGGAATTACTGTTTTTTTAAGAAAGTTGAGTGATAAGTTTTCGGAAGTTGTTTTTCACTTCTGTTTCTTCTTAACATTCAACTGAACGACGATGCGATTGGTGCGATTAGCAAGGAGAACACTTATTGGTCCGGAGAATAATTCAAATCCGTATAGGGAGAAAACAGGAACTATATTAAGTAATTTTCCATCTTGAATTGACAAAAAATCTTGTTTTTCTTCAAAATCATTTTGTAAAAACAAAATAAAATAATTTATTTTAGAACCAATCACAATTCCTTTTCAAATTGACTTCATGGGTTCAATACTCACCACAGAAGAAATTGATGAAGAAAGAACTACCAGCAATACAAAATGGAGTGAATATAAAATTGGATCCGTAATCAATTTAAGACCATTTGTTTATCATAAAGAAGAGAAATGTTGGAAAATTAAAAAAAAAAAAAAAACAACAATGGAACTGAAAAAAATTTCAATTGTCTCATACAATGTATGGTTCAGTGATCATATGAAAACCGAAAGATTTTCTGAATTATTGAAAATTAGCAAAGATTCAGATGTTATATGTCTTCAAGAAGTTACACCAAAAAATATTTCTTATTTGAAAGAATTGGACTGGATACAAGAAGGATATGAAGTTTCTGATATTTCTGGTTCTTCAGTTATTCCTTATGGAGTTGTAATTTTATCAAAAATTCCACTCGAAAAATTCTCAATGAAAATTCTCAAAACAAATATGTGTAGAATGAACTTAAACGCTCATATATCAATTAATGATGAAAATGTAATTATATCCACTGTTCATTTAGAATCACTCAATCATCCTGACTTACGATTTGACCAATTAACTTCTATTTTTGAATATTTGGATGAAAATTCAACCAATTTGATAATGGGTGATTTTAATTTTGATTCAGAAAGAAATTATAATCTTAATGATGGAAAATCTTTGGAAAATGACAATTTATTGAAATTTCCTGATTATAAGGATATTTGGTCTTTGTTGAATAAAGATGAATCAAGTGGAAAGACTTTTGACACAAAAGTAAACACCATGTTGAAGGGATCTAGAGAAGAAGTGATGAGATACGATAGGATTTTAATCAAATCAAAAACATGGTCGCCAACTGCAATTGAAATCATTGGAAATTCAAGTTTTGGCCAAGACCAAGATGGTTATGATATCTTCCCTTCTGATCATTTTGGATTAAAAACCATCATTGAGTATAAATAAAATATTCATCTTGTGATTGGTCAATTCTTTTTTCAAAACTCAGTGGAGCATGACGTTGTTTTTGGATCTTTTTAATATGAAAAAAGTTAAAAACTTCAATGTTTCACTGATGAAATTACTTGAAGACT
Organism: Neovahlkampfia damariscottae; assembly: GCA_016618085.1. Taxonomy (NCBI): domain Eukaryota; phylum Heterolobosea; class Selenaionea; order Neovahlkampfiida; family Neovahlkampfiidae; genus Neovahlkampfia; species Neovahlkampfia damariscottae. The sequence continues at coordinate 37,062 of JABLTG010000001.1, read as the reverse complement.
CTAATGATGGAGTCATTGATCTCAAAGGCAGAAAAAAAACAAAAATTTTAACTTTAAAAAATAGATCGTCAAATTGGATCAATCAACAGATCATCAACTGTTTTGAAGAATTTACTGCCAAAATTTTTCATAAGATGCTTAAATTTGAGTGGAAACAGTCTTTCAGATCATGGTTTGGAAACTCTTTCAGTTTATCTGCAAACCAATGATACAATTGAAGAATTACAATTAGGAAGAAATAATATATCATCCAATGGTGGTATTCATCTTCAAAATATTTTGAGTCAGAACAAATCCATCAAGCTTTTAACTTTAGAAAGTTTTTTTTAAATTTCTCATCTTGTTTTGAAAGTGAATTCTTTGGGTAACATTGGCGCTTCACATATTGGCAAAGGAATAAAAACAAATGATACTGTTCAAATTTTGAATTTAGAAGGTACTTTTCAATTGTATATTTTATTAATTTTGAAAAAGGAAATCAAATCGAAGATGAAGGTGTAATTTCCCTCTGTGAGGGTTTAAAAGCTAATAGATCATTAAAAAGTCTTAATTTGAAGAGTTTCAAGAATTATCTTATTCTGATTTTTTTTTTCAAGTGAATAAAATAGGATTGGATTCCATTCAACATATGGACAATTGCAATTTATCTTTGAAATTTTTGAGTATTCAAGTTCGAGATAAATCAATACAAGATGTATTATATGCGGAATATTTGGTTGAAAGTTTGAAATTTAATGTTCAGCAGAATTATGAATTCAATGAAAAATTGAACCATTTTCCAAAATTGAAAGAAGAGAAGGAATCAATTAAGAATTTGAATTTTAAATTTCGGGTTCATAAATGATATGAAAAGAATGCATAATTCAAATGAAACATGAATTCTATTAATAGAATATTATTATATCAACAATTCATGATTTTTTGTATTTTGTCAACTACCAGCATATTTTTCCATAAAACCGACAGTGACAATTGAAAGAATGTTTTCCATCAAGTGTTGATTCAAATACTTTGGTTAATTGTATTAAATTGTCTGCAGAGAAGGAACAAAGAAACATTCAAAATAATATTTATTTCACTTTAGTTTCCAGTGATATAGTTTTTCGTCTCTTCATAGAGTTCTCCTGCTTTCTCTATGATAGACTCTTTCTGTTTTTCAGCTTTCTCTTTTGCATTTTTTTCTTTGATTTCCTCATGCTTTTCTTTTATTGAGTCTGTGACGTCTGATACTTTTTCTTTTACATCTTCAGCTCCTTTTGCCATTGTTTCTGAAATTTTTTCTTTTGTTACTTCACTCATGTTTTTCTTTGTTTTGATGTTTGATTGTCCAATTTGTTCCTGCTTTTATAAATGAGTTTTTGGAATATGATTGGTTGGATATCCCACACCGGGTAATAAACCACCCAATTCACAGTTTATTGTGTAAAAATAAACTTGAAGATTCCAATTCCAATTTAGTTCTCCAAATCAAGATAATAGAACTAGCTCTACTTTGATCATTTTGAAGGAAATTTATCAAATTTGCCTTTCCAATTGTGAATCATTTTGTCCTTTTTTTGTGGTTTTTCAATGTTTTTGTAAATTTTCTCCCACACTACTTTTTAGGTCACTTAATTGATGGTTCAAAAATTCAAGCATTCTCGCAGAAATATGTATCCTTTTAACCATTTTTTTGATTTCTAGTTTTCTTTTTATAAAGGCAAATTCTGTTCAGATTTCAACCAATAAAAAAATGTTTCTAAGAAGCGGAAAACAACAAGTTTTAAAACACTTGAACAAAAGATTTTTACATGGAAAAAACTTCATTGGAAATGAATTAAGTAGCCTTGGTGTTGAAAAAATTTCAACAAGAAACAACAATGTAAAACTGATAGAAGCAACTGAAGAAGAAATTAACAAAGCAATGAAATTAGCAAAAGAAGCAACACCAATTTTCAGAAAAAAAACAACAAAAGAAGTTTATAAATTCCTTCAAAACATAAAAACAATTTTAAGTCAAAGACAAGAACCAATACTTGCTATCGCTGGAAATGAAACTGGTTTAGCAAAACCAAGGTTAGCAGGTGAATTTCAAAGAACTTTATTTCAAATACAATCATTTTCAGATGCTATTTTAAATGGTGCTTTTACAGAAAGTAGACTTTTTATTCAAGAAGGTAAATCAGACTTGAGAAGAACATTAATTCCAATTGGACCTGTTGGAGTTTTTGGTGCTTCAAATTTTCCATTTGCTTATAGTGTTGCTGGTGGTGATACAATTTCAGCATTGGCCACTAAAAATCCTGTAATTCATAAAGCTCATCCTGCTCACATAGGTACATGTGAATTAGTTGCTGAAGCAATTCAAGATGCTGTTAAAGAATCAGATATGCCAGAAGGTACTTTTTCCATGTTACACGGAGAAGAATTTGTTGGTGGAAAAATTGTTTCTGATCCTACAATTAAAGGAATTGGTTTCACAGGATCAATTCCAGGTGGTAGAGCTTTATTAGATATAGCTTCAAAAAGAAAAGTTCCAATTCCAGTTTATGCTGAAATGGGTTCTGTAAATCCGATGTAAAAAAAAATCAAAAAAATTTACAATTCATTTTTAGTTGCGTTTTTCCAGATTATTTAAAAAAAAATGCTAAAGAATTTGCTAAATCTTTTGTGGATAGCTTTACCAATAGTTGTGGTCAATTCTGCACAAATCCGTAAACAAAAAAAAAATTTAACACAAAAACTTTTTTAAAGTGGTTTATTATTTGTTTTAGGAAATGAAGGAAAAAGAGAATTTTTTGAAACCTTGAAATCCTATTTACCAACCATACCACCTCACAGAATGCTAACAACTGGAATTAGAGCTTCATTTGAAAATGGATTCAAAAAAAATTCATCAATTAAAGGTGTTGAAGTTTTTCATAAAAACAATTCAAAAGATGATCATATGGGTGCTATTGTATTAAAAACAAATTCAAAAATTTTTTCAGAAAATTCAGAAATTTTATCAAATGAAATTTTTGGACCTATCACATTGGTAGTTGAATGTGAAACTTTAGATGATTTGAAAACTTGTTATTCCAAATTAGAAGGACAACTCAGTACAACACTTGAAATTACAGAAAATGATATCAAAACAAATGATATGAATGACATTCTAGATTTTATTTCCTATAATGTTGGAAGAGTGTTATTGAATGGTGTTCCAACAGGACTTGAAGTTACATCTGCTATGCATCATGGTGGTCCTTATCCTGCATGTAGTGATATTAGATCTGGAGCAGTTGGACCAACAGCACTTTCAAGATGGGTTAGACCAATTTGTTATCAAAATTTCAATAATTTTCAAAGCTTGTTACCAAGTCATTTAAGAGATACAATGGATTCAGATGAAAAAATTTCAATCCGAGAAGAAAACGAAATTTGGAAAATTAAAAATTAATTTTTTTATTTCAAAAACTAACATTACTTCCATTGATTTTTTTTGTTTTGATACTTTTTTTTGTTATTTTTTTTTTGCTTTTTTTTTGGTCTTTCAGATTTTCCATCCATACTTTTTCTCTTGTTTGAACCAAATCGTAATTTTGCTGTTTCCATCAAAGGAGGTTCAAACTCTTTATCTCCCAAAACATAAACTCTTCTATCCACCAATTCTTGAAACTTTAAAAAAAGTAAAGAATACTAACCTTTTGTGATGGTTATAATTCTCGACAAAATTGAAGGTGATTCAGTTTTTGCATTGGAAGTAAGTAAAGAAAAAGCACTGCGAAAAGCTTCTTTAACAGCAGCTACATTCCGTGTTCCTCCTGAAACATTATTATCAGGATCAGATGGATCAATAAAAACGAAACGAGAGTCAAAACTTTTTTTTTCATAAATGTTTTTTTCTCTGTAAATTCCACCTGAAGTTACTTCAACTGCAACTCTTTGATGATTAAAATAGATACCATATAACGCAAAAAAATCAACTAACAAAGTTGCCAATGAAGTTGAATTTACAACACTTTCTTCATAATTGCTTGTATGCATTTGTAAGTGACTAATCAACTTTGAAAATAGAATTTTATAATTAAAAAGTATATTACCATTAGATTTAATGAATAACTTGATATTCCACCAGTATAAACTTCATTTAAACCTCTTTGTTTCATAAAATACTTTATGATGGTGATTAAATATTTCATTGCTGGATATCGAGCTGAATATTTGTTTATTATCTCAATAGCTGCACCACCACCCGAGTTAAAACTGATGTCACAATGTTGTCCTATTAACATTTTTTTGTGTTAAAAAAAATTTTTTTTTAAAACCTGTTATTCCATCAACAAATTTTACAATTGGAACTTTTGCTGATTTTATAAAGTCAACAGATCCTTGCAATGTATTCTTGTCTTTTCTCAAAACATCATATAAATGAGCAAGAAATTGAATACGTTCACTTTCAGTCAAATCATCAGAAACAACATTGAAATCAATATCAGAACCAGGTAAAACAAAACCTCTTATAAACTCTTTCAAAAAAAAAAAAAACTTACGTTGCGTAGGAACCAAAAATTTGAAGTTCAGCAGGTTCATGAACACGCTTAAGTAATTTTGTTAAACGGTTAACGACATCTTTTCTATGTTCTATTTCTAATTCTGTTGGTTGAAGGAAATTACAAAATTGAATTATCTCTTCATGTAGTTGAATATTTGGATGTTTTGAAATTTCCGAAACTGAATTTTTTAACCATGGAACATTTTTCCAAGTTGAAATCACTTCAGGTAACTTGACAAAATCTTCTTGTAATTCATCATCAAAAGAGATTTTTTCTTCTTCTTCTTCTTCTTCTTGAGAAATATCCTCTTCTGCTTCTTGAGGTTCCAGTATTTCTTCAGGTTTTATTTCAGTTTCTGATACTTCTTCTACTACCACTTCTTCTATGTTGTTTTTTTTTCTATCTCTAATTTTTGATAAAATTGAGTTTTTTAAAAAATTTGTTTTTTCTTGTGGTGCAGACATATATAATTCATCTTTAAATGAAGAAGTGTCTGATGCAAATAAAGAAAGTAAATTCTCTTTTGTTTCAAGATTTTTTTCTTGGACGGATTCGCTCATTATTGGACCTGCAAAAAAATTTACAACCTCAGGTCAAACGCACCAATAAAATTCAGATTCATTTTTTGTGAACAAAATCGATTTAAAATGAAAGAAAATGGTTTTTTATTTTTTTTTATATAAAGCTTTTTTGACATTTTCAACAATATCATCAATTTGTGGAAATGCTTTTTTTTCAAGAATTTCTGCATAAGGAGTTGGAATATCAGCTCCATGAATTCTCATAGCAGGTGCATCTAAATAATCAAAAGCTTCACCTATTCAAAAATTTTAAAAAATTAAAAAAAAATTACTTTCCATAACTGCTGCAATAACTTCAGCACCAACACCAGATTGAGGCCATCCTTCTTCTAAAGTAACTAAGTGATTTGTTTTTTTGACTGATTTTATAATTGTTTCTGTATCCAAAGGACGAAGTGAACGAAGATTAATAACTTCAACTTCAATTCCATTTTTTTCTGATAAAGTTTGAGCTGCTTTTAAAGCAAATCCAACTTGTTTTGAAAAAGTTACAATAGTTATATCTTTTCCAGCTCTTTCAACATGAGCTTTTCCAATTGGAAGAACATAATCTTTTGACATGAAGTCTTCATCAACTTCAAATTTTTCACCGTACATAATTTCATTTTCAAGAAAAACGACTGGATCATCATCTCTAATTGCTGCTTTTAAAAGACCCTTGCAATCTTGTGCTGAATAAGGAGATATTACTTTTAATCCAGGAACTGATGAAAACCAAGCACCAAAACACTTTAAAAGGGTAAGTAACAGAATTTTTAAATGTCAAACTTGTGAATGTTGAGCTCCAACAGCTGCTGCTGCTCCATTTGGTCCTCTAAAAACGATTGGACATTTTAATTGACCAGCAGACATATAATGAGCTTTAGCACATGAGTTTATAATATGGTCAATAGCTAATTAAATGATTTAAACTTAAATAAATGAAACCTTGCATTGAAAAATTGAAAGTCATAAATTCGCAAATTGGTCTTAAACCACCAAGACCTGCTCCAACTGCGATACCAGCAAACCCCATTTCTTTCAAAAAAAAATTGAAAAACAAAAATCCAAACCTGTAATTGGTGTGTCTTGAACTCTTTTTTTTTTTTTTTAATTTTTTTTTGTTTTACCTCCAGTCACCGTATTTTTCATGTAAACCTTTTGAGATTTTATAAGCACCATTATATGCACCAACTTCTTCACCCATTATGAATACTTTATCATCTCTTGCTAATTCTTCGTCTAAAGCCATGTTAAGAGCATCTCTGCAAGTGATCTTGGTAGTTTTTTTTAATTTTCTTTTTTTTTTAGGTTTACTTCTTGTCTGAGGAAAGAACTTGATGAGAATTGCTTAACCTTTAAATTTTTTGTTATTTTTAACAATGACTTCATTAAAAAAATGTGGATAAATTTGATTGGTTGAATAAAAAAATCGGTTACTCTCGAATTTATTCAAATATTAGTCGGAAATCTGTGAATACTCTGAAAAACACTGGTAGACAGAGTCTGTTCAAAATCATCGATACTTTTTTTAGTTTTCTGAGTTCTCTCTTAGTATTGTTCAATTCAACTCTCCGTATCACTCTGCAGAGGCTGTGAAACTTTTTTTTTTGTTGATAGACCAAATTGAAATCCACTCATTCAATTTTGAGTTTGATAATTTCCACCAATTAAAAAGATCACATTTTCAATTTCTGTGGAAAACCAAAAAGACAGAACAAATTGAATGTCAAAAATTAGAGCTAATATTTACAAGAATGGTGATTTGAAAAATGGAAAAATTGTTGTAATTCCAAGGTTATACCAAGAGATTCTAAAAAACGGAAAAAATAAACTAAGAATAAACAAACCAACAAGAATATTTGACACAAATGGTATTGAATTATTCAAGGAAGACATAGAAAACTTAAAAGAAAATGAACAGTACTCTTTTGTCATATCTTCCAATAACGCTGATTTCATTGGAGATAAAAAAAAAGTTTTAACAGTTGAGGAAAGAGTAATTGGTGATTTAAAAAACATTTCAACCATAGATCCAATAGTTGATATCATTGCTAAAGAATCATTTATTGATGATGAGGCAGTAAAACAACTTTATTCAACTTCAAAATCATTGGCCAATGTTCGATACGCAATTGGAATGCCAGATTTACATCCAGGTAAAGGATTTCCAATTGGAACTGCTGTAAATATCACTTAAAACCATATTTTAATCCATATAGTTCGCTACTGAATCGGTAATATATCCACATTTGATTGGGGGAGACATTGGTTGTGGCATGTTATTCGTTGATACCAATTTGAACAAAAATAAATCAAAGCCAGAAAAGTGGATAAAGAAACTGTATTTAGATGGTGAATGGGAAGGTGATGTTTCTAATTTCTTGAAAACGAGAAATATTGAAGAAACAGATTTTGATAAAAAATCTCTTGGAACAAGTAATCATTTTTCACTATTTCTAACAATTTTAAAAGTTGGGTATGAATATAAACCTTTTAACCTTTTAAAGAGGAGGAAATCATTTCGCTGAATTGCAAGAAATTTATTCAATTGAAGATGAAATTGAAGCTAAAAAATTAAATTTGAATTTAGATAATTTATATTTATTGGTTCATTCTGGATCGAGAGGATACGGACAATCAATTTTAGAAAAGATGGAAAAAAGTTATGGAGTGAAAGGATTAGTGGATACATCAAAAGAAGCCAAAGAATATTTGAAGGAACATTCTAATGCATGTGATTGGGCAAAAGCAAATCGAGAATTAATTGGAAAAAGATTTTTGAACTGTATCTTGAATGAAGAGGAAGAAAAAGAAATTGATTTAAAGAAAATATTAGATATTTGGCATAACAATGTAGTTCTCACCAAATTTAAAGACGGAAACGAATTTTGGTTGCATAGAAAAGGTGCAGCTCCAAATGATCAAGGACCTATTGTCATACCTGGATCAAGAGGAGATTTTTCTTATTTAGTCATCGGAAATGAAGAGAATTTAGAAAAATCATGTTATTCAGTTGCGCACGGAGCAGGAAGAAGATGGAAAAGATCTAAATCATTAGAAATAGGAAAAAATGATTCTAATTTGAATTCCAAAAGTTTGAGTAAAACTGAGAAATTCAGTAGTCATGTGATTTGTGAAGACAAACAATTATTATACGAAGAAATGCCAAAAGCTTACAAAAGTATTGAAGGAGTCATCAAAGATTTAGTTGATTTAGAGATTATTAGAGTTATAGCTATTATGAAACCTGTTATCACTTACAAAACGAGAAAATAAAAAATTTGGATTTACTAAATTTTTCAAAGTGCACTTTTGTGTTACGATTTTATTTCATTTTCTGTTGTTTCTGGTTCTTGAATATCGATTTCTAATTTTTGCTGGACAATTTCAAAAATTTCTTCTGATTGATTTGCCAGTTCATAGTTATTTTTGGAACTACCTTGATTTTGTAAATATTCTTCATTATCAGCTAAAAAATAAATAAATAAACTTGAAATGATCATAATCAATGCAATTAGAAAATGTGGTGTAATTGAACCGTTGAAAAAAATAAAATTTGCAATAGAAACTAAAATGACACTCAAACTTGAAATAAAAATGTGATAAATATTATTCAAATGTTTCAAAATGACTAAAACTAAAATTCCAAAAATTGAATTGAAGAAAATTGAAATAAAAGTAAATACATTGTAATTGTTAAAAATTGACGATAAATTTGGGTGTTGTATGAAAAATATTACAAAATTGATGACAACTCCATAAAAAAATAAATAAAAATTTTGTAAAAAAATTGAATTTGATTTTTGATTTTTTGTGATAAACTCATAATAAACATTTGAAAAACTGGATAATATTACAATTAATGTCATTGCAATAAGTCCTAAAATAAATTTTACAGAAGTCATTTCAAACATTCCAGTTTGCAATTGAAGTCTTGACAGACCAATATTTGACATTAAAATTATTATTGAAAGTGTTTGAACAATAGTGATTCTTTTTTTAAAAAAGAATTTAAAAATAAATACAGTTATTATAATTCTTGAATTTAACAATAATTGATAGACATGAGGAGGTAAAAGCTCCAAACAAATATATGTTAAATTATTTGAAATTGAAAATAGCAATGCTGGTAAAACGAAAAATAAACTATCATATACAACAGTTTGAAATGAATTTCCTTTAAATAAATTTACACTTTCATTGTTTTTTAATTGAAAAATGAAGAAAAAACATGTTGACAAAATTAGTTTTAAAATTTCTGAAAGTAAAACAGCTCCGGGTATTGAATACAAAACATATCCATCTTGTGTCAATGAAAGTGTTATAGTAATTGTAGTTATTGCTGAAAATACAAAATCAAAAACTAACAAACTGTTCGTTGAGGTCAAAAAATTCATCAAAGAAAAAAAGAATCTGATTGGATGAAAAATAACATTTAATTGTTTAATTTGCAAGCACATAGTTTATGATAACCCTTCCAATCGAATTTAATATCACATTTATATGATGGTTGGTCTAAAAAAATACAGTAGTTTTTTCCAAACAATGGAGCTTTATGATGAAATCCACGATATACTTCTGCGAAGCAAGGATCATGACATTGATGCCTGCTTCTCATTTCTTCACAATTATTTACAAACGGATATAATTGTTCTTCACATTTAGCATTGTTTTTTTGACAAACATCATTACATGAGAATGCAACTTTGTCAATCTTTCCTTCAAAAATTTTAACACTCATTTTCTGCATCAATAGCTTTCTTTCTGGCATGCTCAAAAAAGGTTTCGACTGCACACTATCCCTATCAACTAATTCTAATTCTTGTTGATGACTTTTCTGATTACATGGAGATACCATATGATGTTGACATGATTGGGTATCAAATTTCTCACCATAATAGTTGAAGTGATGGGCATTTGAATCATAACATGTTGGATTTATTAATGAGTGTTCTTCATTCATTACAGTTGATATTTTACCAATATGCTCAAATAAGTTATATCTGAAAGTCCACATCACTTTTCCCACTTTACGATGTGCGTACCAATAAGTGGCCAATCCAGTATCATGAGGATAAGCATATGTCTTAGGATGATAACAACATTTAGTTATATGATTTACCATTTCATCAATATTGTTACAAGGCAGTAATAATCCATTAAAACCAAAACCTATTCGAACTGCATGGAATTTGGTTTTTCTCTTTAAAGACCAAAAATAAATTTGTGCAATGTTTAGAGCAGCATTTGGACACATTGTAAAATCATCTTCCATGAATAAAAAAATTTCATCTTTTTTGCATTTTTGTTTCCAAGTTAATAATAATTTCAAAAAATCTCTGCTTTGTTCATAGATCAATTTCGATTTTTGATCGGATTTATTAATCAAAGGAGGTTTATATTTTGAAATTAAATCATCTGATGTTTCAATAAAATGAAAAGAATCATCTTTTATGTTTGGTTTTTCATTGGTCTTTCTTGAAAATGCAAAATAATCAAATTTTAAATTGATTTTGTTGAAATTTCTTTTAAAACTTGAAAAAGATTGTTCTAAATAGTTATAACCTGTATTCTTTCTTGATATAGTTTGCACTACGATATTCAATTTTAACGGAATTTTTGGATTTTCTTCTTCATTCGATCGATCATTTGATAATTTTGAATCAATTTTTTTTTTTTGATTTTTAGTAATCATTGTTTGCAGATATAAATTTTTTTCTTGATTTTTTGACTTTATTAAATTTTCTTCCATTGTTCTATATTCAATAGTTTTTTGTTGTAAATCTCTTTTATATTGTTCTTTCTGGTGTTCTGTTTTTGAGAGTCTTAAATTTAAAGTGAAAATTGTGTGTAGGATGTACAATGAAAATAATGTGAATCCTAATCCTAACAGTATCTTCAACTTCCTGCTCATGTTTAAACGTTGATTTTACAGTGATTTCATTGGATGGTTGTTGCAAAACGTTCATTTTCCTTCTGTGAGAAAATTAATTTGCATTTCTTATAAAATATTGGATTATCTGAAAGTTCTTTTTTTATCCAATAATTTTTCTTCCTTATTCAACCGATTCAATTCTACAAACGAAGAAAACAACATCATGTCATATTTGTTGCCGCACTTGAATTCTGCATGGGCCGTCGATCAAGCAATAGTTCAAGAAAAAGAAAGACTTGTTATCATCAGATTTGGTCATGAGTAAGAATAAAAAAAAAAAAAAATTAAATTAAAAAATTAGTTGGGACAAAATTTGCATTCAACAAGATGAAGTATTGGCAAAAATTGCTGAAAAATTAAAGAATATGGCTATTATTTTTCTTGTTGATATTTCAAAAGTTCCTGATTTTAACACAATGTATGAATTATATGATCCTTGTACAATTATGTTTTTTTTTAGGAATAGACATATGCTCATGGATTTAGGAACTGGAAATAATAATAAAATTAATTTTTTGATTAAAGAGAAACAAGAAGTTATTGATATTGTTGAGACAGTATTTAGAGGTGCCAGAAAAGGAAAAGGTTTAGTAATTTCGCCAAAGGATTACTCAACAAAACATAAATTTTAAATATCATAGAAAACACAATTTGAAGAAAAATAAAGTTGATTTTTTTTTTAAACGAATCAATGAATGGCTTCTATCAATTTAACAATTGTTCCATTTAAATTGATGGAAAGTTAAATTGATGATAGAAGTCAATAATATCAAATTCTATCAAAAAAGGAACAATTGCAACAAAGTGTGTTTTGATTTTTAAACTCAAATCGAATACAAAAGTGCAGGTTCAGATTTGATGGTGTCTTTTTCATTGATACAAAAAAATTTATTTTACAAAATCAAAAGTCAATAATATCAAATTGATCTTCATACAAATAATAAGCAGTCATTGAATCATCTAAAAATTTCTTCAAATCAAATTTCATTGAATTTCTATTGAACAAACTCAAAATTTCATAAGACTCCAAATGACCATCTATAATTTCATCTTGAAATTGAGACAATAAACTATACAACATGAATACTAAATAATCAGATGACAAATAATCGGTCCACAAAATTTCCCAAATTCTCTTTACATCTTTATATTCAAATTCTCTTTTAAAACAAACTAAAATCCAACGATAACATAAATACAATGATTCTATATCTTTAAAGTATTTAGCTAATTGTGGATTAATAGATTGCATTAAAAATAATAATTGAGTCAATTGATCTTCAATAGATTTTGATCCAATTTTAAAATTTTGTTTCTTTTTCTCCATTAAATTTACAAAACACCAAAATGATATGGATTCATCTTTTAATGTTTCAAGTATTGGTGATAATAAATCACTCATTCCTTGACAATAACCAACTTCAGGATGATAAATTGAATAAGTTATTAAAATATCTTTTGCCATGGTTAAAAAATGACTTTCATCCTCTTTATAGATATCTAAGAATCTATCTAATCTATTGATATCTTGGTCAATAATTCTTTTGTATTCAACATCAATCAAATCGGGTGACTTTTTCCAAATAAATTTTAAATTTTGATAATCTTTGATTTTTATATTGGTCACTAATAAACGTTCTTCAAATGTTGAAGAATAAGAATAACTAGAAAAAAAAATATTAATTCTTTCTTTTCCATTGGTTACAATTTTAATAAGAATTTCCAAATTTGTGGTTTTATTTCTTCTGTGCATCCATAGGTAAAAATTGTTTGTTTGAATAGTTTCTCATTCATGATTGTCCCATTTTTATCAAGGAGTTCAAAAAAGTTTTCTTTGTTTATTTCTTCTTTTATTATTTTTGGAGTATTTGAGATTTGAGGTGAGAATAATTCTTCTGAGAGTATCATTTCAAAACCACTATCGCTTTCAAAAGGTAAACTTTGTGAGATTGTCATCGTTTTGTTCTTCACTTTCATCAACTTGATGTGAATCTGATTGGATAAAAATGTTTGAAGGTTCGAATTTATTTTTAGAATGAAAAATAGAATTTCTTTTATTCAATAATTTCTTCAATAAATTCTTCATCCATGATGTCTAAATCATCATCAGTAATATATTCATCATCATCATCAATCTCTTCTTCTTCATCTTCGTTGTCAAATTTTTCTTTTGAACATTCTTTAATTTCATCTTTCAAAACTTTTACAAATTCAGGATCTTCATCTGTAACTTTAGCAATTTCCAAACCTTTGTTAAAATGATCAATTGCTGATTTAAACTCTTTTTGAAGTTTCAAGCAAAGACCCATCAAATACCAAACATCAACAATCTGATCAAAATCTTCAGTCAAAAGAACTAAAAGTTCCATGGCAGCTGAATATTCTTCTAATTCAATCAAAATTTTTGTTGCTGAAATTTTGAATTCATAAGATGCAATGGAACCTTTTTGTAATAGTGTAAACAATTTTGACATGATTTTTTTTGCTTCATCTTTTTTTTGTTGTACTAATCTTAAATTTGCAGCTGTTTGTAAATAATTCAAATTGTTTTCTTCTGGATCTTCTTTTTGTGATTTTATTAAACATTCTTCACATACATTTTCTGCATTTTTTTCAAAACACAAATCAGTCATAAAAAGTTCAGCAACTGAACAATATGCATCAATTAAGTAAGTTTGTATTTCAGTTGATGAAAGAACACAATCCTTTGGAGTTTATTAATTTCTTTTTATTGTTGTTTACTTGTTGAGTTTTCATTGCTTGTAAAATGGATATACCTTTATTATAATAATCCAATGCTTTCTTTCCTTCAGATAATTGTCCTAAATACATATATTTTGAGTATCCAATTTCTTTATGTTAAAAAAAAAAAAAAAAAACTTGGCGAGATTTTGACTGCTTTTTTAAAACAATTTCGAGCACTATCAGGATCATTTATAGACATATATGTTGTTCCTTAATTTTTTTAATTCAAAATTTTGTCTTACCTAAAAGTTCAATAATTTCTGTTGAATCAGGTTTTTTTTGAAGACAAAAATTGAAGTATGTTATAGCAGCTTGATATTCATAAGAATCTAAGTATTGTAAAGCTTTTTCTTTAATATCTTCAAAACTTTGTGTCTGGTTTTTTATGTTCTTCTTGCCCATTCTTATTGGTCAAAAAAAAGAACGAATAATTCTGGAATTTAAAGAAATTTTATTCATTTTTCAAATCAGGTAAAACTTTATATGGATTTAAAATACCTTTTGGATCAAATATTTCTTTCATTTTTTTCATCATTCCAATGGTATTTTCATCTTTTGAATATGACAAGAAATTATTTTTCAAAACACCTAAACCATGCTCTGCAGATATTGAACCATTATTTTTCTTTGTCCATTCATAAACATAAGGTTCAATTAAATTCAATGTTTCTGTATTTTTTTTGAAATTACTTTCGTCAACAAAATTTAAATGAAGATTATCATCACCCATGTGACCAAATCCATATACTTTTAAAGGAGTATCAATAAGTTTTTGTCTAAAGTCTTCAACCACATTGTACATTTCACTTTGTGGGATGCTAATATCATATTTATAGACAGCACCATCTTTTGTTAATGATTCGGTAATGAATTCTCTTAATTTCCAAATATTTTGAAATTGTGTTTCATCTTGAGCCAAAACTCCATCTTTTGCAATTTCTGATCCTAAAATTTCATCAAAATATTCCAACAATAGCTTGAATACATTTAACCAATAAAAAAGATGGTTACCTCTTCATCATTTTGTTCACTAAATCCATGTGTTTCAATCAAAACATAAAATGGATATTTCTTTTCCAATGGATAAGAAGCTTTCATATTTTTTAAAACTGAAGACAAACAAGCTTCATCAAAAAATTCAAAAGCAGAGAGAATTGAGGTTATTTTTTCTTTTGTGAATTTAAAAATTTCGACACATTTTTCAAAACTTTCAATCCCTAAAAGTGCAACATTCACAGCTTTTGGTTTATTTGGAACTTGCATAACTAATTCTGTAATTATTCCCAAAGTACCTTCTGAACCTATGAACAAATGGTCCAAGTGATAACCAGTATTATCCTTGCGCACTTTTTTTGTATTATCAAGAATTCTACCATCAGATAAAACAACTTTTAAACCTAAAATATTGGAATGAAGTGATTTGTATCTCAAAAATCTTAAGCCTCCTGCTGCTGTTGCCAGATTACCTCCAATTTGACAACTTCCTTTTGCACCTAAATCAATTGGCATAATATATCCTTTATCTTGAAGGAAAAGACTTAAATTCTCCAAAATACATCCAGATTGACATGATAAAGTTCCGTTCTTTTCATCAAATTCTCTAATAAAGAATTTTGTTAAATTTATTTTTTTTACTGAACTTTATTCATCAGTGAAGTGCTTAAAATAATTTCATCAAAAACAGGTACACTACCACCTACTAAACCTGTATTACCTCCTTGGGGTACAACAGCTATACTTGATATTTTTTAGTTTTTTGTTAAATCGTACTTGTTTTCATAACAATGTTTCATAATTTTTGAAACTTCTTCAGTGGTTTTCGGTCTGAGAACCAATTTACTTTTTCCTTCATACTGATGTAACCAGTCAGTATTGTATTGTTTTAAATCTTCGGTTAAAATTTGAGAATTCTCGTCAAGAAAAGATGAAAAATAATTTATGTCTTTAGGAGCAATCTATGAGTCAATTTTTTAAATTAATTTACATTTTGAAAGTTTTTCTTTGTTATAAATCGTAACAAGGATTTATTTGTACGAAGAAACTTTTTTGAGAACATTTTCATGAACCTTCCAAAACGTTGTGATTGGTGACTGGGAGTTTTTTTTTTTGAACGGAAATTTTTATTCATTTTATTCTAAAAATTCCCTTAAATACTTGAACTTCAAGTAAAAAATTGAAAATGCAACTAACAATAGAGGTTGGATTCCACCAATCATTTGACGACATTCTTCCAAAACATTAAACGTTGTAAAACAAAAACGAGGAATGGGCATACTGTGTTGTGTACAACTACAGGCTGAAGAAATAGAAGAACCTGACGAAAAAATTCAAGTTACAAGTTTTAAGAAACAAAAATCTGAAAAGCTCCTTGACAAAACGGAAAATAAAAATATCTCCATAAATGAACAAAAAGCTCTGATTAGAAAACCGTCACATGCAATAAGCATTCGTAAAAGTTATCCAAATAATAGATTTTCAAGAATATCAAGCCCAGATTCACTTTCTAGCGCAAGTGTGACAGGTTCAGTTGACTCTTCTGAAGAAGAAGAGGATTTGGATCATCCAGAAATTGTAAAAAGATTGATGGGAAAACATGTACAAAATAAAACTTTATTATGATATAAATCTAATGACAAATGCAGGAACTAAAGTAAATAGCAAAGATGTAAAATAATTCATCAATGAATCTTTGGTTATGAACATTCTGAAATTGAATTCATTTTCTGCACTAAAATCAATTCGATATCCAAGTGGTTTTCTTGATTGCCATAATTTATATAAGCCATGAAGTCTTGTTGCAACTCGACTCAAGTATAAATCTTCTGATAAATGTTCTTGAGCTAAAAATAGTTTTGATTCATTTTTTCCAATAGATTCTAATTCTGTTCCTAATTCATCCATTTCTTTTTTCAAATTGGAATGATCTTCTTCTTTAGCTACAGAATCTAATAGTTTTTGTTTATGTGATAATTTTAATTCAATTCCTCTTGCTGCTTTTTTTATCCATTTATGAGATTCTTCCATTCGAAAAGTGACTGTACTTGCAGGTAAAAATATGAAAAGAAGAACAGCAATCTCAACAAAAAGTGCAAAAAATAATGCTTGTTTTACTTCTAAAGTGGAAAATAAAGCAAGAATTGAAATAATTGAGGTCAGTGCTTTTGATATCAATAAACAAAAAAGTATGGCATTTCTTGAAAAATTTGATTTTGCATTCGATAAATTTTGCAAATGAGAAAACTCTGCATTCCATTGAGTAACATCTTCCATTTTTAAATTTCCTAAATTCTTTGTTGAAAATACTTCATTTGTTCTTTTGAAAACTTTCCAAGACTTATCTTTTAAATTTTCCAAAGAAGTGTGTATTTTAATCCAAAGAGCAATTTGTGGCATTAAAAGAAAAAATCCAAAAAAGAAATTCATAAAATTAATAATTGCTCCACCAATATCTGAAGTATTAATTGGCTCTCTTCCAAAAATGACATTTCTAACAATTGGAATCAAGAAATAAATTGTGTATGCAGAAAAAAATAATAACATTTTCTCTCTGCTATACATTCTTACATCTGATGCAGATCTTTCTTCATAAAATGTTTTGACATCTCTAAATTGAACAATACCATTATCACAATAAATCAAATAATCATCTGAAGGTGTTTCTTCAATTGCTGAATTGAAATCATTTTCTTCTAAAATTTTGAAATCAATTCTTGGATAGTTAATTGAATCTGATGCAATGTAATCATCTGCCATTACTTTTACCAGAATTTTCTTTTCAATATATCTTGTGTTGCAAGTTTCCCAAGCATTTTTGTGTTTAGTTTTCATTGCTAATACAGCTAAAGTCATATTTGGATTTCTTGACATCACTTCTGCA
Organism: Neovahlkampfia damariscottae; assembly: GCA_016618085.1. NCBI lineage: Eukaryota > Heterolobosea > Selenaionea > Neovahlkampfiida > Neovahlkampfiidae > Neovahlkampfia > Neovahlkampfia damariscottae. The sequence continues at coordinate 19,425 of JABLTG010000001.1, read as the reverse complement.
ACAAGAGGTCTTTTTAATGATCCTGTTGCTCTTCTACAATTTTTCAAAAATAAGACTCCTCCAAATCTACTTATTGCATCTGGATAAACAAGATAAACAGAGATAACCATAAAAACGAATAAAGTAGGAAGATATACAACTTCAACAAGTGAATTTTGTGTTTTCAACGTTGCAGCTAAAATGAGATTCAAAACACCAGAAGCAATGATCATTGTTGCTGATACTGCTATCAGAATTAGAATATCAATAACAATCAAAAACAATCCTTTGCATGACTTTAACAAATAATTCAATCTCTTTTTGAAAGATATCATTTTACATTCACCTCGATTAATAAATTTGAATCGGTGAAAGAAAATTATAATAAAAGCGCAGAAAAAATAAATTAACAATGTAACAAAGAATGAAATACAACAAATCCACCATTGAATGAACATTGCTTCATCTGTTAAAACATGATCAATCAATACTTCAGCAATATTGAAAACTAATAATCCAAGTCCCATAAATGATTGATATTTTTCTGATATCATGTCCTTATTCCAAAATTTTGAAATCCAAATGAAAGGAAATGAAAAAATTCCATTTGATACACTTGCCAATGAAATTCCTACAATAATTCCGAGTATAGGAAAATATGGAGTTGTATAAACTGTACCTGAATAATGAAACAAGATACTACAAACACCACAAACAGACATTCCTCCAAATACAGTCAAAAAATGAAATTTATGTTCAAATATTGTCCAAAGATGTAATCTATTGCAATAATTATCCACTTCATCATCTTCAAGACTATAGTTTGTTTTTAACAATCCACAGCAATATTTGGTTTTACTAACAGGTTTAGTAGACTCGTAAATTTTGAAATCTGATTGGTGACCAGGATACTCACTTTGTATTAGAGCTGAAAGCATTGGTGAAGCAATAGCTCTGCAAAAATATACCAATTGAATAAATGCTACTAATTGAGTTGATGTAACATTTGTAAAGTTCGCCAAAATATATCTCTTTCCATATTTGGAAAACGGAAAAACCCAACCACCCAAATAAAAAATAAAACGTACATATAAAAAGAGTATACCAGCAACCAAGAGTATCACTGCATTCTTAATTGATAATTTAGTGTCTGATACTTTATGAATATGATCATTGGGTGAATACCTTAAATGAGTATGAAAGCCAACCTTGAAAAAAATAAAAAATTCTAAAAAACTTCATACGTTGACTGATCCAAGTATAATGATGAATATAATTCCAGTAAAACACAGTACAGTTATAAACCACATAATAATTTCAAGTGATATGTTTTGATGATAAGTTGGAGCCCAAACATTACCCAAGGACCAAATTGCGATAAACAGACTCACAGCATTTGCAAAATTCTTGTTTTTGAATTCATCCGCGACATATCCCAGAGTGGTAACTTTAAAATGAATTCAACAAATCATTTTCTTACTTTCTTGAAAACCATCTCCAAAACTGAAGATGGTTCTTCCAATTAAAATGAAATAGTAATTATTTGGTGCTGAGATATATAAAACTCCAATCATTGTCAACAATTGTCCAATAAAAATTAAAATAGATGAAGCAAATAAATTTGAATATCTCAGTGAAATGATTCCTATTTTGTTGAGAAAATAATTCAATTTTCTAAAATTATTGATTCCAATAAGAACCAATGAAAAAGTAATAATTGTACTTAATAAATAAGAAACTGAAGATGAAATATAATAAGTCAATGAAAATGCAGCATTTAATGTGTTTTCTTCAATTCCTGTTCTGTTTATCATTGCTGGCATTAATGGCTGTAATTCTTCAGGTCTTGCAAAATTAGGACTATTGTCAAGTTGATATGATTTAGATATTTTCTTTCGTTACCCAATTCTGACCAATAACATGATAATTAAAATAAAAGCGTTGTAAAGTAAAACATTTGAAAATTTGACTTCAAAAATATTTCTTTCATCTGTTGGTAAATCAATTGAAGATATTGGTTTTTCTTTTTTATTTTCTTTTTTTTTAGTAAATCGAGCAAAAGTTGGTTTCTTGAGTAAATCTTCTTGTGAATTATCATCTTCTTCTTCATCACGATGTTGAAATGAAACTAAATGCTCTTCATGCTCAGAAGTATGATTAAATTCTTCTTCATTATTATCTCCAAGTTTGGAGTCAAAAGCTTTTGTTAAATAAGAAAAAACATTTGATTTTTTTTTTTTATGTTTTTTTTCAATTTTTCCTCTGGTGGACAAATTTTTTCCGATTTCCATTGAAGTATTTACAAGACTTTTTGATACATCTTCTTTCTCAATGAATATTGGCAACTCAACAAAATTCGTTTTCCTTTGTTTTTGTTTTTCGTCTGACATGAGATGCAAAATGATTGGATAAAAAAGGTTGAAAGACAAAATTGAAATGTTGATCATTTTCTCACATCAAGAATGATGACTACATATGAATAATCATGAATTTGGATCTAAAGTCGGAAACCATTGGTCTTTGGAATTTAAACAATTTGATCCAATTTATTTATTATTTCATTTAGATGATTTCCCAGTGGAATAATTTCAAAATTTCCGAAATTTCTTCTTTCACTTTTGATGTTGAATAACAAGATAGAGTATAAGGAAATTGATTTACAAAACCTCTCAATTCATAATTATTTGGTGCTTTCAATTGTTTCCAATCCATTTTTTCTTCTTTTGTGTAGTTAAAACACAAGATAATGCCTCTTTCAATTGTTGAAAAATTAACATTCAAACCATCAATAATAGCATTCCATTCTTCTGTTGTTATTTTGAAAGGATCAATTAAACCAATCATTCCATTGAATTCAATTTCTTTTATTTTTTCATTTTCTTTCACTAATTTTGTTAAATTTCTGGAATTGTTCATTAAAAAATAATTTTTGATTGAAATTTGGGATTTTAAATTTTCTCTTGTTTTTTCATCTTGTTCTGAAAATATAAATAAATTCTTTTCCGAGCTCAAAATTTTAATGGAAGTTCCTGATGAACAAAGGTATTTTGAATTTTCACTTTGGAATTTTTTATAGTTTTTGTATGAATCTCCAAGTTTTGTGACAGTTTCTTCCCAAGACTTTTTATTCGGAAAAGGTGCCTCTATCAAAAACGTGTGACTTTTAGAGTTTAATTTTTTTTTTTTTGTTCACAAATCAATGTAGATCACAGGTTCATCTTTTTTCAATAAACGGAGAAACTCTATCAAAGGAGCATGTTTTAGAATATCTCCTAAGTTTCCAACATTTTTGAATTGAATGTTGTCCTCTGGATTCATGCGTTGTTTTTTCTAATAGGTCAACAGAAACGGAGAATTTTTTTTTTTTGTTATTATTTCTTGAAAACTTAAAACAACTCTTGATGAATTCAAGAGATTCTTGATTGAAGCTTTCTTTCAAGAATATCACAGTACATTTTGAAGACGAAGCCAAGACATTCGACTTGAACATGCATGTTTACATCTCTAATAATAATTGCTGCTGGATGTTTATGTGAATATATTCACACCATAGCTCTATATAAATCCTTCTCAATTTTTGGACATTTTTCAAAATAAATTGTGGTCTTTTTGTCGGTTGATAGTCAACTTTGATTTTGAATAAACTAAAATACCAATTCATGCTCATCTCAACAAGGTTTATTTCAATAGTTTTACATGCGTAGTTTTTTTGTCTTCTTCAAAGTCAAATGTATCCAACAGAATCTTGATGTTTTCTCTTGGATCTGATAATTCCAAATCATCCACAATTAGCAATTTCTGTTAAAAAAATAATAGTGAGAAAGTGTAAAATGGTACAAACTTTTTCGTAACTTGCTCTGAATAAATCTGTGAATAATCTTGCTTGAGCACATGTAACTGATTGTTTTTTGCAGAATTTTTGAACAAATTCTCTTCTTTCAGAGCTAAATGTTATTTTTTTAGCATCTTTCACAGTTTCATCAATTTCTTCATCTGTTGCTGGTGGAAGATTTGAAACAGAATAACTTTTTGATTTTGGTTGAGGTTTGTTAATTAAAACCTTTTCAGGTAATCCTTGTTGTTGAACAATAACTGTCATCTTTTAAAAAATTAATGTATTTTTTCATTACAGGATTAATAGGAACTATGTTGGTAGGTGGAACAATTCTTTTTGGTTGATGTTGACTATGATCAACCATTTCTATTTCTTCAATTTTTGAATTCAACAAAGGTGCATTTTCTTTTGGTGAAGGTGAGTGGTATTCCATCTTTTATCGTTGTATGAATCTGATTGGTCAAATATTTAATTCGTTGAGAAAAAATTTAGAAGAAGCAACTTTTTATTGAAACTATAATTTTCAAAATCTATTTTATTGACAGGGGCTTCGGTATTTTCGGACTGAACTGATGACAAAACTTGAGAATTTGAATGATTGATGAATAATGTTTCAGTTTCAGTCATTGAATCTTCTGATTCCAATGAACCACTATCTTCTAATACCAATGTATTAATATCTAAATTATACAACATCATTCATAAACATCTTTTGGTTTATCATGTTTTGATTCTAAATATTTTTGTTTCATTCAATAATTTGACGTTCAAAGTATTTGAAGTTAAAAAAGTTAAATTTGGAAAATAATTCATTTTTGATTTATAAACTTTGGTGAGTCTGGTGTAATGAATTTTGTTAATATTTGCAAATGAAAAAATCACCAACATTGAACGTTTTTTTGTTAATACCATTTAAATCACATCCTCAAACACTGCCTGATTATTTTCAGCTTCATTTCCTTTGTTTTTTTTGTTTGAGTATTTTTAAAACAGATTTTATTGGATAATTTTTTCCACCATAAAAACTTAACTTTCATCCAGAACTGACCAGTTTGAGTTGAAGACACAATGGCAACCATATTATCAATTTTAAAATCAAAACGTGAAATACCTTCACTTGGTAATTTCAAATTTGACATTAACGTTTAGTCAATATATGTATAAATATAATGCAAGTGAACATAAGTTCGTTTATTTTCTCTTCTGAAACAAATTAGACGATGTCGGTTCATTAGCTTATTTACCAGATGAGTATGTTATCAAAATATTATCAGTTTGTACAGCAGAGCAATTAGAGGAAAAAGAAAGAATCAATGAAGTAAAAAAAAAAAATAATTAAAACTGTCAAAAAAAAGGAAGAAGGAATTGAATTACCAACTGACAGTTTATGGAAAATTTTATGTGAAAAAGACTTGGGATGCCGTGAGAAAGATAAAGAAAATTCAAATTGGAAGGAAGTTTACAAAAGAAAAAAAGAAGAAAGAACAAATAAGTTTGATTTGATTTCTTCAAGACTACAAAAAGAAAAAAGAAAAAAAGATATGAGTAAGTTAACATTATAATTCAAATGATAAAGAGTCATCATCAAAACAAGTTCAACAAATTTCTGAACCAAAAGAACAAACTATCGTTTATGAAAGAAAAATTCAAAAACAAAATGGAACTTCAAAAAAAACAAACGAAATTCAAAAAAAAGTTATTAAAACTGTAGTTAGAAGAGAAACTACAAAACCAAAAAATTCATCATCTGCTTCTTCAAATTTGAAAAAAAATCCAGTGTTAAAAATGTTGGATAAAAAATTTAGAATTCCAGAAGAGAAAAAACCAAAAGAAACGAGAAAAGTTCAAAGTGTTCAACAAGTTCAAAGAGCTCCAAGTAGACCTTTAATTCATATCCCAGCTCCACAAAAAAAAATTAACTTACAACGATCAAGCAGTCCAACAAATATAAAAGTAGCTCCACCAGTAAAGCGAAATGTAGAAAAGCCACTTTTTTTTGAAAAACCAAAAGTTACACCAGCTATGAAAAAAATTGTGAACAAAGTTGAAAGAACTCAAATTTCAGATCAACAAATTCAAAAAGTAAATGAAAAAGCAAAATCAAAAATGACAAAGAAAGGAGAGAATATTGATCCTTATGCAAGTTTAAAAATACCAAAAAAGAAAAAATAAAAAATCCAAACATATTTTTATAAGAAATAATCTGGAACAGGTTTTTTTTCTAAAGTTGAATTTGAAGTTGTCATTTTTTGGTCTTGTGGTGCAGAATCAAATACAAGATATTTTTTGTTTAAATTTTCATCTAATTCTAAAATAGCAGCAACATTTCCACATCTATAACAATAATTTGGAGCTGACCAAACTGTTACTAAAGTATCATTAAACATTGGTTTATATCCTTCCATGACTAATTGATGGGCTCTTGTAATGAGATCAATTTTATTTGTTTGATTGAACTGTTTGAAAAAAATTAATTTTTTTTTTTTTTTTTAACTTACTTGTTCAACAACGTCACCTCCAAAGAGATAACCAGCTCCTCTTGGTGATAAACCCCATCCATCAATATCTTTGTGGTTTAAAAAAAAAAAAAATTGTTACCTTCAGGATCAGACCATAATAAATCACACATTGCACCATCATGAGGAACTTCTTGTTTTCTATCAATTTTTTTAATCTAAATTTGAATTAAAAAGAAATTTTAAATTTACTTGATCAATTGAACTAATTGAAGGTGATAAACCACCATGAACTGCAAATACTTGGTCATCTACAATAGCAGCGAGACATAAATAATCAAAAACATCTGTACAATATCTCCAAACATTTACACTTCCATATTTACGAAGACATTCATCATAGAATCCATATACTTGAGTAATTTGACGACTTTCATGATTTCCTCGGAGTAAAGTAATTCTGTCTGGATAACGAACAGCTAAAGCTAATAATAAAAGAAAAGTTTCAACTGAATAAAATCCTCTATCTACAAAATCACCCATGAAAAGGTAATTGGTTTCTGGAATTTCACCTCCAACTTTAAATAATTCTACCAAGTCATAAAATTGACCATGAACATCACCACAAATCTATAAAGTTTTAATTTTTTTTTTTAAAACATACAGTCACTGGAGAAGAAAGTGTTTGAACATTTGGGTATTTAGAAAGAATTTCTTTGTATTTTGTGCAAAGATTTTTAACTTCTGACTCTTTGATAACTTGACAAGTCATGAGTTTAGCAATTTGTTGGTCAAGAGAACCGTTTGAAATGTCTACGCTCATCTTTTTTCTTGTTTTGAACCCGCCAATCATAAAAAAAAAAAATCTTTTTTTATCAAATTTTTACATGATTTTTTTTCTTTTTTCCTCGTTGAAAATTTGTTCATTTTTTTTGATTTAAAATCCCTAATAATAAAACGAAAATCATTGGTAGGTTAGAGTGACCCCTCCAATCAAATCCTTCGTTTTTAGATTTAACTTTTTCATTTTTTTTTTTACAATCGAATATGGCTGAAAAATTGTTTATCAACCGACATTTTTCTGATCCAATGACATTCATTCTCAATGGAGGAAGTTGAATTGCAAGCAACTCCTGACTCTCCAGAAAAACTTTCATCAACTAAAGATGAAATAGAGTATACAACTGTTGATTCCACAATAAAACTGCGAAAAGAGGAAACAAACGAACTTGAACAATTAGAGACCCAACTTTTTGAGGATGATTCAACTCATAGTTTAATGGCACACATCCAAGATAAACAACAAGTGAAAATATTACCACATTTACAAAGAGTAGAAAATTTTCGAAAAACCAAATCAGTCATGGTCAACTTTCAATCAGAAATTGTTTTGCATTCTGCTCTATTTTTATTTGTCATTTCAGCCATGAGACTTGGACCAAGTTTAATGTACGGAGGAAATTTTCAAGTTGCCTATTTTTTAGAAATGAAAATGGTAAGAGAACCTTTTGAGAAACTAAAAAATTAAAAGACTTATGGATGGGATGATCTTTATTTTTATATGACTTTACCCTATTTTGTAGGCAGTTCATTCACATTTTTGTCAATTTTTATTTTCAGATTTCTTTCAATTCCATTTCTTGCACTTTTCATCAACTCCAGAAATGTAATTTTTTTTTTTTTTAAAATGGAACAGAGTGATTCAGAAAAATATAGTTATGTACAAGTGGTTATAAACAATTTGAAAAATCCTTATATATCTTCAATTTTCATATTAATTGCACTTTCTATAACTCAAACTGGTGTGACACTTTCAATTGTGTATAGTTCTCCTGTTGCATTGGTAATTTTTAGATTACTATTTGGATTAATAGATGCTTTTCAAAGATGTAAGTTTCATTTCAAAAATTTATTATTATTGTTTTAGATTACGCTGTTTTTTTTGTAGCTAAAATTTTTTCTAATCAAAACTTTTGTCTTGCTGTTGGATTTGTTTACTCAGTTGAGAGAATTGTAAAAAACTTGAATTCAATTTTAATTTTCATTTAGATCACTGGAACATTAGATTCAATCAAAGCATATGTCAAAGGAGAGTATTTCTTAATTCTTTCAATTATAGGTTGTTTATTTTCAATTTTAGCAAGTGCTTCATTAAAAACATTAGTCTCAAAAAATTTCAATATTTTTAAAGCCAATTTTGAAGAAGAGTTTTTGATTGTTTCACGTTTAAACAACAAAAGAATGTTAATTTTTTTGATCATTGGATTTTCAATTTTTCATTTAAGTTTAGTTTTTTGTCATTTTACAGGACTAAATATCTTCCCATTAAATTTTGGAGGTTATGGAATTTGGGTGACAAAAATGAAATTAAATCCTTTTCAAAATGATTTATTCCTATTAACTTTTACCATTTTATTATTTAAAAGTTTAATGATTCCATTAATTGGAACAATACTTGACACAGAGTATGTTCAATTTGAATTCAAAAATAAGAACATTACTGAAATTATTCAAAAACATAAATTACATCTTAGAACCATAGTTATTGGATTATTAGGAACTTCATTAAGTCAATTATTATATTTTTATACTGATGTTTATCCAAAATCAAATTATTATTATTTTTTGATTGTTTTATTTGGTATATCATCTTCATGTTTAGAAATTACATTAATTTCTTTTCCAATGTTGGTTATTAGAAATATTGTTCCTGAAATGTTTGCTACTTATTATTCATTTTATTCTGTTTTATATTTCCTTTTTAGTGATGCTTCAAGATTGGTTCATTATTTCGTCATCAATACAAGATTAAATTCATTGGTGTTTTTTTATATCGTTTTTGGATATATTTTATTAATTTCATTAACTTTAACGCTTTCTTATATCTTTTCTTTTATTATTAATCAACGAAAGAAATCCAAAGAAAAGAAATATACTATACCAATAAAGAAATTGGATAAATCAATCTCAACTATTGACTTAGATTTTGATAAGAAATTAAGAAATGATGGATATCATAGAAAGTATTGGAAACTACTTTATTATATTCCAATTGAATTAAGTGCATTTTTTGTCAACACTACAAGTTTTTTACTTTTATTTAGTCTTGCTGTTATTTCATTTGTTTATTATTTTTCGACTGGTGATTTCAATTTTGTATTTTTACCAATTTTGTCAATTATGTTTTCAATTTCAATTTTATTTTCATTTTCAAGAACATCAAGAAAAATGTTTGGAATAACATTCTTTCATAAGACAAGAAAAATATTTGGTATTATTAAAAGAAGTGCAATTGGGACAAAAATACTTGAAAATTATCAACTTTCTATTGCAATTTGGAAATTAAAAACATCTTATCCTCATAAATTAGATGCTTTAAAAAAGAATGATTCAAATTTTATGACTTTTGTTGTTCCAGATCATATTGTTTTAGAAAATTCGTCTGATCGATTAAAAATTTATGATTTACAAGAAGGTGTTGAAATTGATGATAATGAATCAATGACAGTTTGTTCAAATGGAATTTTAGTGGTGAATAATAAAGAAAAGAATATTTTCGATTTTCAAACAAGAATGAATGACGTTTCAGTTGAAAGAAAAGGTTATGGAAGATTTTTTGATTCTGGTTGGTTTAAACAAAATTTTTATTTTGTGATGTATGGAGGTTATATTATGGTTTTTGCTTTACCAATTTTTATTAATTCAGTTTATTGTATTGAAAATTGTGACATACCTTTATTTTCAACAAATGGTTCTGCTGTTTCATTAGTTGTTAGTTTTTTTTGTGGTTTCTTTTTAATGTATCCTTTTGTAAATGCTTGGAAAGAAGTCTTTTTAATCATTGATCAATTAAGTAATCAAGCTATTATTATGAAGAAATTGACATCAGAATATTTTGACAATTTAGATGATTTTACCATTGAAAAAATTCAAGAATGGGATAAAATTATGGCACATGTGATGGATTTAGTATTTGTTAGAGCTACTTATATCAAATATACATTCATTATTGCTTGGTCTTCTTCAAAATTTAGTTCAATTTTATTTGGTATTTTTGGTTTATTTTTGAAAACAAAAATTACAACATTGTTTGTTAGTTTAGTATTTTTGGTTATATTACTTGAAATAGCAGTTATTTTTTATTTGATTTTACCAGGAGCCATTTGTACAATGGAATTGAATGGATCAGTGAACACTCTTTTAGGTGTTGAAAAAAATTTTGCATCAGAAATTATGATAAAGAAGAGAAATGATTTACGAGATACTCTTGAATTATTTCAAACAAAATGTAGATTTTGGCAGGCTCAAGTTCAGTTGGGATATTCAGGATACTGGTTCAGAGTTGAATCTCTTCATACAAGTTGGGGTATCAGCAGTTCAGATGTGAGGACAAGCATTTTGGCATTTTGTTTTACTTTAACACCAGCTTTAATTACATTCTTCCTCAACAATGCATAAAATAAATAAAAAGAACTTTCTATTTTTGGAAAAATTCAAAGAGCCCAATTAAGAATTTTGTGACCTGATCGAGATTGTTTTCGGATATTCCGTTGTCTTAAATAAGCCAAATTGCTTTGATTCGACAAATAGTTGACTCAACTGAAGTGATGTCAAACGGAAGTAAATTCAATGTTGGTGAATTCGTGATTCAGTTTCAAAGCGTCTTGCAAGTACCAGAGATAAGAAATTCTAAAAAAAGAACACAATTCAGAAAATTGGGAATTTGTTCTTGGTATTCAAACGATAGAACAACTCATGAAAAAGAAGAGTCAAAAAGCAATAAACAGAGAAATTTTTGAACATAGTGGACACATTTTTGTCACCAAAATCTCCAAAAGAACTTCAGATGATGGAAGAAGAGAAAAAACTTTTTTTGGAAAAGACAAAAAAACTCAAGTGCAAAGAATGGAACCTTGATGAATCACCATTGGAATTACTTGAACCATTTAAAACAGCTGTACTTATAGAATACAAAAATGATTCATACAAACGTTACATCAGAACTGAAGAGTGTTTAAAGGTAAAAATATGATAATATTCTCATATTTTTTGAAGTTACTTGAAAAACATCAGAAAAACAGAGATGTTCTTGTTCCTAGAATTACCATGGTATTTAAATACAAAGATGAAGATTTTGAAAAACTAGTTTGATGAAAAAGATATCCAATTCATCACCGAATATCAAAAAGATAATCCAAATTGGAACTTGATTTCAGAAAGCAAAAAGAAAGAATACAAAGTTTACAAGTAAAAAATGAATTATTTTCCAGATGTCAATTTTTTAACTTCAACAACGTACAATGTAAAATATGAAATGAAGTTTAATTATTCATTTGAAGAAACTCTTATTGCTGCTTTTCAACATCAACACAAAGGTCTTTTTCCCTTTCATGAAATTATCGTTTTAGATTATTTACTTATGACCCTGAATTTAAACAAGTGATTTTTTTCATGAAATGTGTAAAATATCCGGATGATGGTATGAGTCAACAACTTTCACTAAAACAAAAAGACAAATCAGAAAAAACCGTAAAGGCAATGCCAGTTTTTGATTTTGGATGTATCAAAGTTACCTATATTTTTAACAATAATATTGTTGCCAAAACTGGACGATTGATATTGCTGCTTCGTTCGTTCATCATTATGAAATTATTTCATTAACTTCAATGAAAGGTGGAAAAACAAAATTTGATCAAATTATAATTATTTCATCTTCTGAAAAAATTGATTGGCAAAAAACAATGATTGAAAGAGGAAAAACATTTTTACCTTCATTAAAAAGTTCAATTGAATCATCAAAATGTAAAATTATTGAAATGAAACAAAAATATTTAGAATTAAAAGATGAAAAACCAAAAGATGTTTTAGGAATGATGTTGTATAATTTAGATATTGATACATTGGTATTAGAAGATAGTGGTTCATTGGAATCAGATGACTCTTCAATGACTGAAACGACATTTATTTATGAATCCACTTCATCAGGACTTAGTTCTGAAACTATTGCTGGTGTTCGTAATGATAGCTTTTCATCTCTTTCAAACAAGTTGTAAATTAAATTGGAAGAATAAAAATTATTGATCATCTCAATTGTTTTGAGTCAATTCTAGAACTGAATTCTAATTCCTTATATCCCAACCAATCAACGGTTGAACCACAAAAACGAACTTTATTTAAATATGGGGACAAAAATCTAATTTCAAATTACAATTTGATGCTTCAAAGACAGAAAAAATAGAAACATTTCATGAATTAAAATTCTCTCCAGAAAAACGAAAAAGAATCAAGGTTCAAAGTGCAGAATAAACAAACAAGTTGCTGAATCTTTGGAGACAGTGAAGATATTGATACAATTCCAAAAATATGGGGCAATGATGTAAAAGTTGTTTGAAATAAATCAAGGAGAAGTTGTCACGTGCAAAATATAACATTTTCCTTGGCAACTATTATCAAAATGGAATAGTGAGAGAAGAAAAGGGATCTACTTCAAAATATTGCTTGGAAAAGAACGTATTTTTAGGTTTAGAGATAAAGGAGATGATTTTTAGCAAGTTGATTTCATCTTGGAAGATGGATACCTGATAGTCATGGTTGATAGATGTCATGAAATATACCAACATTGTATTGTGAAAAATGAATGCATTTCCACAGGAAGAATCAATTTAACCTTTGGATCATTCGAATCAAAGAGATATCAAATATTTGATGAATACTAATTCCAATAAACGTGTTGATCTGATTTCGAACTTTATGATGATGTCAAATAAATTCTCCAACCATGACTAAATTTGAACAATTCACCTTCCAAAATGCTTAACTGCCCGAGGCCAAAACTAGGTAGATACAATAACGGAGAAAATTAGTTTAACTTCTTCTTATATCTTGGATGTGAAAGTGTCCAAACGTTATTTTCCTTTCACATTGGAGGTTATTTTTTGGATTTATTAATCAAATTGTTTTTCTCCAACTCAGGAAATTGTGTAACCCAAAATTGTCAGAGGATTTTTATTTTAGAGTGATGCCATTGGTTGAGATTCCAAAACGAAAAAGTCTTCAGCCGATGGGTACAGAAACGTTTAACGTCAACGATTTTGTGATTCAGTTTCATAGTATCTTGGAAGTACCAGAAATATCAAATAGCTTTGTTACTTTCTTGAAAAACGAACATAACTTTGAAAATTGGGAATTTATCCTCTCTGTTCAGAATGTTAAAAATCTTTCAAAGAAAAAGAATCAAAAAGCTATAAACAAAGAGTTTGACTTCATTGTACATAATTTTCTTGCTCCAAAGTCTCCAAAAGAATTGGAAATTTTACCTGAAGTCAAAACGATATTTTTAGAAAAAATAAAAAAACTCAAAAAAGATGAATGGAACCTTGAAGAATCACCTTTAGAATTACTTGAACCATTTGAAAAAGTTATTATGATGGAATACAAAAGTGATTCATTTAAACGTTACATTAGAACGGAAGAATGTTTAAAGGTAAAAGAACTTTTTATTGAACTTTCCAAAGTTACTTGAAAAACATCAACATAATAGAGATGTACTTGTACCAAGATTAACTCAAATTTTTAATTACAAAGATGAAGATTTTGATAAAACATATTTTGAAGAAAAAGACTTTCAATTTCTTTCTGAATTCCAAAAAGATCATCCAAACTGGACTTTAATTTCTGAAAACAAAAAGAAAGATTACAAAGTTTATAAGTCAAAAATGAACTATTATCCAAATGTCACTTTTTTGTCACCTACCACATTGAATGTGAAATACGAAATTAATTTGAATTGTGCTTTTCAAGAAACAGTTATTGGTATTTTGACTAGTTATCATAAAACAACTTATTCTTCTGTCATTTTAGATTACAAGTTTGGAGATTATTTTTTTTTGGAATGTGTTTTAAAGTTACCACCTGCACTACAAGCTATTATGCAAAAAAGAGTTTTGAGACAATTTTATAAATTAGACTACGATCCAGAAATAAAACAACTTTCATTGTACATGAAATCAGCAACATTTCCAAATACGGAATATTTAAAAACTCAACAAATACTCATGAAACAAAAAGATAAAACAGAAAAGAAAATCAAAGCAATTCCAATGTTCAGTTTTGGATGTCATAAAATTACTTATGTCAATGAAAAAACAACAAGATACGATTTTACTTCAACCTATGATGTAAATATAGCATCAGCAAGTTGGTCAATTGATTATACAGCTGCATCACTTCGAACCACTTTTTTGGATGCAATTTCGAAATTAGGTAATCGTCGACACATAGCTGATTATAAATACGAATTCAATGAATTATGGGAAGGATTACCAGTTGATCCATTTGGAAAATTACTTTGGGATTTAAATATTGAAGAACAAGATAAACAACATCAAGCGAAAATGGAAAAAAGAAAGAAAGTATTTCAAATTTCAAATTATGTTGTTCATTTTTCAGCTTTAAAAAAGAAAGAAATTAACAATGCTTACATTAAATTCTTGAAAGAAGAACATAACACAGATAGTTGGGATTTCATTTCAGAATATTCAACACTCAAAAAATTGAATGAAAAATCAAGATTTGAAAAAGAAAACGAGAAAATTAAAGAGATTATGAAAACATATATTGAACCAAATTCACCAAAAGATTTATGTCTTTCTGAATCTGAAAGAAATGATTTAAAGGAACGTGTAGCCAATAGAATCAAAAATTATCCATCTTTCAAATATTTTACCAAGATTTATCAAGATGTTAAATTAGAACATCAATTAGATTCATTCAAAAGGTTTGTAAAAATGGATTCAGTTCAAGAGATGTTTTCAAAATATCAACATGATATTGGAGTTATGTCACCAGTGTTAGGAGTTTTGTCCATGTACGATGAAGAAGATTTCAAGTCAACTAAAATCAATTCAAAAGATTTAAAATTTGCACAAACGATCACAGAAAACTCTTCTTCTTGGTAATATTTATCAGTTTTTTTTTTTTGACATTTTTTAAAGGGATTCTATTCGTTCAACTGAAGAAAAGAAAATATCATATTCAACTGTCAATTGGTTCTCAAAATTATCATTTATCAAAGATACAGTTCATTCATTTCAATTTGAATTCATTTTTCCTTATGGACTTCAACAGGTTGCAAATGGATATTTAAATTTAAGTAAAATGAATACAATGGATCCAAATATAACTAAATCAAAATTTATTGATTATTCATCAAAAGATGAAATGAATAGAGAATGTTGTTCAATTGAAATGGAAATGATTTGGTTATGGGGATTACCAATGAAAAAAAGAAATTCATATTCTTTCATTTATTATCCAAATGAATTAGTTTTTATTAGTAAACCAATTTGTGATGAAAATGGAGAATGGTTTTCAAAAGAAAATGAAATTACAAATTATTTTCAATATGAAATTATTTCATTAACTTCAATGAAAGGTGGAAAAACAAAATTTGATCAAATTATAATTATTTCATCTTCTGAAAAAATTGATTGGCAAAAAACAATGATTGAAAGAGGAAAAACATTTTTACCTTCATTAAAAAGTTCAATTGAATCATCAAAATGTAAAATTATTGAAATGAAACAAAAATATTTAGAATTAAAAGATGAAAAACCAAAAGATGTTTTAGGAATGATGTTGTATAATTTAGATATTGATACATTGGTATTAGAAGATAGTGGTTCATTGGAATCAGA